>JAPDOI010000026.1:2257500-2605000 GCA_029168955.1 Aplectana chamaeleonis
TCGCATAGCAGGTGATGAGTGGGCTTCTGGCACGCTCTCTTCGAATCTGAACTCGGATTTTGCTGCGGACATCTGCGAAACGAGGTTATAGCCTGTCAACGTTCATATTTCCTGCAACTGAGCTGGATGTGACGTTTGTAGTGAATTTGGCTAAAAAGTTCAGTTAAGGGTTATTTGACGTAGTGATCAGTAATTGAGCGAAAAATCACGGAGGAACTTGTTGTGAGGGAACGAATGCCTATAATTCCCTCACAACAAGCAGACGATCCCCTTTCTATACCGTGTCCCGTAGCGGTTACCCCCCATGCTGCCCATCGGGTTGAAATCTTTCCCTTCATAGGGAGCGAAGCAACTTTTGCCTGGGGATGTATCCCTCGAATCACCAGAGGAGCTTTACTTCTATGTAGGTTTCTTAATTTTTAAAAGAATTAGTTGGCGATCCAACGAGGTGCAGATTTGAAAAGGCTAGAAGCCTCCAGTTTTTGTTGAGCGCCTTTTTTCCATCAAAAACGCGCATTAGTGTTTGGAAAATCCGGGAACGGACCCCACAATTGTGTTCAGCGCCCAAAACTTCCCCAAACAAAGCACATTTTCCATACTTTGTCCAGACTGATAGCGTTTTGGACTTGTATGGATTTTCGGTTGGGTGTTTATTTATACCAATTAGAGGGCTCTCATAGCGTTTCACAAAAAAAAAATGCCCCAGTGTTTTTTGAGTGCTACGATAGGTATGAGTGCTCAAATTGTAGCTCTGGGAATTATTTGCACTTCCAAACAGGAATGTGCAACCTGTTTATCAATTTTCCACAGATTACGATAGGTTACGGTGGGTATATCGAATCGAATATTCGAAAAAAATTGATTCAGTATACCAAATGTATAGAATTTTCGAGAACACAAACTCGAAAAGGCCGAAAACCATGCCCCAATTTACTAACCCAATACAGCATTCGACGCAGAATTTTACTGAGAACACAAGACCTTCTTCATCCATTTTCGAAGAATAGAGGCTATGAGCCAAAAACTGGCACCTCACAAATCGAAACCGGCTGGAGGATCGGAAAAATAGTTTTCTAACATCAAACGCTAATCGACGAGGAATTTCAAGAGAATGCAAAGGTCCATCTTGAATAGAATAAGGTTTGACAAAAAAAACCGATTCTGACTCGCATCCCATTTTGAAAATGAATATCCTTTTGATCTTTTTTCGGACATTGCTCGGACTTTACCAACTCTTTGCCGTGGTGAAGGTCCTACCGTTACCTGCCTAGAGTTGAAAGTTGTTGGAGTACGTGGTACCACCTAAGGCCAATGGTATACTTTTGCGACACGCGGTCGTGTCGCTCTGCACAGCGACAGCCTCCCGCCCTTCAAATCTGTCCCTGTCGCAGCGCGCTGCACAGCGACAGGCATCGGCTTATTTGCAGTATGTCAGCCCTCCGCGACATGTCGCTTCAACGGACACGCGACAACTGTTCCTACGGCGGCCAGTGCCGTTGCTTCGATGCTGGTCCCGCCACGATTTGTGCTGAATGTCATGACTGTCGCTCATGACACCGACTATGTATACCACTGTCTTAACGAAGCTATGCCCCAACGACCCAATGCCCGCGGGTCGATGGGAGATGACGGTGATAGATACACACATGCATTGGTATTACTATTTTATGAGCACAGTTACTCTCTTGAGGTAAGGTCAGGCCGAAAGGGATTGTCCGCCCGCGCGGTTGGCGTGCGTGTACAGTGGCCACTGCTTTTTTGGATCTGTACGTCGATCAGCAGGAATATGAGACGAATATAAGGATAGCATCACAGCCAGCTGTTTACGGCCACGAGATGGCTCGTCCGAAAAAAAAAACGCATTCGCCACTGCCGCTCAACACGCACGCCGGCCGCGTGGGCGGACGGTCTCATTCGGACACACTTTACAGAGCATATCAAATCAAGTTCTTTTCAAAATTGCGAACTCTACTATCCGTCCCTTCTCTCGCTTTGTTCACAGTCAGCGACCCACTTGGGCTAAGGACACGCGATGCCGCTTCCGTGTAGAGCTATCACAGTAGAGTGCGTTGACTGCTGGCTAAGTCCAAGACTGCACTCATGATGGAATTCGCCCTCTCGTTTCCCATCGGGACTGCGTCAACCCTGAAAGCAGAAACTAGGGGATTTCTTTCAATACATTCGATACTTTCCTTACTTTTCTACAAGTATACGAAAATTAGATAAGATATACTCCCCTTATCGGAACAAAACTCAGGTCCTATAAGGATTGCACTTACCGTAATCTCCCAGGAAACCGAAACCTACCAATCCAGAAAAAACCCGCCATGAAAAATGCTCAAGCAACGTGAATCACCGGCCGAGTTTTAATCCTCTTCACTGATAGGTAGACAGAAAGTTGGGATACTTTGAACGTTCCTGAATATCTATACCAGCAGGTTCTTATCTATCAGTCATTCTATACTTGGGTCCGTGATCTGCTTCCTCAAAAAAAAAACATCCGAATCTCACCCGCGGCTGACGCGGCGGTCGCGTGCGCTGACCCGCTATTTGATTCAGGCCGAGAGAGGAACGCAGCTGATCAACTTACCACACCGCCAGCCGCCGGTGAGATTTAAACCGTGGGTTTTTTGTTGTTGAGGAGGCAAGGCACGGCCTTAACTGTACAGGTGTAGGAGCGTAGACTTCATAGGCTAAAACCAGAGAACAGCTCAATTTCTGTCAAGAGAGAAGAACAACCGACTGAAGATTTACGCAATTCTTGTTGTTCACTGTAGTTCCGAAATCCCAATACTAAATGAAGTGGGTCTTTCTATTGAATATCATCAGGCTGTGGATCTCCCTCATGCTTATCCTCAGTCTGTTGGTGACAGACTGAGGACGAGAATCATCAGTACTGGAGTGTGAATCTACTGTACCCTGATTCTAACCAGATCAATCTCAATGCTAATCAACCCCTTTGGGGATGCACAGCACACAAATTCCATGCGAAATCGCAGAGGGTGCTGTGGCGGCAAGCACGAACGCTAGCAAGGACCATGGAGCCGCTCCGCGTCCTATGCTCGGAGCATCGAGACAGAAGTGACCCCGGAGCACATGTCATGCCCATGTTGCAGAGCATGCTAAACGCCCGCGAATTTCCCACATGGCTTCGAGTAAGTAAACTGTTTAAATCATAATTTCTCTTATTTCTGCTGTTCAAAATCCCTTCGAGTATCTGAAGAATAGTTGCGATAGCTGGCGAAAAAATGCAATTTCAGACAAGGAAGGAGGCGGCACAAACTTTAGGCCGCCTCTGAAGTCGAGAAACCCGGAATTTCAAAAGCGAGAATGGTGAACGTGTAGCAGAAACCACAACGCTTCTATACCACCCATACGGCATGATTTTTGGCATCTTGCATACTAAGCTATGCTGTGACCCTAATCTTTCAAAATCGAACCCTTCACATCTTTCTATCTCATGCGCGGAGCTCCGTCAACAGGCCCCAGATTCGCGCTCAGCGCCCTAAATAACCCACAGTTGAAAGTTTTGAGTCGAATCCAAATTTTTTTTCAAATACTCTCAAAATTATCACAAGGTAGCTGAGTTGAACGCAAAACTCAGATGTCAGGCAGGACTCGAACCTGCATTGCACGCTTTCCGGTCGAGAGTGTTACCATTACACCACCGACATCCCGTTCTGCATCACTCAGCTATTCACACATGAACTGTGTGGGCACAACAGCAATCACCCGATGACGGGTATGATCTAGTAAGCACAAATCGGAATTAAATCCAGTTAAGCTGAGGCATTTTGAAGACAGAATTTTGATGTTTTTGAATATTTGATGCCTTATTATGGCATGGTATATAATCACAAGTTACCACAAGGTAGCTGAGTTGAACGCAAAACTCAGATGTCAGGCAGGACTCGAACCTGCATTGCACGCTTTCCGGGCGAGAGTGTTACCATTACACCACCGACATCCCGTTCTGCATCACTCAGCTATTCACACATGAACTGTGTGGGCACAACAGCAATCACCCGATGACGGGTATGATCTAGTAAGCACAAATCGGAATTAACTCCAGTTAAGCTGAGGCCTTTTGAAGACAGAATTTTGATGTTTTTGAATATTTGATGCCTTATTATGGCATGGTATATAATCACAAGTTATCACAAGGTAGCTGAGTTGAACGCAAAACTCAGATGTCAGGCAGGACTCGAACCTGCATTGCACGCTTTCCGGGCGAGAGTGTTACCATTACACCACCGACACCCCCCTCTGCCCGTTCCGTTCAACACACCTCCCTTGTGATAACTTGTGATTATATACCATGCCATAATAAGGCATGAAATATTCAAAATCATCAAAACTCTCAAAATTGGCTGAGGGGTACCCTTATCTTTTCGCGAGGCTTCACAAACGCTTATACATTTTTTCAGAGATGTCCGCAGCAAAATCCTATTTCAGAATCGGAGACAGCGAGCCTGAATTGACCAAAAAACATTCAACACCTTTCTCAGACAAAAACCCGCTCCACGCCACCGTCGCCAGCGGGATAGTGGCCGCGGAGCCCAAAATCTGAAGTTTTGTCGCCCGCGGTAGTGGCCTCCGCGGGCGCGGTATTGAGTGCAGTGGGCGATCAGCTGCTCCGTGCCCGGGCGACTAGCCCCTCTGAGTTTATTTGTTCCCCAAAACTATACACACGCACCGGCGCACAACGCGGCTGGTACACCGACACGCGACGCGGGCGGCGCGCGAACACGCACCGCGGCATTGCGCCGAACACCAACTGGGGCCGCCAGCGGTTGAGAAGGGCCTGCAGCGGCCGTGCGGGCTTGAGGACCTCAAAATTGGGTAATCGGACCGACGGTACTGCAGGCTTCTGAGTCCTGGCTCCGAAGCGCGTCGCATGCTCCCCCTGGAAACTAGCGTCTTGGGCGTCGAGCGTCTTTCAAAAGAGCACGCTTTCCCCGTGATAGGCACCATCCCGCGATCCCGTGCCAGGAAGGCGAGCACACGTCTCTCGCGTCTCTGGGAAAGTGGGCGGATCGGAGTTGGCGACGAGCTCCTTTTTGTCTGAGTTTTATAAGGTTAGTATGGCCATGCAAGGCTCCCCAGTAAGGGCCACAACTGCTGCTGTACGGGAGTACAGCACTTTTCCAGAGATTGGGCACAGGTGTCGAACTGTCGGGCGGCTCCGATTCTTGTTCGGTGCGACGAGGGCAGAGAATCGTAGACGAATGCTGTCCTGAAGATCTCGTCCGTCATCGGTTCTTCAGAGTGAACAATCAGCTCAGCGCTGCGACTTCGACATAAACTATGGCGATTCCCTCAAATGCGACTTCTTGCTCGTAGCCGAACTTCGTGTGCCTCGTTGCCATCGCTGGTATCTTCAGCGCACGTCTCTCCACAGCAGGTTGCCGTCGTTTAAGGCACCATTGGTAGCGGTAACGTCGAATTCTATAAAAACTAGTTTTTATCATAATCGAACTTCAGGTTGATCGCTTCGCTTTATGACGCCTTTTTTGAAAATTAAATGAATTGTACGTATTCTCTCCAAAAATTTCTTCTAAATCTCGCCTTCTTCTTACGTGCCATACCGTCGTAGTGAATGTGGCAGATTTCGAGTTTCGAAGACTGAGAGCTGCTTTTTCTGAATAGCAGACAAAGAAGACCTGAGATTTCAGACTTTGTAGACGAGATATCTGACTTTCAAAGACTTGCGATTCACGTGAAAATAATTCTTGATGCGAAGGCAAAGAAAGAAAACAACAAGAAGATTTTATCGACAGTCTACAACAGAGAATTAACATAGCTAGATGAAGTCAGGATCAGATAAATAGGACGATGTAGAGTGAACAACAAACAACTTGGTGTGGTGTGGGAGTAGAGTGGTGGACGAACGGATCGGGGGACGGGAGAGAACGAGAGAGAGCTTCAGGGAGATCGACGAGCATGGTCACTTCTCTCTATGGACGAATTCCCACCCTGCGATCCTGCGCCTCATTCACAACACGTTCAATCATCAATCTGCACATCTGCATGTTTTTCACATCACCAGCCAGACTGAAAAGAAAAATGAATAAACTTCTTCATTGCTATTTCCTACGAAAATTCACTTTCAAACATTACCCACCTGATAAGTCTTGTTCCAACTGGCAGATCTGTCTTTGCATCTCTCTTGAATACCTGTACCTTGCATCCACTGTAAAACTGAATCTCCTGCAGTGTTTTCGCCTTCGGACCCAACACAGCTCCCACAATTGTATCCGGCACCTAGAAAACGAGGAATAAGGGTAAACAATTTATTTAATATTAGGTCAAAGCGAAAGTTTCCCGCCCCTTGACTTCGACGGTTTTTGAACCTTTCAGTGTTGGCCCCTCGGACAAATGCGATATATCGATCGAAACACATTTTTTATATCTGACACTGTCCTGCACTTAGGCCAAAGCTTGCTCATTTGCGATATATATGCTATAATTCAGTAGTAATCTTCCACACTGAGCATCTTTGAGTGCTTCTATTTACTTTGAGGTAGACCACAAAACCTGCTAGGGTTTATAGGGTATTTGAGCCACCTAAGAAATAGATGATAGCGTTTGCGGAAAATTTCGACGGAGCGTTTTCGTTACTGATTTTAGTGGATTTTGGGATTTTGCAAATTCGATCTTTTCTGGCTTATCCCAGACGGTTCGGCTTCGAAGCTCCAAAGTTAAAACTTAATGGACCGGTGCGCTCCACGGCCATTCAATTAGGTATTTGAACTGAATTATAGTTGTAAAAAAACCCGTCAAAAAGAGATATATGGCGCTTAGTTTCTGCATCCCAGTTATGCAAGTTAGTTTAAGTATATGGATAATCCAGCGATAATCAGAAGGAATCCGTTTTTCTTGAAGTAAAACGAAAAAAAAACAAGTTCATAGTGTGGGTGCGCAGTATGGACACGCGGTCTCTTAAGTGTTAAGTATAAGGGCTATGTTCCCACTTCATAGTATTTTTCGTCAATTATCTATAATTTTTTTTCAAAATTCAACTTCCGCCATTTTTATTGATTTCGCTGCAAACATCACTGATTACATGGTAGGGACCGTGCGGGCCTATTTAAGCTGTCATCTCGACCATGTTTAAGAGCGTAAATGCTGCCTTTAAAGGCAGAGTCCAATCTCAGAATCGGTTTTCGTTTTTCTACCCATCTGCGAGGAAATTTAACGCTGATCACAACAATGTCTCCAGAATAACTCAGAACTCACTACGAACGGAGTTATAGCTCCCCAAAAAGTTTGAATTTGAAGTGCGAGAAGTTCTCGGACGAGTTGTCTCGAGCCTGTTTTTTCTCACTACTCGCAGCCATCGTTCTAAAGCAAGCCACAATACAGAGCCAGACCGAAAACAAATGGAAGAACATAGATTTTGAATGAGATCATTTGCGCCTCTCTTCCCTATTGAGATCGGAAACTTGCCAGTGGGCGTTGCCCACTTTTTCTCTCAAGGGGCGTGGTCGACTTTTTCCTAACTTTTCTCGCCTAATTGAGCGAATTGAGATTTCGCGCTTAGAATCGTTGGTATAGAGGGCGACTGGACCATAATATCAAAAATTACCTCTGAGGTTGAACTGTGCCTTTAAGCTGTAAGCAAGTATGTGGTTTTTTTCATCGGAGTTGTGAGCCCGTTTGTTGTGGCGATACGGTTTTCTTTTTTTGTGCGTGTAGCGCTTTAAATTCGTTTTCTTATTTGTGAAAACGCCGTTAACGACGCGTCCGACTCATCTGAATCACAGATCTGTGGTACACCATCAACACGGAATCAGAAATCACAGAGAGTGATTTCGAGATCACGCGCCAATCAATACCAGATCATGCTCTGTTTGTCTCTGTAACGATGAAAGCTCATGAATCTTTTTCATACTTGTTCTTTTTTACCTCCAACTCAATACTATCCTCGGCAACGCGACGTTCCACCATCACAGATGACGCGAAATTCTCTCCATTTGCTGCCGTTCCAGATCCAGTTCTTAGCACATCGACCAGAAGAGTATTCACAGGCTTAATAGAGATAATTAAATCCCACAAAAAAAATCAATTCTGATTAATTGATTACCTGTTCTGTCTGCTCAACAGCAAACGCAGGAACAGCATGGCTCGTTTGAGTAGTTACTAGCGGCATTGAAATTTGTTGGGGAGGAGTTTCTGGAACTGTGCGCATCTGGGCCATTGCGGCCACCCCCAGACCGAGACCAAGACCCATAATGTTGTACTTGGCCAAGACCTGAAAAAGTGTTCAATTCTGACAGGAAAGAGGTCTGGGCATGGCTGAGCAGGCCGGTGCGCCGATTTTTGACGGAGCTGCGACCCCCCCCCGTTGGCCGAAATTTCTCAGAAACTTCCATGATTTTTAAAATCACCCTCCCAAGGTGAAAAATTTCTTAAGCTTTAAATTTCCTAAGCTATTGATAGAGAAAAAGCTGGACAGAAAATTTGAATTTGTAGTAGAATTCGGTGAAATCGCAAGAAAACCACAACCGTTTTCCAATTTTTCAAAAATTTTCGAACTATTTTACGACCCCCTTCGTTGCGACCGGTCGCAACCCTGACTAAGCCCCCCGTTGACCAAAATTTTCACGATCCTCCTTCCGGGATAAAAACTTCCCTGAGCTTTTTAAGAGTAAAAAAATTGAAAAAGGTTTGAATTTGGGATAAAACTCGGTCAAATCGTACAAGCCCCCCCCCTCCGATTTTTACTTTTTTTATCTCCCAACTGTTCCCGTTGCTCCGTTTCGCAACACTGCTCAACTCTATTCCAGATGCTCGTTTTCTTGGCACAACCGGTTACAACCCCCCCTGCCTAACGTTGTCTTGCAAAGGAGGGGCGGCATGACTTTGGGTTAACCTTTCTGATATACTTACATATCAAGGTAAAGCGGAGTTCAGTGGGGGAGGGTCGGTGCAGGAACAGCTTCACGTTGGCTTATGAACCAGAAAGGAAACAGAAGGGGTCGTATTTTTATTCGAAATTGGGTTATGGCGAGAGGAGTAGCACTTTTTATCGGCTGACTTCGGAACATTTTGTTCTGCTGTAGCTAGAGGAGTTCGAGAATTGCTACACTACGCCAGAGGGAGGGTGTCGATGGAAGGGTCGTATTTACCTGCATGGCCTGCATCACCTCGGCGACACTAGCCTCATTGAAGCCAGAAGAACGCAGAGTTGCTTGTAGATTGTTGAGGAACGTGAGCAGCTGAAAATAGTGCTATTTTTCACGTAATTTCAAGATTTTTTCCCTGCAGAATTACCTCATTATTTCCCAGACCAGCCATGAGGTTCAGTTTTGGAGCAGCCTGAGCGGGCGAGTAACCATAGGTCTGAAGCCCAAACGCAGACGATTGTGGAGTTGCAAACGCGTTGGTGCCACTTCCATTACTGAGACCCGTCAGTAGCGAGGGAGTCGTAGTCTAAAATAGTGAATTTCCCCTAATCAAACACAAATTTTCGATCAAAGTCTGAAGAAAAACTACCTTTATCAGTGACTGAACTTTGTTGCTACCCTCCTCTCTGTGAATCTCACTTGCATGATGAGGATCAGCTGCAACCTTCTCCAGCACACGAGCAGTAACTTTGAGAAGTTGCTAAAGTAGAGAAACTGCAGTTACTGGTAACCACACAAAAATTTCGATAACCAACTCTATGATCATCATGAGCCAACGTGACGACTCTTTCCGTCGAATTCTGTGCTTCTGTAGACCCAACTTTCGGGAACACCTGCAAAAAATTGCACAATGAACCGGTTTTCTTTGATACAACAAAGTACGACCCCTCCACAAAACCTATCCTTTCACTTCCGAAATATTGAACTGTTACTCCTAACACCCTATTAAGACTTAAGTGCATCAATCCATTCGTTTACGATTTCTACTCGCCCTCGATTCAACTACAATTCCTAAAATTATGACCCCTCCACCCACCCCCGTTTTTCTATACTCTAGAATTACGACCCCTGAACACTCCATTCACGCACTAACACTCACACTCGAATAAAGGGTACATTCGCAGCCGCCTCCAACTTCAATACGGCCCTTCCATCTTCCCCATTCATTTCCTAACCACGAGTGATAGAATTATCACCAGGGTTGAGCGGGCCTTGCGCCTAAATTGGGTGGAGCAACGACCCCCCCTAATGGCCGAAATTTTGAAATAACTTCGCGACCCCCTCACGAAAAAAAAAGAATTTCTTCACCTTTTTTTCGAGTGCTAATTTCGAAACGTTTCAAATTTGTGCCCCCCCCCCAAAAAAAAAGAATCATTTTTCCACAAATAAAGAACTTAAAATTTTCAGGACCCCCTCCTTACGCAGAGTCGCAATCCTGATTACGACCCTATGAGCGTTACCACTCGCACTTCCAAAGATTTCCATGTTGAGATGGCCATTCTAACAACACGACCCCTCCACCGATCCCACCCCTTTCAGTACTAAAACACAGAATTTCGACCTCCTTGAGCCCTCCATTCACGCGCCAAACCTATATTCATTCCACTGACTCTAGCATTCAAGATCATTCTTTCTCGATTTACAAACTTTTCGGTAACACAACCCCTCCACCGTCCCCAACATCTTTAACAATACGACCCCTAGCACTGCGATTCTCTTCATAACTGCAGACCAGCTCTGTAATTTCGCACTTAATTTGGCGTGCATTCTTATTTCATTCAATTCACTTAACTCGCAATCTTGCATAAAAACCATTTTTTGCCGAGATTCTACAAATTTTCCAAGAATACGACCCCTCCACGGAAATGCCAGTGAATATCATGACCACCCCACAATTTTATGAGCATTGCAATTGACGACGCCATCAGGGTTACATTTCAGAACTACCCAAACCCGATCAGAGTCGTGGTATTGCTTGGGTTTTAGACGCTTGAACTTGACTACTGAACGAATTTTCGGCATCTGACAATTTTAGAAATCGAATATAAACTACCCAGAAATCTCGCCTCGTGAGGTGAGCGTAAAAGTTTTGAATTTCGGGAAAAAAGTTTCGATGGAGAGGGGTGGCCGCTCCAATGTCGAAAAATTACGCAACGCCTCGCTTGACCCTGTGAAAGACTTTAGAGACTTTTCACCACAATTTCTCTGTATATGAATTTTTTATAGGTCTCGACATCTGGTTCTACTTTTTTTTCTACTATTTGAAAATATGACCCCCACCCAAAGACCGATTCTGCATACGCACATCTCGATTTGAAGGTTTACGCCCCATTTCTTGCCACTCTACTACCATTCCACAACTCCCTACCAAAGTTTTTCGACACCGACTCACTTTAGTCAAGCCCCGCCCACTTTGGTGCAACTGTCAGGAGAAAACACATACCTGAATTTGGCACCCAAACGCTTCACGGACTTCCTTGATATTTGCCCCTGCTTTTCCAATGACCATACCAGCAGATGTGTTCGGCATTACGATTTTCATCTAGAAACTAAGAATTTCTTTTGCAGTCAAATAAGTTAGACCAACACAGCGCAACAAAGCAAAACCTCATTGGCACGGCTGACACCCTTATGGTCAAATGAGTCAGAGTTTGTTGAACCCTCGCACTTCTCACGAATCTTCTGCAATACGTCGTCGATTACACCCATAACATTATGCAGACGGCCCTTCACGGTGCAGATACGCTCACTAGTTCCTGAAAGTTTATCCCATTTTTTTCGTGCCGGATGCGCGACGCAGCTGTGATCGCGCAACATCGCGGCAGATCCTCTAAACCACTGCCGAAAAGAATCACGCTTATTCACCTGGGTAAGTCTCCGAGCTTTTGCTCATCTGCAGACGACACTGATGGTCGCTCTTCATATTCCTCATCGCCTCCCCACCTTTTCCAATCACTGCCCCAACTGCAGCCGACGGGATCAGGATCTTCACAGAGATGTTACCTATACAGAAAAAATGTCAGCAGATGAAACTTTCAAGGAAAAAAAAATGACAGGAGTAGACTAACTATCGTCTGCATCAACATGCGGCCTCTTGCTTGCAGGTCCATCCGAAGACTCTTGAGCTCTTTTCGTCCCAGCTGACTGAGTGCGTTCCTCGGTGTGGCTATCAGTATCCGACATCTTTTCGTAAAAATATTCCTCTGGTTTCCGAAAAACTGAAAGTGTCTGAACTAGGCGATAATTTTTGAGGAAAAAAGAGACTATGCGTTGAGAAAAGAATCAGCACGTTTCCACTTCCAGGCTCCCAAGTTACAGATTTTTTTTTCACAAACGTTGTCCGAGGAGGTAGGGACGCCGAACCCGAAATACGGTCAATTTTCTGTTTTTTTTTTTCAGGCGTTTACGGCTCTTTTGAACAGGTCTTCGATTTGCTTGAAACGCAGCCAAAGAGAGTTGATTGGCATGCTATCACAAATCCGCTGGCTGTTTACTGGCTTTGGAAAGATCAAAGCAGTTTGTGGTGGCCTAACGACACTGAACCCATCGTGACCTATCCTTATCCTTCCCAAATAGCAAAAGGACTTCCATTACTAGTAAACGCCTCAAATTTTCAGGGAAAGGCAACGCAGCTGTCTACGTGGCGCCTAGAGCAATGGAATTCCGAGCATGCCCCGGAGATTCGTCGCAGCTAACTACATAAAAACACGGAAGATATAGTTAGGTCTGTGGCCAGCTGGCGCGGCGGTCGCGTGCGCCGGCCCGCTAATCGATTCAGACCGAGAGAAGAGCACAGTTGATCAGCTTACAATACCGCCAGCCGCCGGAGAGATTTATACCGCCTGCGCCAGCCTCGGGTTAGATTTAAGGTGCTATGTGGGAAGAAGGGGGGGGCACTGTTGTATCGCACTTGGCCACGCCCATTTTTCCGTGCCGCAATGACTCTCCTGATTCTGGCAGGAGAGGGAAACCCCGGGTAGATGCTCAAATTTAGTGCGGCACAGTAAAATGGGCGTGGCCAAGTCCATCGCGCCATAGTGGCCCCCCCCCTTCCCACATAGCACCAGATTTAAATGTTTTTTCTTGAGGAAGCGAGCCACGTAACTAACTGTACAATGTCTGGCCTAAAAAATTCCAAAAAGTGCAATAGTGCAGAAAAAAAAAGAAAACCATTCAAGTTCTAACCCAGGGGGATATTGGCAAGGTTCGGAATCCAGGGAATATCGGGAGTGCTCAGAGTATCAATAATCTGATATATCCCCTGTTTCCGAGTGAAATTTATTTCCGTTCATCCCGTGCGTCGCGTACGCTGCGTCTCCCTCCACCCACACTTTCTCGCTGTCTGTACTCTCGCTCCACACAAGCGCTCGAGGGAACAATAAATTTGGCACGGGTCCGGAGGATAGTCTCCTTAATTACTATGTAAAATTCTTGGGTGTCCCCCCCCATTCATCTAGGATAAAGCAACAAATTCTTCTTTCAGTTCCCATTATGTCTAGTATAGTTGTACACGAACGAAATTTTCGAAAGATTTTTCGAAATTTTTCTCGTTCGTTCGAAATTTCGTCGAACGAAATTTTTTCGAAATTCGTTCGTTCGGAATTTTTTCAAACAAATTTCGAAATTTTCGACTAGTTTCGAAAAAAATACGAAATTTCAAAAAAAAAATCGAATTTCGCTCGTTCGAAAAGATTTCGATCGAAAAAATTTCGATTTTCGTTCGTTCGACATTTTTTTCGAAATTGTACAACTATAATGTCTAGATCTTTAGTTTTTTGGTACATCCAGCAGCCCTGGGATTTTAATACTATGGCTGGGTGAGAGATAAAAAAGATTTCATTAAAGAAATCTGCTTAATCTGAATTCTATGAGACAGGCAGAAGGGAACTGGGCAATGATCATTTGCAATGAAGCCAGCAAGTGTAAAAAACATGAAGTCTTCAGTAACTCGCAGCTAACCGTCACGGCGGCTGCGGGGTGTAACTCGTCCATGTGTGCAGGGTGTTCATGGTTTCGGGGAAAGGTATTGAATCTTCCGGGAGGGTGAAAATTGCATGGGCGTGTGGAAGCCTTTCCTACTTTAAAGGGAGTACAGTTATCGAGCTTCGGGGGCGAAAGATAATTTGGCATTGGAGCGCGTTTTCTTACCCGTACTATTCTCGATCACTATCGCGCCGTTTTTATCGATTAGAAAATGGGCGACAGAAGCATTGAACTCTTTAGAAAATACATGCCCATGTTAAGGGGAAGATCAATTCAGAGGTAGTAGGTCTACTGGACGGCAAGGGCGATAAAATCGATAAAAATGGCGATGTGAAGGACCAATCAGGGTCAAGCGGGGCGTTGCGTAATTTTTCGAAATCGGAGCGACCCCCCACCAAATGTTCAAAATCACCATCGATTTTTTTCCAAAACCCAGAATTTTTGCAACCCCCCCCCCCACCGAGAGAGGATTTCTTCATTAAATCGGAGTATAAGGTTCAGTGGATTTTCGAGTTCTTCAATAAAGCCAAAATAATCAATATATTTGAATATTAAAACTGTCAGACGCCGATAATTCTTTCAGCAGTTGGGCTCAGGCGTGTGACGCTGAGCAATGCTACGATCCTTCCCTTTGGTGACCAAAATATCGAGAATTTTCGGGATATCTTCACCAAATTTTAATTTTTGTCCTAAATTTTTCGCGACCCCCCCTAACCTCCTGTTGTGAAATTTCGCAACCACGCTTGACCCTGGGACCAATGTTGCTGCATCGATAAAAACGGCGCGATAGTGATCGAGATTAGTACGGGTAGGAAAACGCGCTTCAATGCCAAAATATCTTTCGCCCCCGAAGCTCCGTAACTGTACTCCTTTAAATGAATAAGGAATCCCAATTTTGGTTGCATATTTGGGCTGTAAAATGGACGCAGAGGACCAGTTGTTCGTCACCTCTTAAAAACACAACTCAACCGATTACTTTGGAAAGGGACCCAAGCTATTCCCCCGTTTTCAGGAAGGTGAGGCTGAATCCAGAACACATTTGCGACTTTGGACGGATTTGTGTCTTCAGTATCGATCGGAGAAGCGATTGAACTCTGTGGCAGTCCTATGATAGTTCCAAAAAGGATTAATAATCTACAAAGAATAATAAGAAGTGTCAACAAACTATAATCAGCCTATAGGACAGCCGGTCGACGACAGTGCTCGATGACCTACACAAGAGAAATGAAAAAAAGGTCATTTAAAGGTGCGCAGCAACGCTGCAGTTATCGATTACGGACAACTGGTCCTGGAGGAGGCGGGGAAAATCGTGTTGAGCGGGGTTTCCAACTTTGAATTTCGCTTATCTCTCGAATTTTCAAGCTCAATTAATTAGTACAAGTAGCCAAATGTATCACTTAGGCAATCTTTGATATAAATCTGAGACTAGCCATTGAGAGCATTGGATTTAGGTAGGAGTTCTCCAACAACGGTCATTTGAACGCGCAGCGCGGGATTCGCATTGGAGTGCGGTATTATTCAATGCGATTTTTTTTGAGCTTGTCGCAATCAATTCATTGGCTAACATTGTTTCATACCAAGTTTTGTGAAGTTTATCGCTAGTTTTTTTTGAAGTTGTGTGGATATCCACTGAACCTTGAGGGAAAATTGCCTTCGGACGCTTTTTTCGAGCATTTTCGGACCATTTCTTGATTCTTCGCGTCAGTAGAAGTCGTAAAAAATGATAAAAAAATAGTCTTCGATTCTCCACCTTTTTTTTCAAGAATTTTTCAGGACTCTTGGTTTTTATCTGAGTCTCGTATTTAGGAAATGGACGGAAACGCCCGTCAGGTGACACTGGCCCTTCAGGGCACTTTGCAGCAGGATCCAGCCATTAGAAAGCAGGCTGAGAATCAGATTTGGGAGTTCAGCAAAGTCTCAGGTACTAGGAATCACACTATTTGAAGCTTCTGGTTCCCACAAACAAAAGAAATCTAATTACAGGATTCGCCACATTACTTCAACAGTTGATTTGTGCTGATTATGCAGCCGCCGAAATTCGGATGGCAGCTGCTGTAGCTCTGAAAAACTTCATTAAGAAAAACTGGGTGGGTTATGGTAGCTTTAAAAGTTTTTAAAGGCAGCGTTCACGATGATCATCCTCGTTGACTCTCCACAATGAAATGATAGGCGAGAAGGATCCTAAGATCCCAGTGTCGAAAGAACGGTAGAAAACGAGCCAGGAGTGGCAAAATAACGGCTGCAAACAAGCGTTTTGGTGCCCCAGACATGCCCCGTGCCCCAGATCCGCCCCTTGAAAGTAACAAATGAAGACTCAGATTATAGGAATGATCAATTGAAGGAAATGCTGATAAGTGAGCTGTTTGCTTCATTGCACTGATAGGTATCATCCTTCTAGCGGTCAATTCCTTCACGCTCAAAAATCAACTTAAACAAGAGAGAGCCTGTTTTTGCTCAAAAACGCGTCTTTCGTGTCCTTTTTAAGCGTGCCTTGCTATATAGGGCACCAGACCTTTTGTAGAACATGGAGATATCGGAAGTGAAATTTATCGTGAACACTGCCTTTAAGGTAAAATTACAATGTTTCTAAGATGAATGTTATTCAAGAATTTCAGGGCGAGACACCTGAGGTCGACCTGACACCCGAGGAAGAAGACCAGATTCGGCAATCTGTGCTTCAGGGCATGTTTTTGCTTCGTGGCGGACTGCAAAATCAACTCTCACACGCTGTTCAATTAATGGCGAAGGCAGGTTCTTTAAAAGATGTCGCTAGTGTCCCTGACTTTTGACCACATACGACTGCGGGCAATGGGGGTGGGTCGTAAGGTGTCGTAGGATCTGGGTGTTGACCTTTGACCTCTAATGTTTGGGGGGTCGCAGAAGAGCGCGCAGCGCTTCTGGCAGTCGCTTTCTGCTTCATATATTGTTTGAAGTGCTGTATAGGATAGTGACATAGCTGTATAGTTTCTTGTAGGGGTCGTAGTTTGCTCTTGGAGCACATTTGTTTGGGAGAGGTAACTTGTCAATCCATTCGACGCCTACAATTGTACCTCCGTGGTAGTTCGTAGTGCGTTTGATTACGCTAAAGCCAGTGTCACAATGCCCCACTGGACCCTGGTTAAAGCTGCCCGGACGCTTCTATAGTGTGGAGTGATTTTGGGACGGGTCTGTGTTTCCACTGCACAGTGTTGTGTGGGGGTCGAAAAGGTCTCGTCATGTCAACTTGGAAGATGAGCTCCACTTTGGGAGGTCAAGTAAGGCTCTAACTTTAAGGTGTGGTGCCAAAAGTCGAGGAGGGTCATGGCTCCATCAATTATTGTAAAGGGTCAGAATTGGATCTTGGACGCGGTCAGGCAATCATTGAGAATAAAGGAGGGTAGGAGAGTCTGTCGCATGTATATGAGATGTAGTGTGGTAGTATTAGGCTCTAAAATAAGGGAAGTTAACCGGATCTAGCGGGCCGTGGTGTGAGACGTTTGCGCAGATACCACACCCTCCCCTTGGTGACCGAAATTTTTGGGTAATGGGGAGGGTCAAATGGAGCGTTGCGTTATTTTTCGAAATCGGAGCGGCCCCCGTCAATTTTTTTTCAAAATCCATAATTTTTGCGATCCCACCTTCCCGAGGCCGGGCAGTTCATAGTTGATTACTAAAACTGTCAGACGCCGAAATTTCGTTCAGTAGTTGTGCCCAAGCGCCTAAAAGCAAATGCTACGGTCCTTCCCTTGGGAACCAAAAGTAATCGAGAATTTATGGGATATCCACGAAATTCTCATTTTTGGACTGAATTTTTCGCGATCCCCAAAACATTCATTTTCGGACCCAAATTTTTGCAACCTCCGTTGCGAAATTTTGCAACCCCGCTTGACCCTGGTAATGGGGTGACCCCTCACCCAATTTTTTTCATTTTGAGTCAAAAATCTGCCGATCTTCACACCTACATTTTATTCTGGACCGCAATTGTTACAACCCCTCACTACTCGTTTTGACCCGACCTAACCCCTTCTGGCCCTGGAAACTTGTATTCTCGGGGTCACAGAAGTGGATGTAGGTCATGTTACTGTGCTTCTCTGGGTCAAGTTCCGGTCCGCAATTGCGTCTCGACACGCTTTGCGGCCGCGCTCTTTCGAGTCGGAAGAGTTTCCAGCGCCGCATCCGCCCAGTTTGTTGACTCTAGGTGGGTTTTGGAAACTGTTAACTGAACAAAATTGGAGAAAACTGTATAAAAAAGCCACATTGAGTCGTCATTGGCGCTGGAAACTCCATTGACTCGAGCGCGTGCGGACGCAAAGGGTGTCGAGACGCAATTGCGGACCGGAATTCGGCCCAGAGAAGCACAGTACGTTTTTCAAGAGACTTTCTAACTCTAAGTGAAGTGTTATTTGCATGGCGGCTAGAGGGATTCTGACCCTATAGAATCTTGTGAAAGTAAGCAACCTAATTTGAATAGTTTTAGCGAGACTTCCCTGATCGGTGGCCATCATTGGTTCCATCGCTGGCCGAACACCTGAAAATTGATGACCTCGACCGACTAGTTGCTGCTCTATCAGCCATGGATCAGCTGTTTAAGAAATTCCGTTACGAAAGCAAATCTACGGCACTCTGGATGGAACTGAAATCTTGTTTGTTAACTGTGAGTCCGTTTATAGTTAATTTTATGGGAAAATTCCGAATTTAACCTGTTTTCCAGGTGCAAGAGCCGCTAACCCAAGTTTATGCAAAAATGATCGAGTTCATTCCACAAACGAGCACTATGTCAGCAGAGTCACTCAGCCAATGGTTGGAGATTCTGTGTTTTGTCTGCAAAATATTCAACTCGTTGTGTTTCCAGGACCTACCGGAATATTTTGAGGTCCGTGCATACGATTTCTCAATTTTTCAGCCGCGAAAGGGATGAAAAGATTTCGTTCAGGACAATTTGAAGCCATGGGTGGAAGGATTTCTCGAAATCATGAAAATGGAATGTCCAGGAGTTTCATCCAGCAGTGGAGAGCCAACCTTCCTCGATGAGCTGAAGGTTGATTCTGAAATTTCTGTTTTGCTTTTTGTTCTTTTTTCTTCAAATTTTGTATGTAGAGAATGAGTGAATTGGGGTTGGCCATCCTTCATGGGTGGTCTCTAGGTTGTCAAACACGGGATAGGTAGGAGAAGGGTAAACTCCATGGGTGGTCTGTAGGATGGCAAGTGTTGGAAAGATTCAAGAAGACCAAACTCCTTGGGTGGTCCCTTGATCGTAAAAGTTCGGAAAATAGTAGACTTTATGGGTGGTCTCTGGATCATGAAACAATTAAGGATTGGAGAAGACTAGACCAGATAGGTGGTCCTCAAGTTATAGACTGTGGGAATGGTTGCGGAACACTATACGTCATGGGTGGTCTAGTTATCAGTGTAGTATGGTAAAGGCGGTGGAAAACGATGTTTTATTCGCTTTTTCTAGGTTATCGAGTGTTAAAGAGATATTGGGGATGGCTGAACTCCATGGGTGGTCGGCAAGATGCAAGCTTTGGGGATTTGTTAGCCTGGGTTAAATTAAATTACAAGGGGGGGGTTAGAGATAGTAGACATCACTGGTGTATTCTAGGGTATCATGCACGCGATTGAGTTAGAGGGACTAAGCGTTGTGGGTGTTCGATAAAATTTTTTCAACTAACTTGTAAGGAAAGATAGGGGACAGTTAACATCAGTGGTGGTAACAAGCATACCTGTGGCAAAGGGATTTAGAGAATTATGCGTCACGGGTGGTCCGTAGGGTAATGTGAGAAAGAAGATTGGAAAAGTCCACACTTTGTAGGTGGTCAGTAAGATGAAAGCTGTGAGGATTGGCAAGAGAAAGCTTTATTGGTGCTAGTGAGAATATTACTAATATTACTGCTACTTGTCAGGTCGGATATCACTCAACCTTCTGGGTGGTCTAGGAGAATAGTTACAGGTTGTGCATAGAGAGCTAGGCTCTATGTGTGGTCCGTAAATACCTGTCAGAAATCCGGCTGGTCAAGAGAAAACCTCTGGCTGGTTCCTAGAATACTCGTTGCGAAAACGAGTTACAGAAACTTAACTTCGTGGGTGGTCTTTAGCCCACCAAGCATTGGTTCAAGTAGGGATGAGCTTCATAAGTGGTAATTTGGATATAAGCAATCTAAACGCGTTGAAGAAGGTTCCATGGGTGGCCCTTGCGTTATCCCATACGGAAGTGCTCGGAGAAGGTTGGACTTTGTGGGTGGTCTATAAGATGCTAATCACGGGAACAGTCAAGGGATTGTAAATTTTGTAGTCGATTTCGAAAATGTTTTCTTCGGGATTGGATTAGATGGACTAAGCATCATGCTTGGTAACTGTGGATACGGATTTGAGGGTAGCAAACTTCATGGGTGGTCTGTAAGACAAAATATTTTGGATGGGATGAGGACGGGTAAGTTTCATGGGTGGTGCTTAGAGGAACAAAACTTTTGATTTTTGTCTCTTCAGATGGAGGTCTGTGAGATTTTCACATTGTATGCCCAGCGATTCGAGGAGGAAATCAATCCATTTATGCAAAATATTATTCAAGCTGTGTGGCAGCTAGTAGTCCAAACGGGTAATGAAACGAGGTTGGTCTAATATGTAATGATTTTTTATTAAATTTGTTCCTTTCGGGAGCTTCGTCCAATTGTTAGGGCTTTTTTCAGGTTTGATGGTATGGTCTGTGCAGCGCTGGAGTTTTTGTCTATCATCTGCCAGAAGAATCACTATGAGAGCTACTTTGTCGGAGAAGGTGTGCTGCAAACAATAGCGCGTGAGTTTTATCTTCGAGTGCCACATTTTATAGTTTGTCTAACCGGCTAATGCTTGTTCTAGAGGATGTATGCGTGAAAAATCTGCATTTGAGGCAAGAGGATCTGGAAATGTTTGAAGACGAGCCGATAGACTATATGAAAAAGGATATTGAAGGTATTTGTCAAAATCATCGCTCCTTTCCAGTAATGTAGTCGCATTCGCAAAAAGTGCCTGACTTGGAGGCGTCCTGCTGATTGGCAGCCGTCGCGTCGCGCAAACCCTGTCCAGTGAAACAGAAAATTTTTAGTCCCCGTCAAAAACTGCTGGAAGTGTTTCAGGAACTGACACGTTCACGCGTCGTCGCGGAGCGGTGGATCTAGTGCGGGCGCTATGCAGAAAGTTCGAAGAGCGATTGGTGCCCATACTGATTCAGGTATGGTGTGCCATGCACTTTATACTTGTTCCGAATCGAATAATCGGATGAGTATCCGACTGTCGCAGTCGGATAAAAAAGTCTACTTTTTATTCAAAAAAGTCCGATATCCGACTACAGTGGAAAAGTCGATTATTCGAAAAAGTGCGGTATCTGACTACAGTCGAAAAGTCGAGTATTCGAGAAAGTGCGATATCCGACTATAGTCGAAAAGTCGGATATTCGAAGCAAATTTCATTTGGAACAAGTATAATGCACTTGACATGTCGTTTATCTGTTCTCTATAACTGTATTTACAGTTTTAGCTCGTGCAGTCCCTGTGTTCCGATGGCGACTGGATCAAGCTGGATGTGGTTTATTGTCTGGTCACAGCTATTGCTTCGAAAACAGAGACAGCGAAAAGCGGAGCGACGAGCACTAGTCAATTGGTTAGCTTTTGAATGAATCATCTTTTTTTCTGTTTTGATATCGACAAAGTCGTGTGGATGAAGAAGGACATTTATCCGTTTCTGGAGGCCTTACGCAAAAATTTGCAGCAAAAATTTGCAAGATTTGCGAGCCATAAATAACAATATTTAACAACAGAAAAAAAAACTTGTAAACCTGGAACATTAAAGCCTCATAAGAAGAGGAAGTCTAGCGGCGAACCATCAGAGAAACACGTCGGTGGTGATAAGTGAGAACGATCGATAAGTCGACCCACATGTTAGCTTGCTCGTTTAGTGCTAATTCTATGGTTAACTACTTGAGTCGGTGGTATTTTTCTTTAAAGACACTGTCTACTATAAAAACCGTTTTCGAGTTTCCACTAGGAAACGAGCTGCCGAGATGTCGTACGTTTGTGCCGTGGCAGTGTGGAGGAAAGAAGATCGCCTCCGTGCAAACCGACGTCAACCCCTCCGAGAAGAGGGTTTTTGTCATGGGAGAGGTGCTGGTCGGCCGCAGCTCTCCTGAGGATTTTATTACAAAGGGCCGGCGTCGAGAGGAATCCAGGTCCAGCACGGAAGTATCCATGTGCCACCTGCGGCGAGGATGTTACCTGGCATAAAACAAGTGTCCAGTGCTTCGGATGCCAAAGGTGCTCTGCCAATGCGTAGCTAGATGCCTCCGAGGGCGCGGCCTGAAACGCCGCCCCTTTCCATGTAGCGAGAATTTAAGGGTTTTAGCTACGATAGCCAAAACCCGCATATTCTTGTGTCGTTCGAACCATTGTTCTCTCTGACGCTAAACCCGTATATTCTCGCTATAATTTTGTAGCGAGAATCTGCGAATTTAGCGGCAGGCTGTGTTGAAATGCAATCTTAACCCGCGTTGGCTACGCGGAACGCAGGGATGCCGTTCAATCAGTCCTGGCCCAGTCAACCCACGAATAACTTGACGCTCTGTGGGTGGTCGTGGAGGGTGACCCGGTGTCGCTCTCTGGTAGACCTTGCTAGAGACAATTTTGGCCGCTGGGATGCTGCAGGCCGTGGGGAAGAAACGGCGATGCGCTCGATCGCAGCAGAGATCGTCTTTCTAGTACAGATCAAGACTGGGTGGGTCGATCGACCGTGTGCTGCAACGAGAATAAGCGTAGAATATGCGGGTGCTGTAGCGAGAATTTACGTAGAATATGCGGGCGCTGTAGCTAAAATTTCAACAGTTGAGGCTAAACTTTCCATAATTTACGTAAAATCTCGGGTCAAAATTAGACTAGATGCCTCCGAAACCCTGGGCATCTCTGGTTTCCGTGTGAGGCATTTAGCTACGCGTTGGCGGAGTGGGTGCACTTCTCCTGTTCGGGCCTCAGTTCTGTGAGGCATCATGACTCATCCTTTCGTTGCGTTCTATGCTCTGCCCCCAACAACTCTGATTCCTCAATTACCAACCGCCCCCTCTCCATTGTTCACATTAATACACCATGTATGTTTCTTTATTGCAAAATAAAGCGATTGATTGATAATCTCAACGGCCTTCGCAACAAGTTATCTGAACTCTCTCTATTCGCACGTTCTCATCACCCGGATGTTATCATGGTTCAAGAAACCAAGCTCTCTCCATCTACCACTTATCCCCAACCTAACATTCCGGGCTACACCGCCTATCACATGCCAAGGACAGCTCTTGGGGGCGGAGTGTCTACTTTCGTGCAATCTGCCTTACCTTCTCATATTATCCCTAATACTCCTAAGGACGGTACTCTCGAGTACATTCCTGTCCACCTCCCCCTCAAAACCCCTTTATCTCTATTTAACATATATATTCCTCCTATATCATCTTGTCCCCCCTCTTATAATCCTATTCCCCTCCTTAAGCAGTTGTACGACTGCTCACTCTCCCCTTCAGCTGTCTTTGCGGGTGACTTCAATGCTCACACGTTCTGTTCCGCTCTTGATTCTGACGACAGAGGGGAAGATGTCGAAGAATGGGCTGAGGAGTGTGACCTGGTTATCCTCAATGATGACCAGCCCACTCGTCTCCCTGCCAACGGCCGACCTTCTAGCCCAGATATCTCTCTTGTGCCATCCAATCTCTCTAATGCTTGCACGTGGTCCACATCCTCAACTCTCTCCAGTGATCACATTCCCGTCTCTGTCTGTATTGATCTCTCTGACTATCTTGCCCTTTACTTTGGTTTTCGTCATCGTACTTATCTAAATTTAGGCCTAGCAGACTGGACCCTGTTCAGAGATGTTGCACTCCGCCATGCGGTCGACTTCCCATGGAATGGTGATGTTCATCAGAAAGAGGGCCATCTAACAAGTGCCATCCGCAAGGCCATGAAAGCAGCAATTCCTGAGGGTCGTGTCAAGACCTTTTTTCTAAATGTCAGCAGGGAAATACTGCAGAAGATAAGAACCAGAGATGAGAAGAGAGCCGCAGACCATCTAGACCCGGAGATTGCTGTGCTGGATAATGAGATCAAGCAGGATCTGGATAAGAAAAAGAGGGAATGCTGGGAGAAGTTCACTGAAAAGCTGAATTTCAAGGCGGACGGAACTACGACGTGGAAAGTGTTGAGGAAAATTTCCGGAAGGCCCGCTCCCCCGATGAGCTCCGCTATTGAGTTCGAGGAGAACGTCTTCAAATCAGGGAAAGCGGCTGCTTACGCACTCGGCAAGAATTTTTTCATCACACGTACCAAGCGAGGCGTGCAAAACAGAGTCACGGTTAGAGAGCTGAGCCGGTTGCCGCTCATGAACGCATCTGAGGCCTTTACTCTCACACAAGTAGAGAAGGCTGTCAAAGAAATGCGGAATTCGAAGGCTATCGGACTTGACGGTATCTCCCCAGCCATCCTGAAGAAGCTTCCCACGGAACTTCTACCGATGCTTGCAGATATCATTAACACTTCTTTCCGGACCTGCACTCTACCCCAAGCTTGGAAGACAGCCAATGTGATACCGTTGCCAAAGCCAGGCAAGTCCCAAAGCACGGCAAAGGGCTTTCGACCAATAAGCCTGTTATCGCCTGTCGCTAACTTAGCTGAAACGTTGATCGTGACGGACCTGGCTGATCAAAATGAGCGACAGCAGCATCAGCATGGGTTCAGGAAACTTCACTCTACTACTACAGCTCTATTGGAGATCGTGAGCTTTGCGGTCGATGGGTTCAACATGAGAAAGCCCCTGAGAACGGTGGCCGTCGCCCTCGACCTGAGCAAAGCGTTTGACTCTGTTAACTTGGGACTGCTGTCCGAGAAACTGCTCAAGTCGTCGCTACCATCATGGCAGAAGCGATGGATTGCAGCATTCACTAAAGGCCGCCGTGCTAAGGTTTTGTTCCAGAATCATGTATCCGATAGCATTCCAATAGCAGCCGGTGTTCCGCAAGGCGGAGTGTTGTTCCCTGCCCTATTCAGCCTGTATCTTGAGGACATTCCCGAGCCTCCCAATGATGTAAGGATTGTTATGTATGCCGACGACATCACCATCATGTGCCAGGATCGTGACCTGCAGATAGCCGCTAACAAGATCAGCGCCTATCTCGTCGAGTTGAAGCTCTTCCTCGATAAAATGATGCTCACAGTCTCTGCCGCAAAGTCCTCTGTTTCAGTGTTCACAACAAACACCAAGGAATACAGTGCCCATCCAGATGTCAAATGGGATGGTGAACTGTTGCCAGCAGCAAAATTCCCCAAGCTGCTTGGCCTTATTCTTGATCCCTCACTGAAGCTCCACAAAAACGAGGAACAGAAACAAACAGTCGTCAAGGCTAGGCTTAATATCTTGAGAGCTCTCGGAGGAGCATCATGGGGAAGCAGCCGAGAGACTATATTGAGAACCTACAGAGCAATACTTCAGCCGGCTCTGGAATATGCGGCACCAGTGTGGCAGCACCTGGTGTCTGACAGCTCCTGGAATAAGCTGCAGCGTGTACAGAATGCTGGTTTAGAATTGCTACCGGTTGTGCAAGGAGCTCCCCGGTGGAGCATCTTCACGCGGAGGCCTGCATATTGCCGGTCAAGGAGCATTGTGAACTCCAGGCACAGCAGATGTATATTAATGTTCTGAGGCAGCCGAATCATCCGTCAAAGAGAATCATGAAGCCCATAAGAGAGAGGTCGATTAGGACGCCGTTCGCCAATGCTCCTCGTAAAGTTGATGTACAGAGATGGGCCGACTCCAACATGGAAAGGCTTCGTCTTCTGCGTGAGGAGCACACCCAGTTTGTTCGAGGATATCTAGCAAAGGCGGCTGTGAACCCTATCTCGGGAACGGTGCCGCCTCGGGTTTGCGAGTCCGAGTCTCAACTCGGCAGACGAGCCAGATGTGCTCTTGCATCGCTGCGCTTTGGTCACTCTATTCTGCTCATGTCTTACGTCAACAAGATCGACAGCAGCCGACCAGACGCATGCCGGGACTGTGGTGCTCCCGGACACGACACGGCGCACTTGTTCATGTGCCCGAAGAGACCTACCTCCTTAACAACAATGGACCTTTGGACGAATCCTGTGAAGGCCGCCCAGTTCCTCAACCTATGACAAAAACCACTTTGAGGCTGCAGAAGAAGAAGAACTAGGAAACGAAGGTTTAGCGTCTGACTTTCATCAGTGAAAAAAGAATCATGAAAAACGCGGCGAAACATCTAAAATCGGCTCTTCTTCATGAAAGCCACGTTTCAACTGTGGATGAGTTGCCCGGGCATGGGCCTGAAGTAGTCAGCGTGCGCAAATGCGCCCCAATGGTAAAACTCAGCCGCGCTCGCGCTCCAATGTTAATGTAGAAGCGGACCAAACTGCTCCTCGGAGAACTCGACCGCGAGCGGAAGGGCTAGCGCGATCGGACTTCGGAGCCGTATGAAGCTCTTTCTTGCTCGTTTTCGTTCGTTCTTTCGACTCCAGTGCTCCAATGAAACCCTGAACTTTTGATTTCCGGCCAAAAACCGAGGAAGAAATTTATCGTGGACACTGCCTTTAAGCTGCGAGTGGGTCCGCAATGGAATGAATGCCAAAAACGGTAGGAGACTACGCAGTGCTAGTGTTATTTTAGGTTAATGTGGTCGATTACTACACGGGACAAGTGCGCAGTCATCTCTCGTCAGATGTTGATGAGACGCCTATCCTCAAGGCGGATGCCCTAAAGTACGTGTATTCTTTGGTGAAATTTATAGCTTTATGAATGATGACCGCGATGCTTTCAGATTCGTTGTGACATTCCGGAACCAGCTTCCTGTTGAGGTCCTGGTTGAGGTGGTACAAGCGGCTGATCGTCTGCTGACGTCACGGTTACCGATTTTGCATAAGTATGCAGCCTACGCCGTGGACAAATTGTTATTAGTTAAGGAACCGAATAGCTCGGTAAGATTGAAAAATTGTCCAATTAATTCTACTGTGATGTAGAGTAAAATGCATTTTAGGCGCCTCTACTTACTGCGCGAGTAGTGCCTGTTGGATCACTCCTGAACAATCTTGTAGCTGGATTTGACAAGGATCCGAAAGCCCAGAATTCTCCCTACCTCATAAAGGCTGTTCTGAGATGTGTGGCGATTCTCGATGTATGTCTTCGTCAGAGCATTCATCAAAGCAATCGATATTTGAATTACTTTTTTAAAGGAAGAGACGGCACGTCATGGCCAACAAATCGCATCGAAACTGTCGTCGTTGGTAGCAGAAGCGACGAAGAGCCCTGCGGATGCTGTACACACGCACTTCTTGTTTGAGACTATGTGTGTGTTAATTAAGAAGACGGAGAGTCTTCCGCAGGGTGATTTGGATGCTGAACTAATGCCGCTGGTAGAGACGATTCTCAGTCAGGATATTGCTGATTTGATACCGTATGCGCTTCAAATCACAGGTGAGCCGCTCGCTCATTCATTGTATGTACTGTAGAAGACAAAATAAGGTTTCTTATGGATTAGGAGTACTTCTGTCGTCATCACTCACTCGCAGTCAGACCGTGGATCAGAAATACATTGCATTCCTGCCGTATCTACTCTCTACGGAACTTTGGGCTCGATCGGCGAATGTGCCAGCAGCGTTGTCTGTTGTTGAGGTAGAGATTTTTGTTTTGGATGTGAACTAAGACCAATTCGTCAACGGTTGGAAAAAATTCCATTGACAGCAGCTATAAACCCATGTGTATCCGTTAATGGCGACCTCGGTCGCTGAGAAACCTTGTATTCGACCAGCAGTGCTGAAGAAAAGGCCGCTTCTCGGTTCACTAAAGGAGCATCAGCTCGACGGTGTCGAAAGTCCATAGAGACCCCAGTCATGAGAAAATCCTGGTCTGCCCAGCTGTGGCGCATAAAAGACCTCTGATCGGAATAGTGTACCTTGCCCCGTCCAGAATTCGAGCGCAGCTATCTCCTTCGAATCGGCCGCGAGAAGACCCCGCCACGCCCAGCTGTTTTGCAGGGAAGGCCGCCTCTCGCTTCAGTAAAGGAGCATCAAGTTTGCGGAATGCGAGCGCAGCCCTTTTTCGGATTCAAGGGCTTAATGAAGACCTCGGACATAAGAGGATTCTGATTTTTGCAGCTGTGGCACAAAAAAAGACCACTTATTGGGATGGCCAAGGTGCTCGGGCTTTGCAGATTCCGAGCGCAGCTCCATCTCTGGATTGAAAGTTGTATGACAACCTCGTTTGCGAGAAAAACCTGTTCAAGCTCTGCTATGCTGCATAAGAGTTCGCTGATTGGACCCGTAAGGGAGCACGAGCTTTGCAGTATACGGGTACAGCTCCTGTTCGGGATCGAGAGTCTTATGATGACCTTTTTCGCGATAAAACGCTTACAGGCCCAGCTGTGCTGCATAGAAGGTTGCTCACCTGATCAGTAAGGAAGGTCGAGCTTCGTAGAATACGAGCGCTGCTTTTCGTGGGATAGAGAGTTCCATGAAGGCTTTGATCGCGGAAAAACAGTCACATCTAGTGCATCTTTTGCTCAAGAGGCGGCTGATCGGATTAGTTGAAATCGGCGTACACGCTCTTAAACGTGGCTGAGATAACGTAAATCGAACCGTTTGGCTTGCAACACATTCCTACGGATTTTGAAGCTACAAAAACGGTGCACAATGCCGCTACCTGAGTAGCAAGTTAAGCCCCGCCCGTATTTTCACTCCCCCTCTATTTGCCCTCCCCCTCCAAAATTAGGGTGTTGTACCATCCCCATCGTCGATGACGTTTGTGGATTACTTGTTACGCTATCCACAAACTGTACAGATGACGGGAATGGCCCAGCACCCTTGTTTTGGAAAGGGAGTGCAAAGTCAGGGGCGTGAAAATACTGGCAGGGCCAATGTTGCCAGTACTGTAGCAGCATTATTTGTCGTTTTTGACGCTTCAAAATGCGTAGGCATTGTGTTGTAAGCGTTACGGTTCGATTTACGTCGTTATCTTAACAAGGTTTACGAGCGTGTATGTTGCCTTTAAGAATGGCCGGAAACGCGGTCTCACGGTGAGTCCAGCTTTCTCTCTAGATCGAGAATTTTCGGACGACCTAGATCGCCAGCAAATCTAAGCCACACCCCTCAGGTGATTCATGGCCCCGAGCCGCACCAAACAGGAATCGGAACCGCCTGACAGTTCGGCTCGTTCTCCCAATGTCCGGGCCACTGCTGTTGCTGTTCGTGCCAACCGGAGCAGCCCGGACAGCAACAGCAGTGGCCCGGAGAGCAACAGCAGTGGCCCTGACAGCAACAGAAGCCGACTCGCAGATTGGGAACTCGAGCCAAACTGTCAGGTGGCTCCGGGCCTAGAATCGCCTGAGCCAGTTGTATTGCAGAAAGGGCCGCTGAGAGGAATACTAGAAAAGCTTGGCCCTTTTTGGGGGGGATGCAAGCGCATCTTTTTCGTGGAGTCGACAGTTTCATGACGACGTCGCCCATAAGCAAGCTTTAGTCATGCCAAGCTGACGTTCATGAAAGGCCGCTGACAGAAACGATCTTAAGCTTGGGTTAATGTGGTATTGTTTTGATTTTTTAGAGTGTTTTAATGCTTTTTTATGGCATGATATATTATCAGAAGATATCACAAGGTAGCCGAGTTTAAACGCAAAACTCAGATGTCAGGCAGGACTCGAACCTGCACTGCACGCTTTCCGGGCGGAAGTGTTACCATTACACCACCGACACCTCGCTCTGCATCCCTTTTTAGCGCTTCTTCCGAGTTTATTTCCAAGGCCAATCAGTAGCATGAATGCAGGGATGCAGAGCAGTGTGTCGGTGGTGTAATGGTAACTTTCTCTCCCGGAAAGCGTGCAACGCAGGTTCGAGTCCTGCCTGACATCTGAGTTTTGCGTTCAACTCGGCTACCTTATGATATCTATTAATGTGGTATTGTTTATTTTCAGACGTTCTTGAAATACTGCCCTGAAATTGTTATGCGTGAACATGGTGCTCTGGTAATGCAACACTTTTCGAGGTGGCACCACTTCCTTTTCTCGTCTTTAGAGCCTTTGTAATGGTTCTGCACTTCCAGGCTTGTTGGATCGAAGTCACTTGATCAGTATGGTTTCCAAATGGCTAACGCTATACTCCCAGCTGTTGAGGTAGGTCTTTTTCCTGTGTTCGGATTTTGGCTACGCAGAAAGAGAGTTCGTGACTAAATGCGGTGATTGTTCTGTTTGCAGATGGTTCAGGGTGTGGAGAATCCCATGAGTGTTTTGCTGAATAACATGTTCCGAAGGGTGCAGTTCAGTAAGACGCCGAAATTCATGAAGTACTTCATCGTGTTCCTGTGTCGGTTTGCCATAGTGCGAGGAGCTGAGCAGCTCGCAAGGGTGGGTAGAGAGACATTTTCTGGTTTCACAGTGTCAGTGTGGATAATGGAAATGTTTCAGTCGGTAGAAAGTATTCAGACGGGTATGTTCCGCATGCTGCTAGAAAAAGTGGTGGTAGCTGAGATGAGTAATCTACAAAATATGACGACACTGGACGATAAGCGGACCATAGCGATTGGAGTAGCGAATATGTTGGGCGACGCTACGAACTATGTTGGGTGCGTGTATTAGTTTTCATGATTAATCAGCACTTTTTAAGTGGATTCGTCGGTTTTCAGTGATCAATATGGGCCACTAGCCATCGGGACAGCACAACTCATCGAGGCTCCTTCTGCAAGTGATCGTCCGATACTGTCTCCAGAAGAGGAACAAGTGAGTAGAAACATGCGCTCTTGCTGGGGCCGGAGTCATCGTCGGAGCGATGCTTTCATTAAAGTGTGGTGCAAATCAAGAGAAACAACCCAGTTTTCCTTTATACACTGCGTTTTAAAAGTATAGACGCACCCCCGAATGAGTCCCTGTTGGGTCTGGATCGAATCTGTCACGGAATGTTTGACTATCGCTGAACTCGACAAGCTGGAAGACCCTAGTGCAGAACATTTCATTGATCGGAATGAATAAGTGCGTTACTCTGGGCATCAAACTACAAAATGGGCTGTTTCAACAGTACAGATGTATTTTCGAATCTGGGAGGAAAACACTGCCTTTTTCACAAGGGATCTCCAGCTCAAGTGTTGTGTGAGTAGAGATATGTGCTTGCTACTCACAGTCCGAATGCCTGGCGATTCCCTACTCTCCTAGGTCTAGAAAGTCCAACTATAAGGTAGAAGTTTAGGTTTCCCGCCACTTGACTTCGATGATTTTTTACCCATTCAGCGGTTGGTCCTTCGGCAAAGTGCGATGTACTGATCGAGAGCACAAATTCTTCTCTTTCTAGCGGTGCTTTCCACCTGAGATAAAACTTGCTAATTTATGAGATTTATGCTAATATATATATATATATATATATATATATATATATATATATATATATATATATATATATATATATATATATATATATATATATATATATATATATATATATATATATATATATATATATATATAAATATATATATATATATATCGGCCTTACCCTGTGTTTGTCTGTGTGTTTGTGTGTGAGAGTGAACGGAAATTCGGTCGGCCTGTCGTGAACAGTTGACACCCGGGTTTCGCACCCTCTGTCCACGTACGCCCTTTTGTGTCAATGGGTAAATGGCCACAAATACTCCGCATAGCGGCGTGAGTGTGCACACTAGTATGCTATAATTCAGTAGGAATTTTCAGTACTAAACATCTTTGAGGTCTTCTATTTACTTTGAGGTAAACCACTAAACCCGCCAGAGTTGACAGGATATTTGAATCACTTTAGAACTGGACTATACCGTTTGCAGAAAATTTTGATGGAGCGTCATTATTGACTTTTAACGGATTTTGTGATTCTGAAACTTCGGTCTTTTCTGTCTTATCTGACAAGTTTTGGTCACGAAGCTTCAAAGTCAAGTATAATGCCCAAGTCCCCACTCGATAGTTTTTTTTTCATCATATATCGTTTTTTTTTTCGAAAAATCGGTAAAAATGGCGAAAATAGAATTAAAGAAAGGGCCAATAATTGACGAAAAACAACTCTTAAAGGCAGCATGCACGCTCGTAAACGTTGTTGGGATAACGATGTGAATCGAAGCGCATGGCATACATCATAATGCCTACGCATTTGAAGCGTCAAAAACGAGCCACAATGCCGTTACAGAAGTAGCGAATTTGGCCCCGCCCGTATTTTCACTTATTTGTCCTTTTCCTCCATTGCAGGGTTGCTGGATCATCTTCGCCGTCAGTGACGTGTGTTGTTCACTTGTTAGGCAATCCATCAACAGTACCGACGGTGAAGATGACCCAGCGTTGCAGGAAAAGAATGAATACAGGGGGCGTGAAAATACGGGCCTAACTTGCTACTCCTGTAACGGCATTGTTGGCCGTTTTTGAAGCTTCAGAATGCGTAAGTGTTGTAATCTGAGCCATACCATTCTATTTCCGTAATTAACTCGACCACGTTTACTAGCGTGTATGCTGCCTTAAAGTGGGGATTTCGCCATTGCACTCAAATCTGAAGCTTCGAGGCCGAACCTTCTCGGATAAGCACGAAATGACCGAAGCTAAATCACAAAATCAGCTAAAAATCAATAATTACGCTCCGTCGAAGTTTTCCACAAACGCTATTATGTGAAGGTAAGGTGGCTCCAATGTACTGTGAACTCTGGCAGGTTGAGTGGTTTACCTCAAGCTAAATGTAAACACTGAGGCCCCGGTCAGAGTTGGTGCTATTTGCATCTGTATCCCCCCGCACCCCCCAACACCCCCCAACACCCACCCGGTCGACACGTATGTTTAAAATGATGGAGTGAGGTTGAGAAAATCACTCGGTGTATCCAACTAGATATGACGATGATTACGTGGCCAACAGGATTGCACCTGTTCAGAGAAATAGTGAAGGAGAGTATGGTGAAGTAACGGAGGTAGCAGTAAGGTTAGCTTTCCAGTGATACGCAATGTTTTATCATCGACCCGCCCACCCGGTGATTTTCTCATCCACGTATTGCATAGATGTCGACCGCGTCGGATACATCGAGTGATTTTCTCAACCTCACTCCATCATTTTAAACATACGGATCGACCGGGTGGGTGTTGGGGGGTGCGGGGGGGGGGATACACCGAGTGATTTTTGCATCCCATTTCCAATGCATTCTGTGTGTATCGACCGGGCTGGGGACGTCGGCTCATCCAACTATGACCGGGGCCTGAGAGATGCTCAGTACTCAGGATTACCACTGAATTATAACATATATAGTGGAGTCCACCAAGAGTGTCTCATTCACTTATCAATAAGAAGCGGTCGATTGGAGATCAATTAACATGAAACTCGTTGCAGCTTGATACCGATTGAGCGAGAGCGGTTGTGCTGCAACGAGTTTCATGTTCATTGATCTCCAATCGACCGCTTCTCATTGATAAGTTAATGAGACACTCTTGGTGGACTCCACTATATTTCGCAAATAAGCACGCCTTGGCCCAATTGGAAGGCAGCGTTAGATTGAGAAGAACTCCTGTTTTCGATCGGAATATCGCACCTGGCCGAAGGACAATACCGGAAGGTTTGAAAACAGTCAAAGTCGAGTGGCAGGCCATCATAAAAGTTGAGTCTAGGAGTGGCGGAGACCGCGAGCCATTTCATCTGTTTAAACTGCGAACTATCTGAACAACCTATTTTTTGACCATAGCGTTGTTTAAATTTAGGCGTCAATGTATAATGCGGAAGGCGAATTCACGAATCCATATTGTCGACTCAGCTATGCGCCGAGGCCGGATCCTCTTGTGCCCGAAGTGGCGAATTTCAAACGTGGGTTTCATAATTTTAATTTGGGCTCCGAATGTAATTTGAAGCGTTTAGACTATCTGGCCAGAGCGGTCCTGCAGCGAGGTCCAGCTGCGAATTCGGCCGTTGATGCTTGTATTCCGACTGAGCTGCGAAATCATCTGATGGCATACGCATCATCATAATAGAATCTTTGCAATTCTCATTCCCATCGTAGGCGCTACACATACTTCTCGACGCCAGCGCGTCATTGCGTGACGCGCTTGCGGAGACTACGAATACTCTAGCGGCGACTCCATGGAGGAGCGGCGGTCACGCGCGTGTCGCGCTCGCATTGAGGTGTATGAATAGCGCCTTAGTTTGTTTTTACTCGTTGCATAACCGCAATGGAAATTTTCTCCTACGGTGAGATTTATTCCAGTTTTCTTCTCCGTCCCGGTAGTTCAACGTGTAAGTTTCTCATTTCATTGTCTCAACTCGACATAGTTTGCGTAAGTTTTTCTCATTCTCGGGCCGTTATTGAACGAGGTAGTCTTGTTTTAAGTCGGATTTGTACATCGAAGTGGCATCGCGCAACGTTTGCTGCTTACAGGGAAACTACTCTTGGTCAAACTGGTCATTCCAAATGAAATGTACTTTTCCATAACCATTTTCGGACGTAAAGTTCGAATATGCCCATCAAAGCTGCCTAGACTCACTCTGAAAGAAGTTATGAGCGTTTTTAACGCTTCGCGATCAGGCAGCTTTTAGAGTGTTTTGAATATTTTTTTTCGGATTTTGTAAAGAACATGTATGTAGGGGTGGTCTGGAGTGCTGAACACGAATCTGATGTCTGCATGTAGAAATTCTGAGGTCTGCTGTAGGTTACAGTGGGTAACATGCCATTTAGAAGGCAAAACCCACCTTAGCATTTTGAAAATCAGCAAATGGACATGGAACTCGTCTTCAGCGCCCCAAGTAACCCCCACATAGAAATTTAGCGCCAAATCTGAGACATTGACCAAACTACCGTATACCCACCGTAATCTAGTAAGCTGACAAAAATCGATAAACTGAACGCTCAACCGAAAATTCGTACATGTCCAAAACCTCTGTCAGCCTGCTGAAAGTTCGGAAAAAGTGCTTTCACTCAAAATTCACCTAGGGGGGTTGTTTTGGGGGCTGAACACGATTATTAGGCCCGTTTCTGGATTTTCGGAAGATAATTGCGCTTTTTGAAGGGTACAATAGTTCTGAAAATCGGAGAAAAAGGCCTATAACTTCTTTTTTTGGAGTGGTTCTAGGCAGCTGCAAAGGGCATATTCGGACTCTACGTCAAAAAGTGAGTCTACAGAAGTACACTTCATTACAGATGGCCAGTTGGGCTAATAGTAGCGTCCTTGTTAGTATAATTGTTTTTTTTTCTGGCTACTGCCGCGATTTGCTGATTTACTTGTAGGTGATTGCTAGAAGTGTCACGTGTATGTGCGGGCTGTTAAAATCTCGGTTCGTGAAAATCGCTGTTTGTTTTTTGTTCTTCTCTTAGTGCTTCATATAATGTGATTCCATTTTCCTTGACAAGTTTGCAAATTGAATCCAAGTTGGAAGTTTTTTTTGCTTGCCGGAATTGAAAAGTTTATTCATTATGATAGTTTCGATAAATTTGACTAGGATCGGTTGTTGCACAGAGGTATGTCCAATATACCCTCTATTCAGGTGAAATTTACTTTGTTCCTCCACGTGCGGGTGCGGAGCGAGGGTAGAGAGCGCGTGAGCGCACACGCACGCGATGGACCCCCAGTCGATTCTGTCCCAAATAGAGGGTTCAAAGAATCGAAAGGCACACGCGAAGAAACACTTAGGTTAGTCGCGGTGTGAGGAGGAAGTGTGAAAAAGCGGAGGGGGGAAGACGAAAAATATTCGTGTTGCGTCCGGCTTCGAACTCTGGCCGCCCACTTTTCTGTGCGGCATCGCCATCACTAGCTTAACTCCCGATTCGCCCAACTCAGAAAAATGAAAACAAGTTACTTGTAACATAAAAGGCCGAAAACATGTTACGTGTAACATATCTGAGCCGCTGTAAGATACTTGCGACTTATCTCGGGTCATTTAAGTTACATGTGACATATCGGCAGGATATTGCGTGCGATGCGCCTCCGATATGTAACATGTATCTTGAATTTCCTGTGATAAGTCGCAAGTAACATCGGCTCAGATATGTTACAAGTGAATTGTTTTCGATTTCTGAGAGGATTCTGCGCGCAATGCGCCTCCGATATGTTACATGTAACTTAAATGGCACAATATGAGTCGCAAGCAACTTAAATCGGCCGAGAAGCTATTTCCAAGGGGTATGTACGACGCACTCGCGGGGTCACGCTTACGACTGGCGTTGCTGTTGGTTTAATTACTCGTACAACCCGTGGCCTTTAGCGAATTCGGGCTTCCCAGAACATATACGGCTTTTAACAAAATTGGGATTTCCGGCCCATCCGCGGTCTTTAACAAAATTGGGATTTCCGGACCATCCGCGGTCTTTAACAAAATTGGGATTTTCGGACCATCCGCGGCCTTAGGGAAATCGGGCTTTCCAGACCATATATACGGTCTTTTACAGAAGTGTGATTTCCGGACCATCCGTGGTCTTTAACGAAATTGGGATTTCCGGACAATCCGCGGTCTTTAACAAAATAGGGATTTCCGTACAACCCATGCATGGCCTTTAACAAAATTGGGATTTTCGGACCATCCGCGGTCTTTAACAAAATTGGGATTCCCGAACCATCCGCGGTCTTTAACAAAATTGGGATTTCCGGACCATCCGCGGTCTTTAACAAAATGGGGTTTTCGGACCATCCGCGGCCTTTAGCGAAATCGGGCTTTCTAGACCATATACGGTCTTTAACAAAATTTTGATTCCCGGACCATATACGGCCTTCAACAAAATTGGGATTTTCGGACCATCCGCGGCCTTTAGCAAAATCGGGCTTCCCAGACCATATACGGTCTTTTACAAAAGTGTGATTTCCTGACCATCCGTGGTCTTTAACAGAATTGGGATTTCCGGACAATCCGCGGTCTTTAACAAAATAGGGATTTCCGTACAACCCATGCATGGCCTTTAACAAAATTGGGACTTCCGGGCCATCCGCGGTCTTTAACAAAATTGGGATTCCCGAACCATCCGCGGTCTTTAACAAAATTGGGATTTCCGGACCATCCGCGGTATTTAACAAAATGGGGATTTCCGTACAACCCATAGCCTCAAAATTGGGATTTCCGAACCATCCGCGGTCTTTAACAAAATTGGAATTTCCGGACCATCCGCGGTATTTAACAAAATTGGGATTTCCGGACCATCCGCGGTCTTTAACAAAATTGGGATCTCCGAACCATCCGCAGTCTTTAACAAAATTGGGATTTCCGGACCATCCGCGGTCTTTAACAAAATTGGGATTTCTGGACCATCCGCGGTCTTGAACAAAAGTGTGATTTCCGGACCATCCGTGGTCTTTAACAAAATTGGGATTTCCGGACCATCCGCGGTCTTTAACAAAATCGGGACTTCCGTACAACCCATAGCCTCAAAATTGGGATTTCCGAACCATCCGCGGTCTTTAACAAAATGGGATTTTCGGACCATCCGCGGCCTTTAGCAAAATCGGGCTTTCCAGACCATATACGGTCTTTAACAAAATTGGGATTCCCTGACCATATACGGCCTTCAACAAAATTGGGATTTCCGGACCATCCGCGGTCTTTAACAAAATTGGGATTTTCGGACCATCCGCGGCTTTTAGCAAAATCGGGCTTCCCAGACCATATACGGTCTTTAACAAAAGTGTGATTTCCGGACCATCCGTGGTCTTTAACAAAATTGGGATTTCCGGACAATCCGCGGTCTTTAACAAAATTGGGATTTCCGTACAACCCATGCATGGCCTTTAACAAAATCGGGATTTCCGGACCATCCGCGGTCCTTAACAAAATTGGGATTTCGGAACCATCCGCGGTCTTTAACAAAATTGGGATTTCCGGACCATCCGCGGTATTAAACCAAATTGGGATTTCCGTACAACCCATGCATGGCCTTTAATGAAATTGGGATTTCCGGACCATCCGCGGTCTTTAACAAAATTGGGATTTCCGTACCATCCGCGGTCTTTAACAAAATTGGGATTTCCGGACCATCCGCGGTATCTAAAGGCACTGTTCACGATAAACTTCATTCTCGAATTTTTCATGACAAACGCGCCTCGTGGCTCTCAGAAGCACAACATCGTTGAAGAAACGGAACGAAAAGCTACCCAGGAGCCGCGACACGGCTTGGAAAAGTGGGCAAACCCCGCCATTGTGGGCAAGCCCCGCCCTTTTCCGCCCCTTGACGTGAACAAAGGAACACTCGAAATCGTGAGTTAAGCGATGGTTTCCAATCATTATCCCCGTTCTTTCCTTCATTCTCAACTTCTCTCTTCACTCAGGTCAGCTCGCATACATTGGCTGCGAAAGACGGAAGTTACAAGCCTCGGACAACTAGTCCACCATGCTTCCTAGCTCAGTTTTTGAGGGACCATAACTCCGTTCCCAGAAGGTCTTGTACGGTTTCAGAGACATCATTGGAACCAGTCAGTTTCGTCAAAATCAGGCGAATCAAGCGGGATCTGTGGTATATGGTCTGGGAAGCCCGATTTTGTTCAAGGCCATGGGTTTTACGGAAATACCAATTTTGTTGAAGACCACGGATTGTCCGAAAATTCCAATTTCGTTAAAGACCGCGGATGGTCCGGAAATCCCAATTTTGTTAAAGACCGCGGATGGTCCAGAAATCTCAATTTTGTTAAGGACCGCGGATGGTCCGGATACCCCAATTTTGTTAAAGACCGCGGATGGTAAGGATATCCCAATTTCGCTAAAAGACCGCGGATGGTCCGGAAATCCCAATTTTGTTAAAGGCCGCGGCTGTTCCGGAAATCCCAATTATGTTGAAGACCGCGGATGGGCCGGAAATCCCAATTTTGTTGAAGTCCGTATATGTTCTGGGAAGCCCGATTTTGCTAAAAGCCACGGGTTGTACGGGAAGTGTAATTTTTCTAAAGGCCACGTTTTTTCCGTTATGGTTATCAGAGGAGCCATTGTGCAGCAATGCAAGTGCATAGTATGGCAGAGTGGTATGCGCAGAGGACTATGGCGCGGAGGGTTTGGGTTCGAATCACCGTCAAGCCTTAGTTTCTGCACCGCATCTAAGATAACCAATGACGATCGTGCCATAGAAAAAGGTAATGTTGAACAGCGTTCGCGAAGCGTTACATCAGAGATGCGGCCCAAGAACACCTAAATGGCTATTAGCAGCTATAGCCTCTAGCCATTGGAAGTGAATTTGCTCACAGAAGCCTCCCACTGTGCCGAAGGATCATTCCCAGCAAGGTTTACGCCGTGCCCCCCTTTTCGCAGTGTTTTAGCGAACTTTCAAGCTTTCGAATGTGTATTTTGAGTCATATTTCGTCTATATTCGGTCAAACTGGACAAATTTCAGGATCAACTCTATAGCTTTTGGGCTGAAATTGAAATAAGTAGCAACCGGTTTGAGGCTGAGTTCCCACTTTTGGGCCGAGAAAAAAAGTGTTTCTCTATGTGATTGCCTCATCTAACCCGATGACAGCGAGAACAAGGCTACTTTAATCAAACCCGGCCAAAAGTCGGCCGATTTTAGCGAAACTGACACAAAAATGACGAACGTTCGACTAAACTAGGATAAACACACGGCGAAAACATTGCCCGGAATGATCTCTCAACACAGAGGTAGGACTCCTGTGAGCAAATTCGCTTCCAATAGCTAGGCGTTAAAGCAGCTATTTGAAATTGAAGTGTTCTTGGAACGCATCCCTGATATAACTGGTATGTAGGAGTTCTTGGAATTTGAGCATAGTTTTGTCCAAGGCTTTGGCTGCCACATGGAGACTATCAGCCTGTGGTGGATGGGTGAGCTGTTCAGTGCCCTCCGTGCCATGTTTCCCGGACCCTGGGTTGTTTGGCGGGCCCGTTGACCCCTGCTTCCTTACTGGGGTTTTTTTCTTTACCTTTTCCACCCACCCTCCGTCCGAATTATCCAAAGCCTAACCCAGGCAGTCTTCGTACATCAAGCGGGTATGCATTCTTATTCAGCATTACTTCATAACTCAAGCAGCCATCGTATGTGGGACGGATTCGCGATTGCTGTTAAACATTAGCCTGCCGTCCTATCAAATGGTCGCCATTAGTCATCTTTAAACAATGTAAAACTGCTAACATGCCCAGGGTTTGAACCTGTGAAATTTATGCCACAGTCCAATACACTTACCACTCTGCTATACCACTCATATTAAATATGTGACAATCGCTCCATGATATCCCTTTTCGAACAGGAGACCAGTGAAGAAACTTCTCTACTGTGACAAAAGTCGATACTGCCCGGAATTGAACCCCCGTCGTTTGGACCCGAAGCGTGACTGATACCACTGAACTACCTATAGCTGATGCCTGAATGCTCTGCTGGCATACACAAACATTATCATTACATGCCTAAGTCAACAAGTCCTCATATGTGAGAAGGGTTTGCGATTGCTGTTCAGCATTAGCCCTTCGACCGCACAATTGTCCCTCGTTATTTTTCAAAGCAGTGCAAAACTTTCAACTTTGCAGGTTTTCGAACCCCAGACGTTTGTGTCATAATCCATTTCACATACCACTCTGCCATGCTGTGTGCATCCATCCAATCACAATGGCTTCCCTGATAACCCATCACGGCTAAGCCACCATTTAGGAGACCACTGAGCCACCCAAGACGGATGCATGGAAACTCTTCTGTCATATACATAAAAATGCTCAAACTTACGATGCAAATCAGTCCAAGACCTTACGAATAGCGCCCGAATTTGGAAGCGCGAACCCAAGATTCTAAAATTTTAAAATAAAGCAGTTAAAATTGGCCGAAAACTAAAAAAGTTGAACCCGAACAACGACATATAGCAAGCATTCGGCAGTATTTCATAAACACAACTGAGAATTCACAATAAGCTCATCAAGAAAAAACTCTATATTTAGAAAAATGTGGTCGGGAACTACACCTAGGTTCACCCTAAGAATCCGTAGCTTTGCCCCGAATCCCTCACACAAGTCACAAATTGCACCAAATATTTAACGTTTCCTGAATGGTCGCTTGGCAGCGATGGGTTAATAGGGGAGCCATTGTGAAGCGATGACTGTCCACGGCATGGCAGAGTGGCATGCGCAGTGGACTCTGACGCAAACGTCTGAGGTTCGAATCCTAGACACCTTACAAGTTTTGCAACTCCCGAAAAGTAACGAAGGACGATCATGCGGTGGAAAGGCTAGTGTTTAATAGCAATCGCGAACCCGTCCCACATACGATGGCTGCTTGAGTTATGAAGTAACGCTGAATAAGAATGCATACCCGCTTGATGTACGAAGACTCCCTGGGTTAGGCTTTGGATGATTCGGACGGTGGATTGGGAAAGGCAAAGAAAAAAACCCCAGTAAGGAACCAGGGGCAGCCAGAGCCTTGGACGAAACTATGCTCAAATTTCAAGAGTTCCCAGATACCAGTTACATCAGGGATGCGTTCCAAGAAGATCTCCATAGCAATTAGCAGCTACATACAATCCTTAGCCATGGGAAGTGAATTTGCTCACAGGAGTCCTACCTCTGTGTTGAGGGATCATTCCCGCCAAGGTTTTCGCCGTGTGTTTATCCAAGTTTAGTCAAAAGTTCGTCATTTTTTGTGTCAGTTTCGCTAAAATCGGCCATAATTTTCGGGTGTTTTCCATCAATTACACTCTCCAGGTTCGATACTGTCGATTTTGGTTAGAGTTCCGGCTCACTTTCGCCGGTTTAGGCCGTATTTTCGCTACTTTTTTAGCCAAATAATGCCAGTTTGACAGCGATTCGCCAATCAGAAGTAGAGTATGGTTCTTGCTGCATTCGGGTAAGATGAGGCAATCACATTGAAAAAAAAAACACTTTTTTCCTCAGCCTCAAAGTGGAAACTCAGCCTAAAACCGGTTGTTAATTTTCTCAATTTCAGCCCAAAAGCTATAGAGTTGATCCTGAAATTTGACCAGTTTCACCAAATATAGACGAAATATGACTCAAAATATACCTTCGAAAGCTTGAAATTTCACCAAAACATTGCGAAAGGGGGGAGGCACGGCGGAAACCTTGCCGGGAATGATCCCTCGGCACAGTGGGAGAGCTTCTGTGAGCAAATTCGCTTCCAATGGCTAGAGGTTATAGCTGCTAATTGCCATTGAAGTGTTTCGGGGCGCATCCCTGATGCAACTGGTATGAAGGAGCTCTTGAAATTTGAGCATAGTTTCGTCCAAGTGGAGACCACCAGCTTGTGGTGGATGGGTGAGCTGGTCACTGCCCTCCGTGCCATGTTTCCCGGACCCTGGGTTGTCCGGCAGGCCAGTTGAACCCTGGTTCTTCACTGGGGTTTTTTTCTTTACCTTTCCCACCCACCCTCCGTCCGAATTATCCAAAGCCTAACTCTGGCAGTCTTCGTACATCACGCGGGTGTGCATTCCTGTTCAACATTACATCATAACACAAGCAGCCATCGTATGTGGGGCGGGTGTGCAATTGCTGTTAAACACTAGCCTTTCCACCGCATGATCGTCCTTCGTTACTTTTCGGGAGTTGCAAAACGTAGGACGTGTCTAGGATTCGAACCTGAGACGTTTGCGTCACAGTCCACTGCGCATGCCACTCTGCCATGCTTTGCCCATCCATGGGTTCTCAATGGCTCCCCTGTCAACCCATCGCGACCAAGCGACCATTCAGGAAACGTCTCTTCAGTAGAAATACAAGGCTACGTTCTCTGGATTTGAACCCGCGCCTCTCCCACATACGAGGACTTGTAGAGCTAGCCATGTAATGATAAAGTTTGTGTATGCCAGTTGGGCGCCGGTAGACACGGGACGGGTGGCTCAGTGCTATGAGTCCCACTTTGAGTCCAAGCGACGGGGGTTCGATTCCGAAGACCAAGTGGATTGGACTGTGCCATAAATGCACAGGTTCAAATCCTGGGCATGCCAGTAGTTTTGCATCGTTTAGAGATGACTAATGGCGACAATTCGATAGGGTAGGGAGGCTAATGTTGAACAGCAATTGCACACCCGTCCCACATACGATGGCTGCTTGTGTTATGAAGTAATGTTGAACAGGAATGCACACCCGCGTGATGTACGAAGACTGCCAGAGTTAGGCTTTGGATAATTCGGACGGAGGGTGGGTGGGAAAGGTAAAGAAAAAAACCCCAGTGAAGAAACAGGGGTCAACTGGCCCGCCGGACAACCCAGGGTCCGGGAAACATGGCACGGAGGGCACTGAACAGCTCACCCATCCACCACAGGCTGATAGTCTCCATGTGGCAGCCAAAGCCTTGGACAAAGCTATGCTCAAATTTTAAGAACCCCTACATACCAGTTATATCAGGGATGCGTTCCAAGAACCAATGTCAAATAGCTGCTTTAACGCCTAGCCATTGGAAGCGAATTTGCTCACAGGAGTCCTACCTCTGTGTTGAGGGATTATTCCCGGCAAGGTTTTCGCCGTGTGTTTATCCTAGTTTAGTCGAAAATTCGCCATTTTTTGTGTCAGTTTCGCTAAAATCGGCCGAATTTCGGCCGGGTTTGATTAAAGTAGCCTTGTTCTCGCAGTCATCGGGTTAGATGAGGCAATCACATAGAGAAACACTTTTTTTCTCGGCCCCAAAGTGGGAACTCAGCCTCAAACCGGTTGCTACTTATTTCAATTTCAGCTCAAAAGCTATAGAGTTGATCCTGAAATTTGTCCAGTTTGACCGAATATAGACGAAATATGACTCAAAATACACATTCGAAAGCTTGAAATTTCGCTAAAACGTAGCGAAAAGGGGGCACGGCGGAAACCTTGCCGGGAATGATCCTTCGGCACAGTGGGAGGCTTCTGTGAGCAAATTCACTTCCAATGGCTAGAGGCTATAGCTGCTAATTGCCATTTAAGTGTTCTTAGGCCGCATCTCTGATATAACTGGTACGAAAACCCTGTTGAAATTCGAGTATAGTTTCGTCGAAGGCTCTGGCTGCCACATGGAGGCCATCTGCTTCGGCGAAGGCTCTGGCTGCCCCGAGGTGACCACTGGCTTGTGGTGGTTGGGTGAGCTGGTAACTGCCCTCTGTGCCATGTTTCTCGGGCCCTGGGTTGTCTGGCGAGACTGTTAACCCCTGGTTTCCTACGGAGGTTTTTTTTCTTTACCTTTCCCACCCACCCTCAGTCCGAATTATCCAGAGCCTAACTCTGGCAGTCTTCGTACATAAGGCGGGTGTGCATTCCTATTCAACATTACTTCATAACTCAAGCAGCCATCGTATGAGGGACGGGTTAGCGAATGCTGTTCAACATTAGCCTGCCTTCCTATCGAATGGTCGCCAATCTTTATCTTCAACAATTGCAAAAAGAAAGAATCAAACCCCTGACCTCCACGTCACAGTCCGATCCATGTACCACTATACTACGCAGGACACATAAGGTGCCCGACAATCCCACGCTGATACCCCTTCCCAGTCATGAGACCATTCAAGAAACTTCGCTTCCGTAGACAAAAGAAGCGCTGTCTGGATTCGAACCCCCGTCGCGCTGGTATCAAGTGAGACTCATACCACTGAGCCACCGATAGTTATTGTTCCACCACTCGACTGGCATACACACATATCTTCTCATGCCTAGCTCGAAATTCGTCGTATGTGGAACGGGTTTCTGACCGCTGTTTAACATTAGCCTTCCTACCGCATAATTGTCAATCGTTATTTTACAAGTAGTGCAAAACAAAAAACTTCCCCAGGAGTTGAACCTCAGCCCTGCGCGCCACAGCCACTTCGCATACCATTATGCCATAACGCACACATTATGAGGCCATCAATCACTCGCTGATACCCTTTCTCAGTCATGAGACCATCCAAGAAACTTTGCCCATGTAGACAAAAAGCTGCAATTTCCGGATTTGAACCTCCGTCGCGTTGATTCAAAGCGAGACACATACCACTGAGCCATCCATGATCGTCCATTAACTACTCCACTGGCATTCACACATATTGTCATCTCATGCCTAGCTCAAAACTCCACGTATATGGGACGGGTTCGCGAACGCTGTTCAACATTACCATTTTCTACTGCACGATCGTCATTGGTTATCTTAGATGCGGTGCAGAAACTAAGGCTTGCCGGTGATTCGAACCCGAACCCTCCGCGTCACAGTCCTCTGCGCATACCACTCTGCCATGCTATGCACTTGCATTGCTGCACAATGGCTCCTCTGATAACCATAACGGCCAAAAACGTGACCTTTAGAAAAATTACACTTCCCAAGTTTGAGGTACTAGACCTCAAACCAGCAGGGGCCCCGCACAACATTTTTTTGCTTAGTGTGTGGTCTGAGACGCGCGAACTGCGTCGCGTGTCGTCTGCGTCACGTGATGGCCACCCATAGTGAAAATATAAATGTAGGTTACATGTAACATGAGTGTAATTAACATGCATTATAAATTTAAGTACATGTAATATAAATGTATGTTACATTTAATGTAAATGTAAGTTACTTGAGACTTCCAAGTAAGTTACATTTATATTACAAGTAACTTATTTTGATTTTTCTGAGAACTTCAATTTTTCGTGTTTTCACTCTCCTCTACATTTTATTTTCCATGTATTATAAAAACGGCTTTTATTTTGTAAAACAATCACAATCAAAGAAGTAACAAAAGTGACTTTTCCTGAATCGATTGACACTCAACAACTACATATACAGGCTAAAAAACGGCGAAATTCACATGGTTGCTACGCGTGCTGGTGCGGAGCGGAGGTTAGAGACAGTGAGAGAGCGGAGGGTGGACGGAGGCCCAGGCGTCGCGCGAGCCGCTCGCACCTCGAATGATGTGAAATACGCCGTTTCATAAAGGGTATGTACTGTGCTTCCCTGGGCCAAATTCCGGTCCGCAATTGCGTCTCGACACGCTTTGCGGCCGCGCGCATTCGTGTGGGAAGAGTTTCCAGCGCAGCAGCGGCCGAATTGTTGACTCTAGGTGGTTTCTAGAAACTGAAAATTGGACAAAATTGGAGAAAACTGTATAAAAAAAGCCATATCGACTCGGTTTGGCGCTGGAAACTCACTCGACTGACTCGAGCGCGTGCGGCCGCAAAGCATGTCGAGACGCAAATGCGGACCGGAATTAGGCCCAGATAAGCACAGTACATGAACAAATGGGTTTGGCATGATGAGCACCTGACATAGTAACATAATACAGCCTTTTCTGACTAGACATACAAAGTCTGTCCGAATGAGATTGTCCGCCCACGCGGTTGGGTTGCTGGTCGAACGGCAGTCGCGGAGACAGTTTTTCTTTTCAGGACGGTCCTTCCCACGACTACAGACAGCTGACTGAGATATCATTTAGTATGCGTCTCGAAATCGTGCTAATCGATTCACAGGTCTGAAAAGTGCCTTCACGACGGCCGCTCGACACGCACACCGTCCGCGTGGGTAGACAGTCTCATTCGGACACACTTTATTTGGATATGGATCGTGACATCATTAATACAATATATGAAAAACAGCTGCCCAAGACAATGATGAAGTGAGCTACTGTGCTTCTCTGGGCTAAATTCCGGTTCGCAATTGCGTCTCGACACGCTTTGCGGCCGCACGCTTTTCAATCGGAATGGTTTCCAGCGCCGCAGCCGCCGATCTGTTGACTCTTGGTGGTTTTAGAAACTGGAAACTTAACAAAATTGGAGAGAACTCGGCTCGGCTTTGGCGCTGGAAACTCGACTGACCCGAGCGCGTGCGGCCGCAAAGCGTGTTGAGACGCAATTGCGGACCGGAATTTGGCCCAGAGAAGCACAGTATGTCAGCCAGAAAATTCTAGCTTCAAAAATGGAAAGGCATCCGTAGAGGCAGCTATTAGTCGCCGTGGTGCAGTGGTAAGTGTCTTGCCTTGTGTCATGACGATCCCAGGTTCGGATCCCGTGGTGTTCGATTTTTTTGCATTTGTTGTGCTCAGTCTGGAAAGTTATGGTTTTGTTAGTTTGCGCTTCTGGACCTTTTTCATGTGCATTTCCAATCAAAAACATGAAATAGATTGTGATTGGTCAAATGGATTAGATGGCTAACATATCTATTAACACATACCAACAATTTTGAGGCGCACATTTCAAGTTATTGATTGGAACTGTAAGTAAAAATATATTAAACTTTCCAAATCAGACGGGACCAATGATCTACCGTAGGCTTCAGAATCAACCAATGACAGTTAGGTCCGTGGCTTGCCTCCTCAAGAAAAAATTTAAATCGCACTCGCGCAGAAATTTAAATCTCACCCGGCCGGCGCGCGCGACCACCAGCGCCAGCCGCATAAGAGATTGAAGTGTTTCTTTCTTGAGGAGGTAAGCCACTGACCTAAACATATTTACGTCGCACAACCGAGTTCAGTAGGATGGGACCCGACGAACAGAAATGAACTTTAGTGAATTATATTCCTGTAAGTCATATGAGGCCGTTCGCCTAAGAATCGAGATGGGTCACTGCACAATTTTTTTCGCGTTTTTTTCTGGTTATGGATTGATAGGGTACGAAGGTCCTCACTTTTGGAATTTTTTGAAAATCTCGTTTGAGCATTTTTTGACAATTTTTTTCTCGCGCGGATATTCAGCGCAGGCGCGTTTTCTCGATAAGAGTAAGACCCACTGAGCCAACTTTTTTGATTTGTAAGTTTTTTCTAGTCTTACAATTAGCGACGAGGGCGCGCCTTTTGAGTATAGTCATAATCTGAGGAAACGATCCCAAAAAAAGTAAAAACATTGAAACTCGATAAGGCCGCAATCTCAAAACTTTGAAAAAACCTATGTACAGTTCATCTACGCAATCGCGTTCACTCCGCTAAGGGCACGCTGATTAGGAGAGCCTGTTGCGGCGCGGTTTCGAGGATCCTCAGACAGGGATTTTGGACCACCCGGACGGTTTTTGCCTTTTTTTGCCGCGGAACTGTATGATGTAGTTTTAGTGTTGAGAGATGATTTCAGCTGAGTTTCAACGCGAAAAAAAATGCCAAAAGTCGCTAAACTTTGGAGGCTCAAATTCTCATACACAAATTTTAAAGAATTCTAGAAGTGAGAAATGGAATCACTTTGCACTCTTAATCGATCCCTAACGATAGAAAACGGCAGAAAAACTTGTGCTCCAATCTATCACGGGTTTTGGGCGATTGACTTGATATAAAGGTCATAAAACGGCCAAATTCTTACCGTCGACTGCGTACCACGCGCTGCGCGACCGCACGCGCGTCGGAAACGGACGAGTTTTGGCCGCCGCCCGACAAGTTTCGGCCGCCGCGCGCGACGGCAATCAGCTGTTTCGGTGAATTTCCTTTAATTTTTTTTGTTTTTCGTTAGATTAGTGGTTTTTATCATGTTTGTTGGTGTTTTCATATGTGTTAGGATTAGGCGAATTAATATTTTGTTCCAGGAATGACCGGCGAAGCTGCAAAATGCGACGATCGGCCAGAAATTCGGGCTGAAGGTTGGTTCTTTTTGAATTTCTTCTTTTTACCTGAAGTAAACTTAGGTTGCTTATTTATAGAATGTGAGCTACTGTTTTTGTAATGATGTACAGACTACAAAACGGCGAAATTCACATGGTTCCCACGCATGCTGGCGCGGAGCGGAGGCTAGAGACAGTGAGAGAGCGGTGGGTAGACGGAGGCCCAGCGTCGCGCGCGCCGCTCGCGCCTCGAATGATGTGAATAGCGCCGTTTTATAGAGGGTAGGTTGCTTTATTATGTTTAATTTCTCTATTTTAGGTATTGGCAGCCTTTTTTCCTCCCCAGCCTCCCGGAACCATCACCCACGAGGTTAGTTTTTTTTAAATTGCTATTCCGGATGTAATTATTAGTGTTTCATTTCGTGTCATTTTGTTTGTAAATATTTGTAGTATGATCTCATCTAATTTGTTTCTTTCAAAAAAATTTGTTTTTCAGGAAAGCGGCGTCGACATCCACCTTGGACGTCGCGGACTCGTCACCTACCAGGTCATAGCACGCTGCCTTATTGAACAGGGGTCCATTGAATTGAATATAGAGAAACAGCGATTAAAAATTTATTGAATAAGTTGTGTTCAACAAATTTATTGACCAAGGATGGGGTGAAGATGGTAAATCACCTATTACTACAATTTTATATACATAAAAAATATATACGATTTTGTAAAACAATCAATACGTTAGTTGAAAGTGATGTTTCCCTGAAACATTTAAAACTACTCTACTATATATGTAAAGGAGGTGAGTTCAGAATGAAGGGTGGTTGACATGGAATAATCCCGAATATCTGGACGTAACACGCATTTGGAGGTAGGTCCCGACACGCTTGTTAGAATATATCAAAATCGGCTTCCCAATGCAATAATGAAGTGTGCTATAACAGGGGAAGACGACACTACCATAGGTGAAGTTGTAGATGTGGACAAGGATTTTGTGATTATGGTGCAGTGGCAAGTGTTTTGTTTTGTGTGGTGATGATCCCAGGTTCGAGCCGCGCGGTGCGCACATTTTTTTGCATTTGTTTTGCTTATTCTGAAAGAGCATGATCGTCATTTGCTCGAAATTTATTGCTATTTTTGACGCATATACCAATCAATAACTTAGAATAGGCGCTTTTGATCTGCTCTGATCAGTCCAATGGATAAGATAGCTTGAATTATAGAGGAAGAGCTTTCCATCAAGCCATCACAGCGAATTGTAGGCGCGCATCCCTAGTTACAAATGAGTATGTTGGTAAAAATGGTCTAAAACATTATGGAATTGATGGTCATGTTTTTAGAGCGAATAGCAGACATGCAAAAAAAGTGGCCGTCCCGGGAATCGAACCCGTGGTCATCGCAACATGAAGCTAGACACATACCACTGCGAAATAATCACCAGTGACTTTATGTGTCTTTCTATCCTCATTGGTGCGATCTTCCACCTATCGCAGGACGCTTCATTTTCGCATTGGGCAGCTATTTTTCATATATTATAACATGCGTATCAGGACCCACAATCTTGTATAGAGTTCTCTTGTGCCCATCATTCCCCACTTCTCTGAACTCGACGGGTTATTGATTAATCTTAAAGCCTAAGGTAGGTCATGCTCATCGCTCAACAACGAATCTGTTTTCTCGACTTCCTGGTATTCGATATTCTCGGCGAAAATGCCAAGTTCTTCATTTCGCACTGTGGAGCAGAGGAAGCCGTCACTGATCAGAAGACGCAGGAATAACGCGATGTTTGTTAGCAGGAAGCAGACCTGACACAAAAATGACATCGCCAGGTAGAATCTGAAAAAAGTGTAGTATCACAAATTCAGCTCCAGCTTCACTGGCAACAGCAGTTGCTGTCCTAATACCAGAAGGGGGCGGGACTTGGAGGATCCCATCGCACTCACGTATGCGCCGTGTGAAAGTTGACAATTGTCCACATAGTTAGAAATGCTTGAATGAGGAATCTGAACGGCAGGAACGCAGCGATATTCACAAAAGAGATCACTTTGTAGAGACCAATCATTGACGTTGTCGACAGTTTGCTTTGATTCATTATTGATCGGCATTGCAGGAATATTGATGACACCTAGAACATATTTTCTCTGATTTTTTTCTGTGGTGTTCTCATATAGTCGAATGTTTCACCTCCATCATCAAAGCCCAATAACCATAAAGCAGGAGCCTATGTCCGGCAACAATCACCCAAAGAAAGAATATAGACGCCACATGATGAATCATCAACACCACACTGCTCACATTTAAACTGAAAATGTTACTTCTACAGCGAAACTGAGTTGTCGACAGCAGGCTTATTCGCTCATGACGCCGTACCTGTGCAACAGATCGGTTCGCGGCGGGAGCGGCCTGCATGTGACAGGCGATTGTCTGCGTGTTGCCCAGTTTCACCCCGACAACTCTTTGGCAGACAATAGGAAGCCCTTCGACGGAGTTAAGCCGTGTCGACAGGCTCGAGGAAAGGAAATGCACAGTCGTAAAATATGGTCCATAGGCGCTTCTCATACTACTCAACGCCAGCGCGGCACGCGCGTACCGCACGGGCGTGGCGTTTGTGTATGAATTTCATAACGCCTCGTCCGCGCGGCACGCGCGTGACGCCCGCTCCTCCATGACGTCGCCATGGCTGGTGTATTCATACTCTTCGCAAGCGCGGCAAACGCGTCACGGGCGTAGAAAGTATCCATGCTTTAACGTCCCACCACCGCGTGACGCGCGTGCCGCGCTGGCACCGAGTAGTATGAAAAGCGCCGTAATTTGTACCGGCACGCAATACGCACGCATTCCGCGCAAATATCCATTGCATCGAGACGAAGTGAGTTTCATCCCGGATGTTAATGGCTAGAAAATCGCGTCGTGCAAGAGCTCTGGAGCTATCTTCTAAGTGCACACTGGACATTTGAGCGTATGCATGTCAATGAGGAGACAGCAAGCAGGTGTTTGGGGACGACAGGCACGTCTTTCTCGACAAAGTTTGGAGATTGAGCCACCATTGGCAAGAAAGAAAGCTCAAGAGCAGGAGTTAGGACTCATCAGAGCGCGAAAAGGCGGATAACAGACAGGTGTAACGGAGTGACCGGCACGCGTCTAGGGACAACTGGCAAATCTTTCGCGGCTGATAAAGGAAGGGTTTTTAAAAGCAGAGCCTCTTACGAATGGCGAGGGTAAGAACGGGAAGGTTTGTTTTATGTTTGAATATTCTCTCCAACAGGTGACTTAATCTTCAAGGTTTGCTGCGAAAGAGCTATCGATTACCGCGAAGGACCTGCCTGTTGTCTCTAAGGGTCTACTTATGAGTTTCGAAGACCCTTAACAGAATGCCTGTAGTGATCTCTTTAGGATGTGACAAGACACAATCATTTTACAGTTTATCTACTTCAGGTGAATAGGTGAGCGCAAGAAGTTGACATGGCGGATTAACGACGAACAATTATGAATCCAAAAGTAGTTGGGAGGGGACAGAGTTAAATGATACCGCTTTCAGAAATCGAAATGTTTTCATGGAGCTTCCATGGAAATAGTGACTGATAACGCTATCAGACTTCTGATATCAGCCAAAATTTTCGTTTCGTTTTCTCGAGTGCCCTTCCCCGAGGTGGAGAAGCGCAAAAAACACCAACTGGGTGATGGGCAGATGTCTGCGTAACGACAGGCAACAGCCAGACAACTGCCTATCGCAGCCAGGCACCAGAACCCCTGCCAAAAATCTCCACCGCCAAAACCCACGTGTCGTTGACAGCCATGTCCAGAGCATCGTAGATGAAATATCCCATGGAGATCAGAATCATCTGCAGCTCAAGAAAGCTATAGTAGTGCAGCGGTGAGGCGAACATCAGACGGGTGTTCCGGATGAAGTAGGATAACAGATAGACGCCGGAGAACTGCAATAAACATACTACATATGATCGCTTGGTGCCGCGAAGCTGCTGACTGTTACCTACCACTGAGTGGGTGAGCGAAGAGGTGAGGTTAATAAGCCGTCGACGCCGAAATCCCTCCTTCATCGATCTCCAGCAATAGATGCTGACTACTGTATTAATCGAATACCACATTAATGTGTAGAATGCTAGCGGGACAAGATTATCCAGCTTGAAGAGCAGTCCGAAGTCGGGTATTCCCTCTTTGAGAGCTGAAAACCGGTGGGTAAAAGGAGGGCCGGATAGTCGGCAGCCATTGATTAGACAAGCCTGGAATACTTCGGGCGTAAGTTCCGTTTTGAGCAGTTTTTTGACAAGCACGCTCATGCCGATCATTTTTTCCGCAGGGCTACCGTAACCCTCCTTTAATTTTTTTCCAGTGTCAGCATGGTTATGAGCACATCTTAATAGCCAACAAACATGTTTGCACAATTTCGTCCTCCTCAGCCACTCCCCAGTGGCTTCTCGGGAAGAGCGGTGTGTGAATGAATGCATACCGCTCCTCCGCTCTTTTATACCCCGCATGTTATGAGCGTGTGTTTACATTCGTTATCATGTTTTGTTCAAGAATGGTTACGGTAGCCCTGCGAAAAAAGTGATCGGCATGGGCGTGCTTTTAGTTTTTTGGCATTAGTACTGATAATCGCCCTTCTAAGGCCTCTTTTACAGTGCCATCGCCGATTGTTGCGATATCTTGCTCCAAACAAGAATCGACGTGCGATTTATCACAATCGATACTCATGATTATCATTGCATCGTATCGCATGGCGACTCAACTCTAAAATAGACTTAACCAGCAGCGTAGAGTATACTCTAAATCCCGTGCGGTGCCGATTGCCATAATAGCATGAAATGGTAGTGTCAGGGCTTAAAACTAGTTTGCGGGGGGGGGGACTCAAGACTCAGATTTTTTTGAGATTTTCCCCCGCTAGCTACACACGTTAGAAACGTCTCGAACATGTTTGAAACGTGTTAAACGTGTCGTATTCCGTGTAAGAAACGTGTTAAAAAGGTTTGATATCGATCATGTCATTATGAATCTTGAGTGCACCCCCCCAAGTAGTTTCCTACCAATATCAGTTGCATTTCTGGATTGGAACTAGTTGGGGGGGGGGGTACTCTAGATTTAGTCCGAGAAATGAAGGTTTTTTCTCGGCAACACGTGTTAGAAACGTGTTAAACATGTTAGAAACGTGTTAAACGTGTTGTATCCCGTGTTAGAAACGTGTTAAAAGGTCTTATATCAATCATTTCATTATGAACCTTGAGTGCACCCCCCCCAACTAGTTTCTTACCAATATCAGTTGCATTTCTTTATCAGACCGATCGACTCAAACTCTGAAATGAAAGTTGAAAAGCATTTTATGGCTTTGTGGCAATCGGCACAGCACGGTATTGTGCGTCTAGTGCCCTGAAGCGCTAAAGCAGCATTATTTACGCAAATCTTTGAGCAGAAAAAAAACAAAAAAATGAGAAAAACGAAGAGAAACCAAAGAACGAAAAAAGAATGGACGAATTACGGAGAAGTCTCAGTTGACCAAAACTTTCTCAAGATGGTTACTGAAAGAACTCACTTTGATCACCAAACTCCGTATAATTGTCGACTACCAGAAACGGAAATGGCTTTGCATAGAAGTTGGCTGGTATATAAGGTAAATTAGTGTCCATGAGTCAGCTGAAATGCGCGAAATGGACAACGAACACATGGCGCACGCCGGAGTATGGCACCTTGAACCGATTCAGTGTGTAGAAAACAGCCGGCAACAATAACAACCGACTCACGGCTGTGGGAGTGAAAACACTGAGCTCACTCAGCAAATAGGCAACCTCCTATCATTTTATGTGAGTTATCTCTGTTTTCGGGACAGCCTTGCATTGGCGTGCTCACCAACAGACAAGGAAGACTGAGTGTTCAGTCCGCGAATCGTCTACGGGTTCGGAACTTTGGGGTCGTAGATGATTCTCCACGAAAGCCTGTAAAAACCGTGAAGAACTCGTTTGCGAAATCGCTCTTGAACACTGACTTCAAGGCTCCCTTTATTCTCCGCCATAGCATCGCGGCTGGAGTGTTTATAGGGTTCCGCAGAGTTGAAGTCGCGGCAGTGCTCGCAGCGACGAACATCACTGGGTGATGCAATATCGATTACATTTGGCGATGATGGCGACCGGCGCGGCGTGAAGGGCGACGAGGGGGCACCGCAGAGTGTATTGACGCCGCGAAGGGCCTACATCACTGCCAGCGAGCGGCAACCGACGCCGCGACGATAATGTTTCGAAACATTTTTGTCGCCGCGTCAGGGCTGACGATCGGCGACCACTCGCCGGTCTCTGCAACTCTGCAGACCTCTTATTGCTCCCGCGAGCACGTCACTCGCGTAGAAAAGCGTTCATACCCAAACGCCAAGCCCGCGCGTGACGCGCTGGCGTTGAAGAGTACGAATAGCGCCTGAGTTCAGAAAAGTTAGCTGGCTATGGCACCTCCTTCTAGTGAACGAAGAGCTAAGTGGGCTGAACAGTATTAGCGAATGCGCAGTATGTAGGGACGGGAGTGTTGGGCGGGCGACGATGGGTCGAACACCCTTATGAATTTTTTTTCGCAAACTCACGAAACAGTCATAAAAATGAATCAGACTCGGGTATATGAAGGTCAATGTTTTATTCTCCAGCGACGATTTTCGACAGCATCTTTATCGCAGTGGATGACGATACGCATATCAATGGTGAGTTGTGTTGCATAACTGCTTTTTCACGCTCAAGGTATCCTCTGGTTCCAAGCCAAATTCAGTCTGTTCTCTCGCGCGCTTGTGCGGAGCGAAGGTAGAGACAGCGAGAAAGTGTGGGGAGAAGGAGACGCAGCGTACGCGCGCAGACGCACGCGATGGACGGAAATAAATTTCACATGGGAAGCATGGTGGACGAGTTGTCCGAGGCTTGTACCTCCCGTCATTTGCCACCGATCTCTCGTCTCGCCGTTGTTGAGCTCAAGAGATCATAAAAGGGACGGAACAAAGTGTCTTCCTGATATGGGTGCCCCAGGGTGGTTTCCTCCTATATCTCGCTTGTTTGGAGGAATTGAGAGCGCGCACTTGGCAGGTGCGGGTTGGCCTACTTCACAACTGTGTGGAGATCTAGGATTTCGCCTAGAGCTTGGACGATGCCTTCAAACGCCTCAAATAACCCCTCTAGACGAAGTTTAGATGGAAGTTTTCGGGAGTTTTCTCGAACCACGTGAAAGGGGTAAGAAGAGCTACCAACCCTCACAAGGGAACCACACTTAAGCGCCTTTCACAGTCTGCCGGACGACGCCGTCCGGTACGTTATAAGATAGGGCTGCGGCGTCGGTGCGGCCCGCACTGCGATGTCGGCCGACCGACGTCGCACTGCGCTGAAATCATTGACACGACGTCGGAGCAAGTTATGACGGGTCAAAACGTGTTGGTTTCGCCTCATATTTTGTACTGAAAAGTCGGAACTAACGGTTGTTTACCGCAGCTTCCCTCGCACTGCGGCACTCTTATAACGCGTCGGACGGCAACGTCCGGCAGACTGTGAAAGGCGCTTAAGTCAGAGTGACCATTCCAAATGAAATGTACTTTTCTAGAACCACTTTTGAACGAAACGTCCGAACATGCCCATCGCAGCTGCCTAGACCCACTCTGAAAAAAGTCATAGGCATTTTTTCTCGATTTTCGTACTTATTGTACCCTCCGAAAAGCGCATTGTTTTTACGAAAATCCGGAAACGAACCTCATAGTCGTGTTCAGCCCCAAAAACTACCCCACTAAGCAAAGTTAGGTTGAAGGAACACTTTCCAAACTTTGGGCAGACTAACAGCGACTTGTACGGATTTTCGGTTGGGCTTTATTTATATCAAAAATATTCCAGATTTGACTAAAAATTCGCTCTGGGGAGTTATTTGGGGTACTGATCTCGAAACCGAGGTTCAATTATCGATTTTCCAAAATTTTCGACTGTATTCGTTCACAGATCCCCACCGGGAGAGAATTTTATGGCAAATCGTGACTTTTGACGATTTCCGGAGTGCTTCTATAGAATATGCTCAAGTTATTTCTCTGGGAGTTATTTGGAGTGCTGAACACGAATCTGATGTCGCTTATCGATTTTTGGCAGCTTACGCTAGATTACGGTAGTTTGGTCAAAGTCTCAGATTTGTCTCAAAGTGTCTATGTGGGGGTAATTTGGGGTGCTGAATACGAATTTGGTGTTCATTTGCCGATTATCGGAATATTGAGGCAGGTTTCGCCTCCTGAATGGCATGTTACCTACCGTAACCTACTGTAAACCTTAAAATTTGGGCAAGCAAACCCCAGATTCGTGTTCAGCACCCCAGATTACCGCTACATACGTTTTTAGAAAAATCTGGAGAAAAATTTACAAACACCCTAAAAATTCCATGGGGGGTACCCTTACCTTGCCGCGAGGCTTAAAAAACGCTCATAACTTTTTTCAGTGTGGGTCAAGGCAGCTGCGATGGGCATATTCGGACTTTACGTCCAAAAATGGTTCTACAAAAGTACATTTCATTTGAATCCCTTGTCAGATCAAATTTTTTTTTCGGTCCTATCCCTGTCCGAACCTTAATCAGAGCGTTATTTGGGTCGCTGAATACGAATATGATATCCGCGTCTAGTTTTTTTTTGGAAAGTTTTGGTGTGTTAAAGGCAGTTTCCACGATAAATCTCGTTTCCGAGTTTTCAATGTGAAACACTATGTCGGCGGATGTTGGTGGGGATAGGGTCGGAGAAAGCAGCGAAAACAGGCCAGAAATCGATAAAAACTGCGGCAAAATGAAGATTTCGTTATCCCAGTACGCCTGCAGAGCCCGCCCCGCCTCCGTTCTAGACGAGCTTGTGGCGCCGCGGACGTTTTCGATGACAAATTGCCAAGCACCTCCGCCACGTCCAGCCTGATCGATTCGCGCACATTTGGCCATTAGAGCGCGCTTGCGGAAACTAGCAGGGCGCGTAAACTCGCCGCGCCCTGAACGTATACGTACGTTATTAACAGTTATTAAAACATATTCTGAGCGTTTTTCTGCGCTCGTTCTTCACTATTCTTTAACTCACGACCAAATAACTCCATTTTTGAGTCAAATTTGAATATGATACTGACCGTGAACACTGCCTTCAAGCAATAGCTACGGAACATATGCACAACGCTTTACCCTCAGAGGAGGAAAAGGCTTACGAGAAACTCTGTATGATTGTCATAAGCAAATTGAAGCGTAACGTTGTCGAATAAACGATTTGAAGTAATACCGAGGGCAAAAATGTGTGTAAATCTTGAGCGGCGATCGCCTTTTTCCTGGAATTATCGCCGTCCGAATCTTCGGCACCTCTTTAGTTTTCTTGGATCTGAGAACTATTTCGCTAGTAGTTTCACCCGAAAAAAAGGTCTGCTCAAGTTCGAATTGACCTTAATTAGTGAAATTCATTGTTCGTTAAAGAGAATGTGATCCCAGATTTGATGTGACTAATCGAGGAGAACATCGAGATCTAAACTCCCAAAGGAAAAAAATATACTAAAGAATGAAAACGTAAAAGACGAAGATATAAAAAAGGGCGGAATAGTAAGCTAGAAAAGGGCATAAATATTAAGCAGAAGATGAGATATTCGTTTGGAACGAGAGGGAAAGAAAAATCAGAGCAAAAGTGGTGTGATCAGAAGCTGTATTCGATGCTAGGCTAGGAAACCGTGTCCACCCGTTCTCCTTATCATCCCAGTGTTCATAAAAAAACAGTTTATCAGAATCAATGGGGTGAAAATTTCAGAAAGAGAGAACGTCTTCAAAATTGCTCGCAATCACAGTAGTTTTCAGGTGAACAGTCTCAACTGTGTCACTAACCTTTTCGGAAATGCCCCAAACTCAAAAACTAGACGATTCCGAGCACAATGGGAGGACGTGCTGCAAAAGAAGTCTCTCGAGGTGTGTTCAATGCATGTCGGATATGTATTTAACGAAGAGACTAGCTAGGTTTGAGCAAGGCGGGGAGACCTGCTGCAGAAAGAGAACGTCCTCTCATTGTGCTCCGGACTGCAGCTCTTGCTCTGGGAAATGAAACCCTGAATGCATGACTGGCCGCTGATTTGGTACTGATTAGCGGCATGACCTGCGATAGGAGCACATGCTCCTGCGACAGTAGGGACACGCTGCGAAAATCTGCAAAAATTACAGCGTTTTCTACTGCTGCAAAAATCCGAAAAAATCGCAGCAGTTTCTACTGCCATAGGAGCACGTGCCCCTGCCATAACATGTCTGGCCCTAAGAATCTTAATCATGTAGCATGATTCAAGAATGAAGGCAGAATGTTCCACCAAGATAGGAGCAGGTGCTTTTTTGATAGCGAAGAACCAACTTAAAGCACGTGCTCCTGCAATAGTGCTCGTCCTGCTGTTGACTTGCCGCTGAATTGCAGAATGACAGAAGATGGCAGCACGTGCTCTTACGACAGATGCTGATATGCTGCGAAAATCTGAAAAATTTGAAGCGTTTTCTATTGCGATAGGAGAACGTGCTCCTGCTATAACATGGGTCTGGCCTTAATATCTCCATTATTTGCAGAAAATTCGCTTGATATAGGAGCACGTGCTCCTATGATGGCGACGGACTCACTTGGAGCACGTGCTCATGTGATCAACTTTCCAAGCTTCTGCTGCTGTTTAGAGCACATGCCACTGCGATGGAACCCTTCAATGCGAGTGGTTATTCGAGTTGAGTGCATACTCGACACACGTCGAGTGGCGGAAATGGGTGAGTGAACACGTGACGCGGGAGAAGCACGTGGCCCCATCGTCGTTCAAAATGCCGTGAAGTCAAATTTTAGCGTAATGTTAATGACTTGAATGACTTCTTTGTAGGGGCACGTGCTGCATGTCAGAGCACAATCGGAGGACGTGCCCCTGTAGCAGCATGTTCTCTCACTATGCTTGAATGCACGCTCTACACGCCTTTAATGCAGCAAATTGGTGAGTATGAACAGACCTACTCACCATTATCAGTCCTTCCCATGATAGTGTATTTACGGACACAATAACATCATTCACGATGGATGTTCATTCTTTCTTACGACACTCAAGAGCCGTCCGTCTGCTCTCTGCTTAGAATCGATTGAGTGAACTCGCTTGATACTACAGCATCATGCTGTCTCAAACTGAAGTAAGTTCATGCTCAAGAATGTTTGGAGGTGGGCATCACTGGTCCGGTGACCATATGGTGGATTCACCTAGTCTAAAGCCGAGTACTTGGTGCACACAGGTAGGAGTGTCAGGCGATGCGGTCGGCGTCGCGGTCATGCGATGCCGACCAGACATCTTCTGACAATTGGTTCTCTGCCAATTTTGAGATTGAACTCAATAATATCGTTTCATGTTGAAAAAAAGGTCCAGAACGCACTAAGAGGGAAGACAGTGAGCAAGAACTACTATGAAGTTTTGCCGCTGACAGTCGAGTTACAAAAAGGACAGTCGGTATGTTGGCCGAAAAATAGATCAAAGCTATTGAAAAATCAATAAAAATGTTTTCAGCTTGGTCTTATTATAAAGAAAGACACAGTGGTCGGGTTGAAGTGGGACAGTCCTTGTATGGGCATACTCCAATCGGGCGATATTCTATACACAATTAATAAGGAAGTATTCTCAGAAGATCCAGCCAAAAACAGAGAAATTCTATCAAAATTGAATCAAACAGGAGGCAAGGTAAAGAGTTCTTTCCTTTGACGCCGCAGAGAAGAATCCTAAAAAAAAGCTTGGTTATCAGTTCCAGTGGTTAGCGAAATCTTAGGTTGGGGCTGTTTGTCCGCGCCCATGGATCCGCCAACCAATAATCAGCGAGTTGCCAGTGATACACCAGCCAACAGCCAGCGATCGGCGCGCCAATAGACGGTGATCCGCCCGCCTGCAGCCAGCAATCCGCCCATTTATTACCAGTGTTCCGACCGTGAGTAGTCAGCGATTCGCCCGGCAGTAGCCAGTGATCCGGCCGCCAGTAATCAGTGATCCATTCGCCCGTAGCCACTGATCCGCTTGTCAGCTGTCAACGATCACCACGGCAGCAGCCAGTTATCCGCCCGAAAGTAGCAAGTCATCCAACCGGATAAGAACGTAAAGGCTAACGAAACATTGCTCTACACGACGCGGGCGCGTCACGGCTCTATAAGTTTCTAGATTTTTACTCCGATTTTGTTTTATCTTGACCAGCCGTGGTGCTGTTTTCCTACTTCCTAGCTGAGATAGATCCTTAACTGCTGATTCCTGGAGAAGGACGGTAGGTGAATTAATAATGTTATACAGCCCACCCCCTCCACATCTTCATCGCTCTCCACATCTTTTATACCCTACCCTTTATCAATCGGTTATCATCAATTTTGTTTACGACAGCCGTGACGCGACCGCGTCGTGTCGAGCAATGTTCGGTTGGCCTTTACTTTCTTATTCCAACCGGTGGAAGTCAGTGATCCTCTCGTCAAGGCTACGATAAGGAGCGGTCCGGTCGCAATCGCTTTCGGACTATACACGGTGGAATCCATTGAAGACGTGTCAAAACAAGCAAGAAACAGAGAAAGTTTCAAAATTACACCTGTTTATCGCGGTGGGAATTCGCTAACCACAGGAACTTTCACTCGAGAAGAAAAAAGCTTATGTTTTCAGTTCGTGGTGTCCGTGATCCGGCTGAAACGGCGGCCAACGATAAAGCCCTTACTGCCAAAGGGCTACGAACCAGTTGAAGGATTCACCTATGAATGGACGGTGGTCTATCTGATGCGAGGAATGGGCATGGGGTTGGACGTGCGATTGATTGACAAAAAGGTGATTACTGGCATTGGTTTGGACACCCTTCCACTAAGTAGCAGTGATTCCATCAAAACCCATAACCGTGTGTCTTTACAGGTGTATGTGGCAAACTTACAGCCGGATAGCATAGCAGCCATGTCGTTGCTTATAGGAGAATGTATCATAGACGTGGATGGAGAGGTTGTTACGTCTATAGCACAGGTAATAGCAATATTGATCCTCCTGGTTGACACTAAGCTGCTATTTTCTAGCTTGAGGTTTGCAGATGACTTCAACAATGCTGAGAGGAATGGATAAGAATGGACAAGCTCGACTCCTAGTCGAGACACCCGCCACGGACATGCTCAGGAATATGCTGCGAGCGAAAATCGCTGTGAGTATAGTTAGGTCTGTGGCTTGCGTCCTCAAGAAAAAAACCATTCAAATCTCACTCACGGCCGTTGCGTTGCTCGCGTGCGCCGGTCCGCTAATCGATTCAGGCCGAGAGAAGAGCGCAGCTGACCAGCTTCACATATCGTCAGCCGCCGGTGAGTGTCGTAACTTGCGTACGACTTAGTCATCTAGAGACGGCCACCTGGCCTCCCGTCACTGGTCCCGCCGCGATCGCATACCAAAGGAATTTTCATCATGCAGAGACGCAGAGGGCGCTTCACCCCGACTGCCTGGCATGTCAGAGCGCAAGTGTCATCACTGGTGCCATCGAGAATACCGCTCTTCCTGCCATCGCGTCACATGCCTGTGACGTCCTGCTTCCTTAGAATCGTAATCATTCCTGCGAGCCATCGTCCTGATTCCGCCTACGGAGGAGGGTCCACAGTGCGGTGGCGTCCTGCCTGCACCTCCTCTGCTCTCCACGTCGCCTGATGGTCGAGCAGAGGCTTAGCCAACATCCAGCCCTCACTGTCAGGTAGTGCAGTTCTTCGTCACCCCGTTCTCAGCTGGGGAAAACCGTCCCTGTCACGGAAGCGGAATTGTATTTTAACTTCTGTATATGTATATTTGCTGCCGCCTTCATTAGTGTAGTATGTAGTTTTCAAAGGGTAAACGTATATTTATATATGTGTCCTGTTATGTAGCAATATCATACCGTACAGTCGGTGTATACTTGGTTCGGTTACATATGTTACGTTTTGCGTGTAACGCGCAATGGCGGTTGTAGTTGGCTCAGACATATCCTGGAGTTGGCCCTGGTTTGTGAGTAAGGGCGTCTGAACAGCGTAGTGTGCAACCGGAGGCTGTAGGGGCTAACACACATGTAATATTCCCATACATTCGGTTTCCGCGCGGCAGACATAAGCAAAAGGCGCGCCGTAAGTCCTCTGGTTCATTCGTGTTGGGCTAGTGGCTGCTCACGTTCCGTGATAACCGATGCTGCAAGGAAGGAAACACAGATTTGGAGAGGAAGTGTTCACGATAAAAATTGTTTTCCTGTTTTTCCACCTATCTTGAACACGGTCCCATGCTGAGGTGATTGTTTTATAACAGCTAGAATGCATAATCATGCGAGTTTCAAGGCGGCCGTGGGACCACCGGAACAGAAGGATTTGCCACTCCCGCACGAGACGAAGCCTTGGACCGAGAAAGGACTGGCTGCTTTGAAGGAGAAAGACCCGAAACCTGTCTACCGAGATAACAAAGCTGACACAAAGTGAGCTTTTTCTAGCACAATTTGAAAATGCCGGAACAAAACACAAACACTGTCAATGAATTCCCAGGTCAAAATCTACTACTGTGAAGAAAAAGGGCACAAGTTTTGTCGAGAAAACTGTGGAACATCAATACTATGAGGATCTGCAAACCAGCCTACTTGTTAAAGTAAGGTCTCGAGCCAGATGTCCTCTCTGTAGAAATGATTCAAATACCGTGCACGTATTCTTGCAGGTGCCGCCACCTCGCACAGCTGACGATGCTACGTAGACAGATGTTAGAAGATGATGAAATAATGCAAAAAAGCTATTGAATATTGACTATGCTTAAATTAAAAGTTTGTATGTATGTGGTTGAATAAAAATGTCCCACTTTCAACAAGGCGCATATCTGTCTGGTATGTAATATATACACAATATTTCCTCCCTGTCATACTTCCAGCGACAAATGACGCGACGCAATGTTCTCAAACACTTTATCGCCAGTCATAGCCGAGCGAGCACTGATTTGGGTGGTCCGTTCCAAGCACTCCATCCACCTCTCTGAGAGGTAGCCTTGGGCGGTTCAAAAGATGACCCCTGTGGTCGGCTACCAAATGATGGCCAATGATATCTATCAAAGAAATGTTTTTTCATCCACACTCCACACTTGCTTGATGTCACGTTTGAAATTGGTTTCGGACGGTACAGTGCACTTTACTCCAAACTTTTTATTCCTGGTGACAACAAATGACTTTCCTTTGCCAACCGGCAAGTAATATATTAACACTACCCGTTGCCCCATTCATCGATTTTTCATTGTAAGTAATGTCAAACTGTTTCAATTGGATATCTGCCTGAAATAAAGATAGGTTAGCAATTCAAAGACCGTAAAGTGGCTAGCTATTGAAGTGCTTTGCTCAGGAACGTTGAAGCAAATTAGATGAGATTTGGGCGCTTTATGCAACTTACAGTGTCTACCTTGCAAGTAAGTTGTTTTCAAAATAATCGGCGTTAAATGCAGCATAAGATAATGAGCGAAACACGTCAACATGCGTGTAAATGAGGTTTTGAGAAAATAGAAATAGTTAACCTACATGGATATATTTGTAACGATCAGCTGTCTAGAGCTCTTCACCCTCCTCCTGTTCGGCGGCCGCCTTTGGATCTTTACCATTGCCTTTATTTGCCTGACTCCCGTTTGCTGATTCTTTTGCCTCAGGAAGGAATTGCTTCAAATCCAGCTCAGCATTAACGTCCTCATAATCGCCGTCTTCCGGTGGTGCTGACTCGTCGACGGGCTCTGGCTCCTTCCGTTCCTTTCTAGGCTTCCTGTCGGTTTCCCTAGGCGATTCCGCTCGTTTTTTGCGCTTCGGCGGCTCTTCGTCCCTAGCAGGTTTTTCAGGCTCAGGTGGCGGTTTCGCTTCCGATGGCATCGGGGCTTCGTCGTCTCTCTTCTGCATGGTGGATTTCTCGCGTGGTTCAGGCTCAGAAGGCTGTTTCGGTTCGATTTGTTTCGGAAAATATTCAACGTTTCTCCGCTCGGGCTCGGCTGACCTACGACGAGTGGGCTTGGACTCCTGACGAGGTAGCTCCGAATCTGGCTCAGGGACCGGCTTCGACTGTGATACTGGCGGGAGCTCCTCGTCCTTCTGCTCAGCAGGTCTGCGACGTGGAGATTTACGTCCCTGACGGGGCGGCTCTAAATCTGGCTCAGGAGGCGGTTTCGACTCAGTTGGTGGAGGTGGCTCGTCGTCTTTCCTTCGTTCTCGTTCAGCGGGTCTACGACGTGGAGATTTACGACCCTGCCGAAGCTGATCCAGCTCTTGCTCAGGAGTCTGTTTCAAGTCTGGTGGCGGTGGGGGCTCTTCGTCCTTCCTTCTTTCACCTTCAGGAGACTTTCGACGTTGAGGGTTTTCCGATACAAAAACTCCGAGCGATGCCAAGTTCTCGTACTGGACCGGTTGGGGAAGAGAAGAGACGCTAACTGGAGACGGCAAAGGAATCGGTGCTGCAGAAACAGGTTCGGGAAGAACTGGTGCGGGAAGAACTGTTTTCGTAGCCTTCCTTGGTGTCCGACGACCACTTGCTGGACCTGGCGGCATCTCAACTTGCATTACGCTCTGCCTCTGGGTAGCGACCGCTTGGGCTACTGAAATTCTGTCCTTTGAGGCAAGCCGTACTTTCTGTGAGCGTTTAGGTGTGGATGCCCTTGGGATAGCCATAGCAGCCTGCCGAAGAGCCGCCGCATTCTTCGGCGTACTAACACGAGGTGTGGCCGCTTTTCTGTCAGGTTTCTTCGCCTGCTTCACTGGTGTTACAGGTGGAGTGGGCTTTTCCTCTTTGAAATTCACATCCTTCAGTACAGGAGCGGCAAAGTATTGATGCACTATTGGCATTTCCTGGAACAGGGAGTTCTAATGGCAACCTGTGTCACTGAGGCCGGCATGCATGAACGAACGCAAACGAAGAGAGCTAGATAGCCGTCACATTCGCACAGCGTCGGGCCTCTACGACGCAGTGCGACTCCCTAACCCTGATCGTTAGCGTTTGTGCAAGCCGTTCGCCAATTTTGTCGGGCGAATGGACAAGAACGCAATCATTGCGGCGGGTCACACGGTGTTCGCGACACTCCCGCTCAGCAGAATTTCAGTCGCGAGCGGCGATCTACCGCCTTAGCTCCATCCATTCACTATGCTGAATTGTACAGAAACGACATACCTTTCCCATGGCTTGCCAGTTGCCCATCTGCATTTTAATGCCAGTGTAATTTGATAACCATTGCATTGCCTGAAGTAGTATGTATGAGCTCCGTCAGAATACATCAACGTAGCTTTCCTGAAACCAACTTTCTCCATTTTCGGTCTTTTACTGGGATCCAGGTGCCATAGGTTTTCAATGACGTACTCAGCCAACATTTTCGGTGTTTTACCAGGAAATTCATTAACTCGGCCGGCTAGTATCTGAAAGAAAATCCGAGTAAATGAAACTTTGGTTGAAAAATGGCTGTTCCCTTACGAGTGGTTTCGCCTCCTGATTCGATAGACTTTCGTATGGCTCATTTTGTGAAAATATCTCATAGATTAGCACCTGAAAAAACCTTTTGAGACACTTTTTGAGACAGCTACCTACGTTACTACTATACTTCTGCATTTTGTGTTTTTTTCGCGTGATTTCCTGTCACGTATAAATAGATAAATAAATAAATTTTACTGTTATCAGTTAGAACGGTTTCTTCGTAGACAGCACTGATGTTAACACTTTGCTACCTTTGATTAACCAGCGTTTCCTCAACTATCTAAAGGCCTCCGTCTGACCTCCCGTCACTGGTCCCGTCGCGATCGCCTACCGAAAGAATTCTCATCATGCAGAGACGCAAAGGGTGCTTCACCCCGGCTGCCTGGCTAGTCAGAGCGCCAGTGTCATCACCGCTGCCATCGAGAATGCGCTCTTACTGCCATCGCGTCACATGCCTGTGATGTCCTGCTTCCTTAGAACCGGCATTAGTCCTGCGAGCCGTCGTCATGATTACTGCGTACGGAGGAGGGTCCACAGTGCGGTGGCGTACTGCCTGCACCTCCTCTGCTTCCCTCATCGCCTGATGGTCGAGCAGGGGCTTGGCCAACATCCACCCCTCGCTGCCTGTGCTTCCGGTTCCTCCCACGCTTGGGAGCTCGTCTTCTTCTTCTTTGCAGCCACATCGAGGGTTTTGCCATAGGTGAAGAAACTGGGCGACCAGTAGTGGATTCGTCCATAGATCCATTATGGTCAGCGTGGTAGGTGTCACCGGACAGCGAAATAAATGTGCTGTATCATGGCCGATAGTACCGCAGTCCGGACAGACATCAGATTTGCTGCTGTCGATTTTGCTGACGTAGGACATGAGCATTGACGAGTGACCGCAGCGCAACGATGCCAGTGTGCATCTAGCCCTTCTTCCGAGTTGAGTCTCGGATTCGCAGACTGGGGGCGGTACTTCTCCTAGTACATGATTCACCGCCGCCTTCTCAAGATGACACCGTACGAACTTGGTGTGCTCCTCGCGCAAAAGACGGAGTCGTTCTTGCTGTGAGTCGTGCCATCTCTGCAAGTTAACTTTGCATGGAGCATCGGCAAATGGCATTCTTCTGGCTCTCTCTCTAACGGAGTTAAGCACTCTCCAGGACGGGTGGTTTGGTTGCTTAATAATATTGATTCGTAATTGTTGGGCTTGCAGCTGACAGTGCTCCTTCACAGGCAATAGACGGGCTTCGGCATGCAGATGCTCGACTGGGGAACTCTTTGCACATCCGGTGGCAATGCGAAGAGCGGCATTTTGTACGCGTTGCATCTTAAACCAGGAAGATTCTGAAACTAGATGCTGCCAAACCGGTGCGGCGTATTCCATGGCTGGCTGAAGAATCGCCTTATACGTCATGAGTATCGTTTCCTTGCTGCTACCCCATGAGGTACCGCCTAGGGCCCTAAGAACATTGAGTTTGGCTTTAACGACAGCCTGCTTCTGCTCGGTATTTTTATGAAACTTGAGCGACGGATCGAGCACAAGACCGAGCAGTTTTGGAAATCGAGCAGCAGGCAGACGGTCTCCATCCCACTCTACCTCCGGATGAGCTCTGTGCTCAGATGGGTCCGTTGTGAGGACGGATACTGATGATTTCGATGCGGAAATCTTTAGCATCTTGTCGTCGAAGAACCTCTTCAGCGTCTTCAGGGCGAGCTCTTGGTGGCGGCTACCTTTATATCCCGGTCTCGACACATGATTGTTATATCATCGGCGTAGGCGACAGTCTTGATATCCTGTGGTGGTTCAGGCATATCTTCTAGATACAGACTGAAGAGAGCTGGTGATAAAACACCACCCTGGGGGACTCCAGCTGCCATAGGAATACTGTTGCAGACATGGTTCTGGAACATGACTCTTGCCCGTCGACCTTTGATAAAGGCCGATATCCAGCGCTTTTGCCACGGTGGTATTGACGACTCCAAAACGTTTCTTGACAGGATTCCTAGGTTACCCGTGTCGAAAGCCTTAGTGAGATCCAACGCGACAGCAACAGTTCTCAATGGCTTCAAAGCGTTGAACCCGTCGATTGCATAGCTAGTTATTTCTAGCAACGCAGTAGTTGTAGAATGCAGCCTTTTGAACCCGTGTTGAAACAATTGTTTCTCGTTATGCTCTGCTAAAGTCTCCACAATGAGCTTTTCGGCTACCTTAGCGAAAGGTGACATCAAGCTAATGGGTCGATAACCCTTTACTGACGACTGAGGTTTGCCTGGCTTCGGCAACGGGATGACGTCCGCTGTCTTCCAGTTTTAGCGAATAATGCACGAGCTGAATGAAGTTTTAATCACATCAACGACGAGTGGGAGGATCTCAGTCGGGAGCTTCTTCAGTACAGCAGGACAAATGCCGTCGGGACCGACAGCTTTGGAGTACCGCATGTCCTTCATGATCTTCTCTACGTGCGCCACAGTGTACGCATCGGCCGTGCTCATGAGCGGGAGGCGGCACAGCTCTCTAACTGTCACTCTATTCTGCGGACCACGCCGTGTACTTGTGACAAAGAAGCTTTTTCCAAGAGAGTAGGCGGCTTCCTTACCCGTCTTGAAAACGTTATTATCAAATTCAATGGTGGATACGGTAGCTGGCGAGCTCTTTCCAGATAGCTTCCGTAGTACCTTCCACGTAGTTGCACTGTCCGCCTTGAAATCCAACTGTCCCGTAAACTTTTCCCATTCTTCTTTCTTGTGCCTGTCCAGATCTTTTCTGATCTCGTCATCGAGTTGAGCAACGACAGGGTCTAGATGGTCGGCTGCTCTCCTGGCATCTCTAGTCCTAATCTTTTGGAGAATTTCTCTGGTGAAGTTTGGGTAGAACGTCTTAACGCGGCCAACAGGAATAGCCGCCTTCGTGGCCCGGCGGATTACATCAGACAGGTGGTGCTCTTTTTGATGCACATTGCCGTTCCACGGATAGTCAGCCGCTAGGCGGAGCGCAACCTCGCTGAACAGGCACCAGTCTGCTTGGCCTAAATTGAGATAAGAACGTTGTCGAACACCAGAATACGGAGCAAGAGAATTTGAGAGATCGATGTGCACAAAGACAGGAATATGATCACTAGACAATGTAGTCGAGGTAGACCATGAGCAGGTGTTTGAAAGGTTGGAAGAGACAAGTGTTATGTCTGGGCTAGAAGATTGGCCGTTGGCAGGGAGGCGAGTGGGCTGATCATCGTTTAGTATGACCAGGTCGCACTCCTCCGCCCATTCCTCGACGTCACTTCCTCTAGCATCAGAGCCAAGACACGAGCAAAAAGTATGAGCATTAAAATCGCCCGCAAATATAGACGAAGATGAGAGGGAGCAGTCGTAAAGCTGCCTGAAGAGTAGAATAGGATCATAGGATGGAGGGCATGATGTGGTAGGGGGAATATAGATGTTGAAGAGAGAAAGGGGAGTTTTATGGGGGAGATGGACCGGGAGGTACTCGAGAGTACCGTCCGTGGGAGTGTTAGGTATGAGGTGTGAGGGAAGAGTAGATAATACAAAAGCGGAAACTCCTCCGCCAAGATTTGACCTTGGAGCATGGTAAGAAGTATAGCCCGGGATATTGGGATGAGGATTTGTAGGGGATGGAGAGTACGAAGGCCGTTGAGATTGATATGTACAATGGAAAGGGGGCGATTGGAGTTTGAGGAATCAGAGTTGGTAGGTGGGGAGCACAAAACACATCGAAAAGAAGAGTTATGATGCCTCACAGAGCAGAGACCCGAACAGGAGAGATGCACCCACCTTTGGCATCCAAAGCACTGGACGCTGGTATGTCTCCTGGTAACATCCGTGCCGCACGCGGCGCATAGGTACTTCTGAGCGGGTCCAGGATTCTTCTCCACGCCGGCCCTTTGTAGGAGAATCCGAAGGAGAGCTGCGGCCGGCCAGCACCTCTCCCATGACAAAAACCCTCTTCTTGGAGGGGATGACGTCGGTTTGCACGGAGATGATCTTCTTTCCTCCACACTGCCACGGCACGAACGTACGACATCTCGGCAGCACTCTGGGAGCTCGTCAGGTAGTAGAGTTCGTCCTCACCCCGTTCTCAGCTGGGCAAAGTCCGTTCCTGACACGAAGGAGGAATTGTATTTTAACTTGTGTATATGTATATTTGCTGCCGCCTCCATTAGTGTAGTATAAGTAGTTTTCAGAGGGTAAACGCATATTTTTTTTGTACTGTTATGTAGAAATATCATACCGTACAGTTGGTGTATACTTGATTCGGTGACATATGTTACGTTTTGCGTGTAACGCGCAATGGCGTTGTAGTTGGCTCAGACATATCTGCGCTCTCTACTTTCGCCTATACTCTCTTGCTCCTCCCCCGCTTCTCTGCATCACAATCGATTAGTCCGCGCGCGTGCCTATAAAAGTCGATCTATGATCGGCATGGATCCTGAAGAGACTTTGCGTTCCCTATTGGAGGTTGGCGCAAACTCGCTGCACCTATGTTATAGCATATGGCACCGTGTTTGCGCCAACCTTCAACAGTGAACGCGAAGTCTCTTCCGGATCCACGCCGACGTTATATGATGATGATGATGATGATGATGATGATGATGATGATGATGTTGTTGTTGTTGAGCCGAGGAGGAGTGACTCCTCTAACAAAACTTACAGCTGGAAGGTCTAGCTTATTGACTATCAGCGCTGGGGACATGTGTTACTGTCCTCTTAAGAACGTCTCGAATACGAAGGCTTGGAGTCCGACCGGCTCCCAAAGTTCAAGCTTGCTCTCGCTGAAGTGATAATCCTTGAACACTTTTCAAAGCCTGCTTGATCACGGTCGTCTGTTTGATCGATACACATTATTTGTCTACATAGGAGCCGAGCGGCCCCCTAAAGCCCCACTTCCACCCTTGGACACCGGTGAAAAGCAGCCGCCGTATCTAAAGCAAGCGGACAAATGTGTAAGCTGCAACTGACCCCATAGCTGTAGACATCGGATTTCAGAGTGAATCGAAACGTGGAGACCGTCTCCGGTGCCATCCACCTTATTGCCATTCGTCGTGTCGACTTCAACGCATACACATTCGTCTTCCGTGCCAGACCAAAACCACTAATTTTTACCTACAAACGAGACTACAGATAAAAGTCTGTTTGGCCTTTGCGGTTACTTCATACTGCGTACCAAACTCGCTTACCAACTGCTTATCGTAGAAACAATTTCGCGCTGACAAATCCCGATGAAGAATGCCATTCGAGTGCAAGAAGTCCAGACCCCATCCGGCGCTAATCGCCATCTGCAGCAGTTCGTCTCGTTTCAGTGTCCCGCGGTTTTTATTCAGAAATTCGTCGAGCGGCCCTTCTGAAATCGGTATGAGAACTTTTAGGTTGCTGATCTCAATCTTTTCGTACAGTCCCGCCATGGCAACAGGACGACAACAAAAATGGCCTGATTTGGTACACGGATCACCTGACAAGTATTCCATAAGGAAGCAGCACGGCTGTGAGATTAGGCAGGCGCCATAGAACTGTACAATACACGGATGATGAAGTTCCCGCAGCAAACGACACTGTCGCATCAGTTCTTGTACCGTCACTTTCGCCTCAGGCGACCTGCCGACCACCTGAAAGGTCATCAAACTCGTTTTCAGAACTTTATCGAGCTATCAGCACCAAACATGGCATGCACTGGAGTATAGCAGTACAGCGACCGCCAACTTGTGATGTTGGGATAGTTGCCCCTCTTGTTTAACTCGGAAAGTGAACGACAGGTGAGGTGCTCCAAACACAAAACCGGATAGATAACACAGTTATCTTTCTATGCAATTTAGGCCTTGAAAACGACAATTTTTTCGAAACGTCGGCCATAATAAATCTTCCACCTAACAACCGGTACGGCAGAAGAAACCACAGAAAATGCGTTTATACCGTTATTCCTACCGTAGTCACAGACGCCTCGATGTTTTGCGGTTCTCTTCGTAGCAGTCCTTTCCTGACTTCGATACAACCTGCCTTGCCAATCGATTCACCTAGTAGAAGGGCATCGGTTTGAAATTCCCATGGAGCCAGGCCGACGCCACGTTTCAGTCGAAGTTTTAACTGAATCGATGCTTACATATCGAAATATTGTCTGTGTTGTACGCTGCTCTCAGAAAATACTCACTGATCTTATGAAAAGAGGGTGATTCGTGTGATACTGGACGAGTTCATCGACGCTGTTGAACATATTCTGATTATCAACAAGGTATTTCTTGCCTCTACCCTGTATAATCACATGGACTACCTAAAATATCAGTGGAGAAAGGGATGTTAAAATTGATTCCGAGGCAGAAGTCATGTCTACACTTCACACTAGCGGTGGACACAGCGGGGAGAGCGCTGCAGCGGTCGGTCAAGTGAGTTCAAAGACCTACAAAATCCTCCTCTACTGCATGTCCTCTCCCTCGCTTGTAGTATCCCTTAGGATCGTGTAGTACCGATAGCACCATTTCCATTCGGGTACCCAGCGTATCTGCCTTGAAAAGGCCACTTTTACTCTAAGATCGCCCACATTCGTGTGGGGACCACCCCCATGATTATGAGCAGTTGGCGAGTAGCACAAGTGCAGACCTACCTCAGTGATTCTAATGAGGAAGTCTCCATCGGTTTGCAGTAAGTATAATACATCATCTCGCGGCAGTATACCGTGATAGTAGCGCTGTTCCACAAGTTTCTCGTCAAACTGGAATTGTCGGGTTGAGCAGGTGCTGGTTCAGAGGGTCTACCACGACTTCGCAAAATAAGGCGTGACCGGAACGTAACGCCATTGTCTGCGAAGTCCAGGTAGGTCCAGCAGATCGATGAAAGCCGATGAACGGACGTTTAAACACGGTGGCACATCCTCAATGTCGTAGAGGCCGGGAGGCATGTAGCGTCATAGAAATGAGACCTACCAGCTGTTTCCGGAGAATTTATAGGGACAGCTTCTGTGTTGACGTCTTGCTGGTCTTATCCATTCTCGGTGTGCTGATATCACACTGTGGGGGTGTGCGTTAATGGAAAATTTTATTTTCGTTAAGCGTTAATTTCCAAGAAAAAACCGCGTTAACCCGTTAATGCGTTAACACGTTAATTTTGCATTTCGTTAAGAAATTCAAAAAACATTTCCTGACCACAGCGAAAATCGATAAATCACCAGAGGTCCCAGTAATTGTAAAACAGACCTTCAGGTGGCCTCAGGAGGACGCTGTGGGAAATGATTGAGGCATAATGTGGAGCGTGCGTCGCGTCGTGAAATGTGAGTAGCGCTTTATGTGAAGTGTGCGCGGTAGTAGAAATTGAGTAGCGCCGTATGTGGAGCTTGCGCAGCGTCGTAGAACGTGAGTAGCGCTTCATTTAGAGGGCTGGCGACGCTTCTCAGAAATTGAATAGCGCTGTGTGGAGAGTACGCAGCGTGGTGCGCTCCATGCAGAGCTTGAGCCGCGTGACAAAAAGTTACTGGCGTTTTATGTAGAGCATGCGCTGCGTCATGAATTGTGAGAAGAGCTTGATGCAGTCTTTACGTATACGGCAGAATAGATTAAGGTGAAGGAAACATGTGCGTCGACCGTTTACATGCAAAGACGATTTGATCATTTCCGCCGTAGGCGAGAAATTAAAAGCTCGTTCTGGGAGTGAAGCCCCCTGCCAGACGCCAAACGGACGGAACGGTGCTGATTGTAGGCTGGCGCATACATATAGTCATATACCATTCGATACAGTCGAGATCACCTTAAGAGTATCACCGACCCGGCCTTCGAACACACTTCTGAAACACAAATTCGAAGTTCTTCAATTTTGAGAAGAAATGACGGAAATTAGTGAACAATGGAATTTGAAAGATTGAGGTCAGCTACATATTTCACAACAAACGAAAATTGAAAAAAGCCGACTGCCCCAGTTTATAAATTTGCCAATCGAGCAGATCAATCAGTGCCATAATTTAACTGCTATTAACGAACCCAAAGTTAACGTAATTTTAGGACTTTTTCGTTAACCGTTAATTTTCACAAAAAAAACCGCGTTAACCCGTTAATGCGTTAACACGTTAACGTTATAACGCACAGCCCTGTATCACAGCACCCTTTTCGCAAGAGATCATTATTCTAATTCAGATCTCCTGCGTGGAGTACCTAATCCGCCCACTTTCTCGCCGTTGACCTATCACAAGCGCGGCAGAGGCTGGCGTGATTGGGCAAGAGCGAGAAACTGGGCGGATAATCTACTCCCAGCAAGAGATCGAAATCAGTACCGAGGTGATAAATGATTCATCACTCTACGTGGTCCGTAGCCCAGAGACAAGCTCCTCGCTTCTTATGCAATAGACCATGGCTCAATCCCCATTAATGCGGTGTCCTTTGGCATATCTCAGAGTCACTATTGGTTGATTCAGGTGCATTTCTTACTCACAAGGTGAGCAAAACTGGCGTACTCAGAAAAATGAACAGCATTTTTTTGCGTAGTGTGTGGTCTGGGACGCGGTCTCTGCGTCGCGTGTAGTCTGCGTCACGTGATGGCCACCCATGGTGAAAATATAAGCGTAAGTTGCATGTAACATTAGTGTAACTTACATGCAATATAAATTTAAGTTACATGTAATATAAATGTATGTTACATGTAATATAAATGTAAGTTACTTGAGACATTCAAGTAAGTTACATTTATATTACAAGTAACTTGTTTTGATTTTCCTGAGAACTCCCCACCCAATGTAACCAATTTGCAAATTATCGACTTTTTTCAATCAATTTTAGCTCTTTCTTCAAATTTTCAAATAATGTCACTGTTTGTTGTAATTCTCATATTCGATGCAACCAACTGTCCCCTGAGTGTATGTAAAGGTTTATCAGTATATGTTTTTGCGAAGCATTACTCTTACTTTTGAAGAGAGCATTTCTCTTTCAAATGAGATACTAGAAAAAGTCTTTGAAAATATTGCTAGAAGTAATGAAAAAGTCAATATAGTAAAATGATGTTTCTTTTCTATGTAGTTTCCCATCTGATGTACTGTGCTTATCTGGGCCCAATTCCGGTCCGCATTTGCGTCTCGACACGCTTTGCGGCCGCACGCTCCCGAGTCGAAAGAGCTTCAAGCGCCGCAGCCGCCGATCTGCTGACTCTAGGTGGGTTTTGGAAACTGGAAACTGAGAAAAATTGGAGAAATTTGTATAAAAAGCCACATCGAGTAGGCTTTGGCGCTGGAAACCCGACTGGCTCGAGCCCGTGCGGCCACAAAGCGTGTCGAGACGCAATTGCGGACCGGAATTTGGCCCAGAGAAGCACAGTATCGTAAGTGTCGCTCAAGTAGGAAGCCGCGCTCAGCGACCGGGCGCGAAATCATTCGATCAATAGCCATCCTCTCTTCGTTTTCCCGCGCGCAAAGTGTACCGCCATGCAGCGTCGCGGCTACCCCCCCCCATCCAGAGATTGACGATACATAGAAGTTTTTTTCTGTAATTACGGAGCCCACGAACTCTCATAATGCCTGCTAAATTCAAAAAAAGTCACCAAACGGCCTTCTCTTGCACGCGATGAATAAAGTGTTCAGTAAGGCCACAAATGTTTTATTAGAAAAAAGCGGTTTGGATTTGCAAAGTGACGATGATCCTGGTCCGTACGTTTGCGGAAGCAGCTGCAAGAGAGGGAATTTTTCTGCAACCTGCTTTTTGTCCTGGAAGACACCTGCTAAACTTTTACCGGCTCAAACATTGATAGCGGAATTATTCAAGCGGTACTGCTGAACACGCACACCAACATGTCATCATTCTGGAGCACCTCATTGTTACAGCCAAACTTCCACTTTTCATTTGCATTCATCTGTAATTGATATCTTTTTGAAGCGAACTGCGAATTGTGTTTAGCGCCTCAAGCTCAGCCACTTATCATCGAGATGTTTTTACCAGATCAAAGCCATTCCTCCAGCGCGCAGTCGCCCCATCAAGTACGCTCTGGACCATATCAGCTGCATACTGTTGACTTCTATCCCTGGAAGATTTTGGGCACTAAAAATTTGATTTTCAAGAGCAATGTTCGTCTCCGTAGAACGAAGGTCACTTGAAGCACTCACCTGTATTTGAAAGTAATTGTGTCGCCATTCTTCTCGAAATAATTTTTGAACCCGTCTTTGTTAAAGAAGTTCAAGGCCATAGTTTTGGCCTCCTTCTCCAGCTCGCAGTTATATGTCTACAAAGCTCATGAGGTAATTATGGAGTGGCCTCACAATGAGCAATAAGCAAAAAAGTTTGGTGATCGCATTGCTTTCATGGAATGTTGTTGTTGAACACCGGATTCATTTATTAGAATCCTACCCTGTCCACAGTGTTTTGCAACGAACGTATAGAAACACATAGAGTTCGCGCAATAATTTTAGTCTGATGAATCGACGGGGCTGCGACGGTAGATCACTCCGCGCGAATCGAAACCCCATTCTCCAGTGAGGCCGCCAACCCCGCACGGCCAGCCGCCTGCTCAGAAAATTGAAAACAAGTTACTTGTAACACATCTGAGCCGATGTAGGTTACGTGCCACTTATCTCAGGTCATTTAAGTTAGATGTAACACATCGGTGGGATACGGCGTGCGCTGCGCCTCCGATATGTTACATATAACTTAAATGACTTGAGATAAGTCGCAAGTAACCTAAATCAGCTTAGATATGTTACAAGTAAATTATTTTCTATTTCTGAAAGGATACTGCGTGCAGTGCGTCTCAGATGTGTTACATGTAACTTAAATGGCACAATATAAGTCGCATGTAACTTAAATCGGCTAAGAAGATATCTCCAAGGGTGATGTACAACGCACTCGCGGGGTCAGCCATACGACTGACGTTGCTGCTGGTTAAATTACCCAAGTTTGAGGTACTTGGCCCCATACCAGCAGGGAAGGCCCTGCACAGCATTTTTTTGGCGTAGTGTGTGGCCTGGGACGCTACCTCTGTGTCGCGTGTCGTCTGCGGCACGTGATGGCCACCCATAGTGAAAAGTCAAATGTAAGTAACATGCAACATAAGAGTAACTTACATGTAATATAAATTCAAGTTACGTGTAAATGTTACATGTTATATAAATGTAAGTTACTTGAGACATTCAAGTAAGTTACATTTACATTACAAGTAACTTGCTTTGATTTTTCTGAGTGGGGCGGCATGCATGAACGCTGCGAAGAAGGTCAGGGAGCCGCTTCGCGTCCTCCGTGCGAAGCGTCGAGACAGAGGTGACCCGAAAAACATGCCGTCGGCTTGACGTTGGGACGCAAACTCACTACACACAGCAAACCCCACGCCTAACAGCTGTTTTTTGATTTGGTCCTTATCTAGAACGGCTTTATTTCTGTGAAACTTTAGAGTCAAACGAGAAAATTATTCAAAAAGTAATTACCTATGAGGAAGAAATCAAAAAATGCCCAAGTTAAGCACGATTAAAATTCAAAACAAAAACAATTAGGTGGGGAGTTCACCGTGCGTGGTGAGGTTGCGTCCTTACACAAAGGAGACTGCATGTTTTTCGGGTCACCTCTGGCTCGACGCTTCGCACGGAGGACGAGGGGCGGCTCCCTGACCTCCTTCGCAGCGTTCATGCATGCCGCCCCTGGTCCATGCGTCAGACTAAAACGAAAACGGAAACCATACATGTAGAGAAACTATTCACTAACCGGCTCATTTAGTAGTTTTCTGCTCAGCACGGCCGTGATTCTCTCCCTTATCTTTCTAGCGGCTATAGAGCCACACAACGGTCCTATCGGTAGGCACGATGAAACGACGAAACAGAACTGCAAATATATTGCGTAAGCTTGTACACGATGTCTCGAGTTTTCATAACATGCTTCAAGACTGTGTTGTATAGATTTCTGTTTGGTTTTTACATGGAATTCGAAACGTCTAACCCTTCGAACTTCGATAACGATGGCTTTGCTTCTGAATAAAAACTTATTTTCGTGGGTGTTCATATGGTTAGAAAGACTACCGGTGTAGGAGACGGACAAAAATACGTCCTATTAGGCAATCTATTTCATTGCAGTACTCACTTATTCCGAATTGCCTGGACGAAGGTGATTCAGTCTAGGCTCACCAACAAGAAGGAACAGCCTTAGCTACACTGAACTACAATGTAAAGAGATTTTGACTTCATGGACTACAACTAATTTCGGATCTTATTTTTGTTGAAAAGGATTATGAACTGTAACTTCTGAGAGCTTACCAGAAGGAGCCATAGGTGGGTGGCAGCCATTTGAAAATGAATGTTCGTAGTAAAATCTGGATACAACGCGCTGCTCAAATAAAGAGCGTAGACGGTGCAGACAGAGTGGAAGAGCTCTACAGGTCCGGAATTCACCACCTGGACAAGCGCTGTGCCTAACAGTGCGTTCTGGAACACATGAAATCGTCCTAGCTGCAAATTTTCTTCCTGTTTGTGAAGCCTCATACATACAGAGCAGTGGTGAGCGTGGATAAGGAAGAGTATCAATAGTCGAACTTCACTCATACTAACAGCTTCATAACTGATGCTATTACAAAACCACAGCCACAGTCTCTCATATCCGATGAATACGATCACCAATAAGCTGAGTTGTAGTGGTGCTATATTGTACGATCGACTACCCCTTAGAACGACCTGCTCATCAGTTATTCACTTTTTGCACCACATTTCGCGGATGTCTTGTTAATTTGAATTTTCGTTAAGGTTGGACAACAGGTAACTTTTGGAATTGTGTAGCTTTACAAAGCATGAACATGAAGTATGTATTCAAAACACCATTCGGGGAAGTCAATCAATAGTTCGAATTGTAATAAGCATGAGTATTGTATCCTCTGAGCAAATAGTAGGAGAAATGTACTAAAAGCAGTGAACATGTCAACGACTTAGTACATCTGCCGTGAGTACGCGAATCTGTAGTACTATTCACTCCGCTAAAGGACATTTGCATGTTCGAATTCACCTAACGAACACAAAACTGTCCTTTAGCGCAAGGAATCGTACGTTATTCGCCTACTCACTGCAGATGTTCAAACTCATTGACTTGTTCACTGCTTTTAGTACATTTTTCTTACTATTTGCTTAGAGCATGCAGTACTCATATCTGTGGCATTTTCATCCAAATATTGATTGAATTCCTCGAACAGTGTTTCTCAAAGCATATTTCATGGTCATGTTTTGCCAAACCGCAGTTTCGAGAGTTACAAGTGTTAATGTGCCACGAAAATTCATGATACCTAGTGATAACGCTGTTATGGTTGAGTGGCCTTCTAGGGCCGCTCGGTGTGTTCATAATCAGGCAAGGATAGATCCTCTTTCGAGTGGGTTCCCTGCACAGAAGAACTCAGCGGTGGCAGTCAGAACCACTAAGCTATGATGTCATCAGATTAGCCTTCTGATCTGGGGTAATGCCTTCTGGAATTGCAGTACCCCACCGTTTCTCTGCTGATAACCTGATGTTCCATGGACTTTGAGAAGACTTTGAAGAGTGCGAGACGTTGGTCTGCCAATAAAGTCGTGCTACCTCGTGCCTGCTACAGTCAAACTATCAACTATTATTCTGACGCCGAGTTTCATCGAGAGTCGCGTGTGGACATTATTATGGACACACACTGAAGCTGTGTTCACGTCTTCTGTGAGGAATAGTGTGAAAGTGAACGACTGCTCTCAGAATTTCGGCAGCGAAACAGCCGGGAAACAGCCCACCAGGCTCCGCAGCGACTCCTGGTGGGCTATTTCCCGGCTATTTCTCGGCTTTTCACGGAACGGACAAGAAGTAGCCAAGAAATAGCCGAGATATGACCGAGAAATACTCAGAAGTAAACAAAATTAACCAAGACGCAACAGTCGCCGGCTCGCCGAGCCACCATCTGGGGCCGCCAGCGCTTGGGCGGGGCCTCCAGAGGCTGAGCGAGGTCCAAGTAACTCAAACTTGGGTAGTTGAACCGACAGAGGTGCTGACATCTGAATTATGCCTCTGGAATGCTGAAGGCAGAGCATTATTTCTCGGCTATTTCGCGGCGAGCATTATTTGGCGGCTATTTTGCGGCGAGCATTGTTTAGCGGCTATTTCTCGGCTATTTCGCTGGGAGCATTATTTGGTGGCTATTTAGCGGCTATTACGCGGCAAGCAGGCGTTTTTTCTCGGCTTATTCTCGGCAAAAACTATCAGAGTGATGAACAGGTCATTCCGAGCGGTAGTCGATCATATATTATCGCATATTGATCATCGTGTGCGTCGGATGTGGGAGGTTGAGGCTATATCATGCCAGCCGCAACGACTGGTATGTCCCGTAATGTAACGCATCGGACGATGTAAAATACCCGCGCTAAGTTTAGTGAAAACGGAGAGCATCTGGCGAACTTGGCAAAAAAACACGTCCGATGCATGTAACTTTTTTGAATTGACTTGTGGGCCGAAGTTCGCTAAAATAGCTTTGTTTTTGAAGGAATTAGTGTTCGCAATCGTCTTTCAAAAACGTTGCGCGCGGCGAAGTGCGGCGAAACTTCGAGCAGTATTTGTACAAGTAGTGGAAGAGCAATCTTCATGATTTCTTCATAAATTAGGTACAGGTGAGAGAATCTTAAGGTTTGTGTTTGTTGAATTTTCGAAATCCTTCATTAAATACGCTTGAGAACTACCTGAAAAGTCGGAGTTTTGTTGAGAAAACCCCGGACTCCTAAATGAATGATTTCGAAAATTCAACCAACACAAAGCTTCAAATTCTTTCACCTACTCCTAATTTACGAAGAAAGCATAAAGATTGCTCCTCCACTACCTGTACAAATACTGCTCAAAATTTCGCCGCACTTCGCCGCGCAAGACGTTTTTGATAAACGATCGCAAAAACAAATACCTTGAAAAACGAAGCGATCTCAGGGAAATTCGGCTCACAAGTCACATAATTATATAGCAGTGTGATCTGTGAATATGATGGCGTTTCCGGAATTCAAAAAAGTCTCCATTCAAAAAAAATTACGTACATCGGACGTTTTTTGCCAAGTTTGCCAGATGCTCCCCATTTTTACACAACTTAGCGCGGGTATTGTAGTTCGGCAAACTGTGGAAGCGGCTGAAGATTTCAGAATGGTCAAGAAAATTTCGATGGCTAACGCATCGCGTAGGGGGGGAAGGAAGATCGCACTAACACGCGCGAGCAGTATACTGCGATTTGTGAAAGGCAGACTCTTGCAGTACGTTCTAAAAACTTCATATAAAATACATACAAGCTATAAAATACAAAATACAAGCTTCAGGGGTCAGCTTCTTCAACCCTGCCTGGGGGGTCGCATAGGGCCAACTATTAGCACAGCCGAAATGTGAATAATTCATATTTTCGCATTCACGTGCGTTGTATGTAGGTAGTGAGTAACAAGGATGAGGAGATCTGAAATCGGTCAAACACAGGCAGACGTGGCTTGTTTTCAATCGGCAGATGTCAAAAAAGTGCATAATTGTCGACGATACGCCCACAATCCTTTCCTTTAAATATACCCTGTGAATTGGAAACTACATCCAACGCCAGTCCTCTCTTCCAGCCAGCTACTGAATTTCATGCTCACTCTGATAGAACTAGCCGTGAGCCTGCCGACTTATAGGCTGCCAGACTACGATACGGCACCGACTCGGCAGGTTCAAGGCAGTTCCACGGCTCCGTGCGTAACTTGTTCTCGGCGCCGCGAATCCGAATATAAACGGTTCGTGACAGGATCGCACTAGATTCACGGTTCCGAGAACCCATTAAGGCTTTTTCTAAGAGTATTATCCAGTTTCCTCCAATATTCCCTCTTCTTTCTTAACCCCATTCTTCTCTTCTAACACAGAGAGGGAGGGAGTGCCCTCGCTGGGCTAGCGTGCGAAGAGGACGATTAAAGATAAATGAATGACTTGAACTCACTGACCCAAAAATCGATGAAATGAAAATCAGTTCTGAAAAAACAATAACCATGTATCTCGTAGTTGTATTCTCATGCAGTAGCCCGAGAAATTTCAGCTTTATTCGGCTAACGTTTCGGCAATCACGCCTTCTTCAGAGCCTGGAAGCCAAAGATACATAGGAAAACTAGCCGTTCAAGCACCATTTCAGAACAAAAGGACTAATTTTTGAAGAAAACTGACAAAAGCGAAACCGTATGGTAATTTAAAATAGCTAACCTTTAGTGTGCATACTGAAGCCTGCCAGACACCCTCAAACTGTCTTAGATGGCGGGTGAATGAGTGGGACCATATCGGACCACCCACCTCATTAGCCTTCAGAAGGCTGATCAAGCTCATAAGCAGATCAAGACCCACAAAGGTCAACAAAGGGGGCTGGTTCTTGGGTGATCGCCACACATTCGTCCTTTCTGTTGATCTTTGGGTTTTTGGCATTCATAACCGTGTAGCGTGAACCTCCAGAGCTCCTTCACTCTGTCTACACCGTCTGCACGTTCTTTGAGCGAATCGCGTTGTATGCAGATTCTTGAAATAATATACCTACAGATTCCCCAGAGGACTCAGACAGTGAACAAGCTCAGTCGCCTCTACAACGAACAATCATATTCAAATGGCTTCCACCCACATTCTCCTTGTGGTAAGCTCTTTTAAGTTACTATTCATATTCATTTTCAGTAAAATCAGACCGAAAGTTAGTTGTATCCTATGAAGACAAAGTCTCTACAATGTAGTTCATATAATTTGAAAAAAAAGTGGTTGGAGTTCGGCTGAGCAGACGAAAATCGCTACTCCCCTTTTTAATAAGCAAAGAATCTGGAAAGAAAAGCAGTTTGTTAGGTCTTTGTTAGACTTTTCAGAAATTATTTCAAAAAACTAAACGAAATCTGTAATGAATTAAGCCCCGAAGCATGGGATGAGATTTTAAGATGTCTTAAGCGATAAGTGCAAGCTTACGCAATATGCTTGCAGTTCTGTGTGGCCGTTTCATCGTGCCTAGCGATCGGACCATCTTGTAGCCGTCTAGCCGTTGGAATGGTAAGGCAGAGGTTCTTGGCCCAGCTGAGCAGAGACCTGCTGCATCAATTTGTGAGTGAATAGTCTCTTACGTACGAAAATTCAGAATCACATTTTTTCAAGAATTCATGCTAATTTATGAAGAAGATTTTCCTTGTATCACAAGCAGGTTCTCATAGGCTCCAGACCTTAGGCTACGACTGGGTTGCCGCTAAAACTGAGGACAAACATTGCAGCAAATGAAGGCCAGCCCTATGGTGTACCTGTAGTTGACGCTAAGCCCGATGTTAATTTCCCGCATTATGCATATCTAATCTTTCATATGCAGAGTCGGCATGGATAGGACAGACACTTTGCGTTTCTCCCTGTGCGATGGCGCAAACTCGGTATTATAACATACTCTGAGAGTTTTGACCGAGAAATAGCCGCGAAATGCCTGCTTGCCGCGTAATAGCCGCGAAATAGATATACAGAGCATTCCAGAGGCATGATTGAGAAGTCAGCACCTCCATCGGGTCAATTACCCAAGTTTGTGGTACTTGGACCTCGTTCAGCCTATGGAGGCCCCGCCCCACCGCTGGCGGCTCGGCGAGCCGACGACTGTTGCGTCTTGGTGAATTTTGTTTACTTCTAAATATTTCTCGGTTATATCTCGGCTATTTCTCGGCTACTTCTTGTCCGTTCCGTGAGAAGCCGAGAAATAGTCCACCATGAGCCGCTGCGGAGCCTGGTAGGCTATTTTACGGCTATTTCGCGGTCAAAACTCTCAGAGTACGTGCACAGAGTTTGCGCCAACGTACAATCTTCTTCTTGAGCGTTTGTCCCGCTTCAATGCAGAGTCTGCTTTTCCTATGCGCTGGCGCCATTTTTCCTCTCATGCGTCACAAGTCCCGTGAAACATCGACTTTCAAATCCTACAGGAATCCATAAAGCTGCCGCAATCGCAAGTCGTCGCCCTCAAGCAAATTATTGTTTTTAAAATGGCCATGGGTTCTGGAAAGACCTCGGAGTCGCTTCTTGCTTGTCTTGGAGAGAATTTTGTGCTGATCACGATGGTGTCTCCGTAATTGCTCACGACCCGCTGTGAACGGAGTTATGGCTCCCAAAAGATCGTGACTCCTGACGCTAAGATAATTGTAGGCGAGTTGTCTCGGGTCTGTTTCTTTTCCGCCCTTCGCAGCCATGACACCAGAGCCGACCACATTGTGAAGCTAGACCCATAACGAATGGTAGAGCGTAAATTTAGATCAAAATCCATGGCGCTCTCCGTCCCTATTGAGATCGCAAACCCTGAAGTGGGCGGAGCCAATGGGGGTGAATTTTTCTCGCTTATTCTGAACAGTTGAGATTCCGCGTTTGGCAGGGTTGCTACACACAGCGGCCAGACCATAATGTCAAACTTACCCACGGGCTTGGACTGTGCTTTTACTCTGAGAGTTTTGGCCGAGAAATAGCCGCGAAATGCCTGCCTGCCGCATAATAACCACTAAATAGCCGCCAAATAATGTTCGCCGCGAAATCGCCGAGATATAATGCTCTCGCGGTAGATATACGGAGCACTCCAGAGGCATGATTCAGATGTCAGCACCTTCGTCGCTTCAATTACCCAAGCTTAAGGTACTTGGACCTCGTTCAGCCTCTGGAGGCCCCGCCCATGCGCTGGCGGCCCCAGATGGTGGCTCGGCGAGCCGGCGACGATTGCGTCTAGGTTAATTTTGTTTACTTCTGAGTATTTCTCGGTTATATCTCGGCTGTTTCTCGGCTACTTCTTGTCCGCTCAGTGAAAAGCCGAGAAATAGCCGGGAAATAGCCCACCAGGAACCGCTGCGGGGCCAGGTGGGCTATTTCCCGGCTATTTGGCGGCCAAAACTCTCAGAGTAATAGGCGTTTCTATAAAGTTGTTTAAAAAAAACTGTGGGGAGCATTCGAATGAACCCGGTAATTATCAACAACATTCGGTGAAAGCAATCGGATCACCAAAAATTTTTGCTTATTGCATTAATACATTGTGAGACCACTCAATAATTACCTCATGAACTTTGTAGGCATATGACTGCAAGGTGACGAAAGCCGCGTCTATGGCCGCGGGTGCCGGTGCGGTCTATGGCGGCACAGTTGTTTTCAACAAAGGAATGTGAGTAATTCAAGTGGTTTTCATCTTACAGAAATGAGCATTTTTCTTAAGAATGCTATCTTCGATACCCAAACCTGTTTCAGGGATAAGCTACCTCCGTCTCAAGTTGATAAGCTCCAGAGCATGATTGGTCAGGCGTCTGAAGGCATGAAGGCTGGCCTAGAAAAGGTAATGAACATCTCTATACAACTTGCATTTCACTTCAAGAATATATCAGTTACAGATTGGTTGTGGCAATGAGAAGCCCCAAACTGATGACATGTTGACGTGCCAGTACAACAGTGCCGCCTAAATAATACCGCTAGCAATGTTTGAGTCGGTAAGGGTTCCATCTTCCCAGGCATTTTCCGTAAAAAGCAGGTTATACAGAAAACCTCTCTATTGCAGCTTTCTAAGCAGATGTACGGATCCGGATCATCGTCACTTTTCTTAATCAAGTCTTGTTCTGCTTTTTCAAATAAAACATTTGTCGTTTGGCTGATTACATTATTGATCGAGAGCAGGGAAAGACAATCTGTAATAATCAACAATGTCGAGATTATTAGGGTTAAAGACAGTGTTCACGATAATCTTCAATTTTTGAGATTATTGGCTACATCGATTAATTGGCCCCCGGGTAGAATTATAATAACGTAGAGATTGGGAAAACGCACCAGAAGTACAGTACCGAGCAAATTTTTTGCAAAGAAAGCGTTTTGCGGCGTTTTTTGTGCTCACAAAGAGCCGCAACGCCATAACTTGCTTCAAAGTGGTCCAATTTTAATTCTGAAGTTATTTCTGGATTGCTTCCATTTAGTCTTATACGATAGTGCTCTGAAAGAATAGATTCAACTCCGAAAGTTTATCGAAATTTGCATATTTGCACCTCTAAACCCCTCATAATGAACTGATCAGACGGTCATGATAGCAGAAATCTGTAATTTTTTGACCTGTGGTCGATGTAAATTTTAGAAGGAAATACACATTTTTTAACAAAATGCCAGAGTTAAAAGAGCTTTCAACACAAACTATTACAATCGCCTTTCCGAGAGGAACACGAAAACTATCTGGAAAAACTCATTTAGTCAACTTTGAAGTGAGTTATGGCGATGCGGCGCTCTGTGAACTCAAAAAACGCCGCAAAACGCCGTTTTTGCAAAAAATATGCTCGGTACTGTACACGAGATCGTTCACTCTCACCCCCCCTTTTTTTTTACTCTCAGAGGAACTGTTCGTTCGTTGTCACAATGAAATACTTTGTGGACCAGTCCTTTACAGTTCTCTACTCTCTACTGCTTCGTCCTTTCCTTAGGACCCTAACTAATCCTGCTTTGCATAAAATATTCATCTTTTTTCCCCGTTGACCCAAATTTTCACCGGTGACAACCATCGTGAACATATTCGTCCAACCGGACAACTAGTCCATGTCATAGAATAATGTCACAGAAACAAGACGTTTTAGTATGCTTCTCGCCGTTTCTCCATAATTATGGTAACACTTGGTGGCGAACGCATTGTTTTCAGTGGAAAACTCACAGAAAAAAATCATCTTAAAGGCAGTGTTCACGATGATTCTCGTTTCCAAGTTTTCCACTCAAAACAATGCGTTGGCTACCAAGTGTCACCAATATCACGAAGAAACGGCGAGAAACGCTCTAATTCGTCTTATTTCAGTGACATTATTCTATAACCTGAACTAGTTGTCTGGTTGAACTAAACATGTTCACGGTGGTTGTCACCGATCAAAATGGGACTAATCGAAATGGAAGAATATTTTGGGCAAAAACAGTATTAGTTAGGAGCCCGAAAGAAAGAACGAACAACACAGAATGGAAAATTGCAAAAGACGGGTCCACAAAAGATTTCATTGTCACAACGAACAGTTCCATTGATACTTGAGAGGCGGGCTGATACTTGAGGATTTCGTGCCCTTCTGGTGCGTTTTTCTCGGTTTCTTCGTCATGTCAGTTCTACTCGGGGGCCAAACAATCGATTTAGCGATTAATCTCAAAATCGAAGATTATCGTGAACACTGCCTTTAAACACTGCCTTCAAATGGCCATACCGGTCGATACGTACGCAGTGCATTGCTTACTTAGGTGGGGATTCCCCCCTTTGTGTCCGACCTGAGCCGACCGCGCTCGAGTGCGCCTGCATAATCGATTGGCATGTCACTGTTACACTAGGACCTGTGCAGGACCGCGCAGAATCATCAGGGACGGCAGAGGAAGGCTCAGTCCGGCCGTCGCCCAACTATGACGGGGCCTAATATACTGTTGGCATGGATCCTAGTGATACCTACGTTCATGTTAAAGGTTGGTACAAACTCGGTGCCATAGGCTATAACAGAGGTGCACCGAGTTTGCGCCAGCCTTCAATGGGGAACGCAAAGTATCACCAGGATTCATGCCGACTGTACGCTGAATAGTACACTTAGTATCCGAATCACTCCTTTTCAGATATCCGACCAAATATCCGAGATTCGGATAATCCGATATCCGAAAATTCAAAAAAAAACGCACTATCTGAATCGAATCAATATCCGGGAAATTCAGAATCGGCCTTATCTGAATCGAACCATTATCCGAAGGGTCAGAAAATTGGATAAAATCGCACTAGGCCACGACCATTTTCCGTACCCCCTTCTATTTAGTACATCAACCCAGAATTTTACTACTCCTTTCGAGGTCGGAAGAGTCGTTTCGGCGCGGAAAAATGGGCGTGGTCAAGTGAGATGACCAGGTGACTAGTGATTGTGTAGAAGCTTTTTTTTGTATAGTTGCTTTGCACACTTTTTACTAGTTGTCCTGAAAAACCCGTGTATGGATAGTACTGTGCCTCCCAACGACGATATAGTAATTGAAGATTTGTTTTCATATTTTTATTAATATTCATCTATGAAGACTGAAGTTTGTATGTGAACACCGCTCCAAATGCGATGAAGTATACCCTGTCCCAAACGAGATGGCAAGCGAAGAGTCCAAAGAAGCAGCGCTGCCTCTGCTTCTCTGACATTTTTGGATTACGGTCAGACGTCGCGTACGCAAATACGTAGCATATCTTACCGTAATCTAAAAACAGATGACTTATAATTAGCGCCCTACGAGCTGTTATCCATATCCTGAAACACTTCCCCTGCCACGTCAAGAAGAATATCTGCATCGAGAGTGAGTATCACGAACACTTCGAGCGAAAAGAACGCAGAGTGATGAAGCATGTGAAAAAAAGAAGTGAGAACGTGAAAACCTTGTTGAATACTGTTTTTGGATTACGGTAGAAAATGCTACGTATTTGCGTACGCGACGTCTTACCGTAATCCAAAAATGTCAGAGACGCAGAAGGAGCTCTGCTTCTCTAGACTCTTCGCTTTCCATCACGTTTGGGACAGGGTACACTACTGTTTGCATAATTATGGATGTTTTCAAACTCTTGCCTTGAGTACCCGGTTTACTTTTCGCCGTTTTGAATCAACTTTGTTCCGAAAATATCAAGTTATCCAAAATTATCCGTGTCAGAATCATTGGAAAAACGGCATTATCTGAATTGATCCATTATCCGAAAAAGCGCATTGTCTGAATCAAACCAATATCCGGAAAATTTAAAATCGGCATTATCCGAATCGATCCATTATCCAAAAATTATCATCGGATAACAAGTATACTGAGTAGTGAGCGTGCCACTATTTCAAGCAAAAAGCGAGATATTTTCAGCTGATTCAAGTGGTGAAAACAGCACTCCGAGATAGATCACGTTAAAGCCAATGCGAGCTTTTTAGGGTGCGCATGTAATTATGGAAAGCATTGTGCTAATCCCCAATCACTTGCTAGCCTCAAGCTCGTTGTCGCTTTTTTCAGCAACCACGTAGGCGGAATTCAACACCTCTGCAAACATTTTGGGGGCGTTGAATAAGTATCTGCAATGGCCACAGCGGGCTAGCTAGAAGTGGCATTTAGCAGCCAGCAATAACCGACCCCGTATATTCTAATTCGGTTCGACTTCGCTAACATATTAATGTGAATTCAAGGTCTATTTGGAGCTTATTGATGAAATCTGTCTTCTATGAGATTATTACTGTAACTCTACTAGTCTGCGCAGCCCATGGAGGGGAGAATAGTATGTCAAAGAAGCTTTATTCCCCAGAGATTTCTTTCTTTATTTTTTTGATGCAAGCCTAATTTTTATGTTGAATAAGTCCGAATAAAACTGCTAGTGAATTGACACAGAGTATGTTTTCGAGTTTTGACAACATCGCTCCTTCAGATGCATCTGCAACTCACTCGTATCAGCGTTTATACTCAACGCTATTTAGCAACTACAATCGTATGCTGCCGTCGGTTTTCACAAAGCGTGCGTTCTTATTAGTTATAAAAGCATTATAACTAAAGCAATTAAACATTTACTTCATCTTGTCTAAAGATATCAGTTTCAGGATATCTCGTCGAATCATTAAATACGTCCCGTTGGAGGTCAAATGGCGATCGATACTCGTACGTGCTCAAGGCGAAAACCGCTATTGAAATTCTTATGATGACCATTATTGACGTGGTCGGTGAAAATCCCACAACATAACATAACAAAACATTTTCTGGTGATTTTTAGGACGACAGCAATCAGCTGATCAGGTCAATCCTCGAATACCGGCTGGTTAGTTTTCAATACCGAATCATGTTCAGTCACTTAGGGACAAAATACAATCACCTCTTTTCTATCGTGTTTTCAAGAGATGGAACGACAAACGCCTTGTCTGGAATCCTATCGACTATTCATCAATCGGCTATATTTATGCGCCCACGTACAGAGTATGGACACCTGCCATAATCGCTGAGAACGTGTAATGAACTTTATCCTATTTTATTATTTTGTGTTACATGATGCTATGCTGTGTTATCCACCACCCTATGTTATGGATCGTCTTGTCATCCTGACATCGTGTCGTTATGTTGTTTGATATTATGTCAAGTTAAGTTGAGCGGCGTTAGGTAACAAGACATTATGTGATGTAGTTCGATGTGATACATTAATGTGAAAACATCCCGTCAAGTTATGTTATACTACGCTATGGTACGCTACGTTATGTCATGCTATGTTGAGCTCTGTTACATTACGCCATTCGGCATCTTATGTTTTGAACTGTGGTGTCCATATGTCGCAATTTTGTGCTATGCTAAGTAGTCGCATTCACACAGAACCGCGGCGTTTAAGGCAGCACGAAGAATTTTCACCTCGAGCTTAGAGGCACAGCCCAACCTCAGAAATTCAGTGAATTTGCATTTATTTCTTCCTCTGAATGTCGACGATTTTTGACTGCTCGGCATGAGACTGCCATCTTTTTGGGCGGCGTTATCCACGTGTGCACGAAATGGCATCTTTGAGCCGTAGAAACTCTGATTCTAGCCCGCTTTTCACCGCGCTACCTTCATAGTTTTTAAGCTGTTTCTGATCTAAGAGCCGCGTACAATATGTCATGTTGAGCTGAGTTTTACATATCATGTTACTGTGCTTATCTGGGCCAAATTCCGGTCCGCATTTGCGTCTCGACACGCTTCGTGGCCGCACGCGCTCGAGTCAGCCGGGTTTCCAGCGCCAAAGCCGACTCGATGTGGCTTTTTTATACAATTTTCTTCAATTTTCCTCAGTTTCCAGCTTCCAAAACCCACCTAGAGTCAGCAGATCGGCGGCTGCGGCGCTGGAAGCTCTTCCGACTCGGGCGCGCGCGGCCGCAAAGCGTGTCGAGACGCAATTGCGGACCGGAATTTGGCCCAGATAAGCACAGTACTTTATAAGTCATGTAATGCTACTTCATTTTTCAGCATGGAGTCGAATCCAGTTGCTGATCAGGACACCTTTCCCGACAATGTTATTATCAGCTCGAATGGCGATATTGTGCGTGTTTTCACACTTTCCGTGCTATTCACCTGCACTATCCAGGTACTTTCACAGTTTTTTCTATCAGTAGCCAAATGTGTCCTTACAGTATGAAATGGAACATTTTAGAGTGGTCGCTTCCCATTCGACACACAACGATGTTCATTAGACTTTGCAGAGTACCTAATGGACCCCTCGGAAACGGATCTTTCACTGGTTATTTTGGAAGATGCAATATTTAAGGTTTATATTTCCCCACACATTTGCGTCAACTGGCACATACAGGCCATAAAACGGCCAATGTCTCACCGTCGACTGCGTACCACGCGCTGCGCGACCGCTCGTGCGTCGGAAGCAGACGAGTTTTGCCCGCCGCGCGGCGGCCGAAACTCGTCGCGCGGCGGCCAAAACCCGTCTGCTTCCGACGCGCGTGCGGTCGCGCAGCGCGTGGTACGCAGTCGACGGTGAAACATTGGCCGTTTTATGGCCTGTATGTGAATAGTAGCCACGATGCATTTTTTTAGGGAAATGGCGAATGGAGCTTGGAGAACATCACTAGGGAAGCGAAACTTGTCAGCGATGGAGTCGAACCATATCATACGGTAATGTGTGATGTAATGTAGCATGACATAATATAACATAGCATGGTCGCGATTTCAGGCGTCCGTAGTGTTCGATATGCACCGACTGTCCACCTATTACGTAACTCTGATGATTGTGCCCATTCAGTTGATCACCAACATTTCTCTGTTTGCGCTATTCTGGATATCAGAATCTGGATTTATTGATCAGGTAACACAAAAGGTTCTTATCGTTGGATGCGGCATAAGGCTTCCACAATCCAGCCACATCCAATGATGAGATGGATTTTACGTGTTTCATGCTTGGAAATCATCTGAATCCCTTTCCCCCATTAACAGGATTAGTTTTTAAACCGTATTTGGAACTAGAAATACCAATCTTTTCAGACAGTGGTGACATTGTCTTCGCTCATTTCTCTTCTCGTACTGACCGATATCATGGACAAATCTGTACCGAAAACTGGTGATATTCCAAATGCAGGTACTGAAAATCCCTTTTGTTCAGAGAAAAGTTCTCTGCGCTAATTTGGACAATCTACCCAGACGTATGAACACGACGTCATAGCAGAATATTATCTAAAGCAATGTCTAATTCCTATCTTCGTTCCAGGTAAGCATATCTGGTGGAACATGACTGTCATGACGTTGGCTCTGTGTGACATTCGGCTCATGACTTTTCGCAAGAAGCATGATTTGAATTTCATGTTTCCGAGGTAAGTTGTTTTTTTCAGTGAGCTATCCCACTTGATTTTGAGAAAGATTTTGACCCAATGATTTTGTTTTTGCTGTCAGAGGCCAGTCAACTTTCTCCGTCTTTCACCCATCATTTGTCATGCTTGGATCGGTGATCGACGAAAGAATAATTCACTTATTGCTATTTCAAGTGCTTGGATTCCTATCATTGATCGTATTTATCATCTGATATCTTCATTTGTACATATTTACGTGATGTGCCACTTCACATACCGTGCCCACATCCTACTGTTACGTTGCGAAGATAACTGGAAATTGAAAACTGCGCACTTTTGCGTTGTTCCACTAACTCAGATAATAACACCGGCTGAGCGGGCGGAGAAGTAGGCTCGCCGGCTGAGCGGGCAGGCTTATTTTGGGGGTGGAGCGTCTTACCGGCCGAGCGGGCGGGCATGCATTTTACCGGCTGAGGGGCATGGCTTTACCGGCTGAGCGGGCAGACATAAATCCACGGCTGAGCATGCCACCGGCTGATCGGGCAGACATAGCATTTCCGGCTGAGGGGCATGGCTTTACCGGCTGAGCGGGCAGACATAAATCCACGGCTGAGCATGCCACCGGCTGATCGGGCAGACATAGCATTACCGGCTGAGGGGCATGGCTTTACCGGCTGAGCGGGCAGACATAAATCCACGGCTGAGCATGCCACCGGCTGATCGGGCAGACATAGCATTACCGGCTGAGGGGCATGGCTTTACCGGCTGGGCGGGCAGACATAAATCCACGGCTGAGCATGCCACCGGCTGATCGGGCAGACATAGCATTACCGGCTGAGGGGCATGGCTTTACCGGCTGAGCGGGCAGACATAAATCCACGGCTGAGCATGCCACCGGCTGATCGGGCAGACATAGCATTTCCGGCTGAGGGGCATGGCTTTACCGGCTGAGCGGGCAGACATAAATCCACGGCTGAGCATGCCAACGCTGATCGGGCAGACATAGCATTACCGGCTGAGGGGCATGGCTTTACCGGCTGAGCGGGCAGACATAAATCCACGGCTGAGCATGCCACCGGCTGATCGGGCAGACATAGCATTTCCGGCTGAGGGGCATGGCTTTACCGGCTGAGCGGGCAGACATAAATCCACGGCTGAGCATGCCACCGGCTGATCGGGCAGACATAGCATTACCGGCTGAGGGGCATGGCTTTACCGGCTGAGCGGGCAGACACTAAAGCGAACCAGGCTCATGTACGGAGCGGGCGAAATGGACTTCGAGCTGATTCGGGTGTTGGCATTCGAACGGGTGGTCATCCACACGATTTGGATCACTGACCCCTCACCCCTTACGGTTCGTTGTGACCGTGGGGACGTGACAGTGGGTCAGTTCATGATTTCTGAAGCAAGGTAAGGCTTGCCGCTTCAGGAATGAAACGCAAGCCTCGAACTTGCTGGGGAATAGGGAGAGCCTATTAGGGGCTTCATCTAGTCTTGCAGATCGATATCATTCACGTGGTAAGCAACTAATACCAGCAGAGCGGACCTCCATTTACCGGCTGAGGGGACAGTGAATGCGGGCTGAGGGGCAGCCATTTACCGGCTGAGGGGACAGTGAATGCGGGCTGAGGGGGCCACCACTTGCCGGCTGAGCGCTCCACCATTTACCGGCTGAGGGGGCAGTGAATACCGGGGCATGCCCGGGTACAATGTTTAGTCAGCCGGTATTGCCTGCCCCCTCAGCCGGAGTTACTGCCTGAGAAGCTACATACTTCGAGGTATCCGTCTATTCTTTAGTTGTGCATATATTGCTATTGTCTTGTTGGTTGTCTCCTGTCTTCAATATTAGTTTGCTTGAGCTTCTTTTTCTAGTCAATCTGGATGCATATTAATTACTTTTATGTTTCTTTTCACCGTTTATGATTGACAAATGAATGATGATGATATTGTACATATGATCCATATTTATGACACAGCTGTGCTTAGTGTGTTATTAACATTTTCTACCTCATTAGCTCATGAAAGATTATGCTAAGTCTCACCGTCGTCTTCGTGCATTTCACAAACGTCGACATAAGTTTTCGTTGACTTAATTTATTTTCATTCATTACTCATAGATCGACGATAATGATTTATCGGCTTCTCCGAAAACTACATACTTTAGGCGCCTTCTGGGTCTGGCATGATTTTTTCTTCAAGTCTTTAATAATCTAATTATGGTAAAAGTTTTGACACGTTTGCAGCTTCTTATTGTGCACAGCAAGTTTGGATTTTATCTGAGCCCAGAGAGTTGTATGGGTTTATTTTTTCCCACTTTTGGTTACTTAAGTTTGAGGAATTGTCGTCCAAACTTTTAAGGAACAACAACGCGTGTGTTGTGCAAAGTTTGGGGTGAAACTCACCCTAAAGTAGTGGTTTTATCGTTAGTAAAATTGGCCTCCAGAAGTTTGTTCAAGACCTGCTCTGTTCTGATGTGCCTGAATCTTCCTTTTTTGCCTCGCTAATTGTGCTCACCACAAGTTTCTGGTTTGATTCCCCAGGTTTGATGTTTGGGGTTTCGCTTGCGAACGTCATGAGCTTCTTTTGTGTTACTTTTGGTCACTGCGTTGCCCAGCTTCTGTGAATTATTCCGTGGTTGTGGTATCATATTATTGCTGCTGCTCACCCATCGTGGATCGTCGTGATTGTGTCACCAGATTTAGAAAAACAGGTATGGTTTCCGTTTTCGTTTTAGCCTGACGCATGAACCAGGCGGCTGGCCGTGCGGGGTTGTCGGCCTCAATGGAGAATGGGGTTTCGATTCGCGCGGGGTGATCTACCGTCGCAGCCCCGTCCATTCATCAGACTAAAGTTATTGCGCGAACTCTAGATGATCTGATTCCAAATTCAACCACTGAACCACCCTCCGTAACCTCACCTCCCTTCACTGACAGACTTTTGCACCCCGATATTTCACGCATTATCACGGTTCTCTCTGCATTTTTCACTATCCCAAGTGAAATATGTGGTTAAGCTTCAACAATCAATAGATTCAAGGGCGCAGGGGTCTAAGACATGGCAGTAAGGTTTAGCCCCCCATAAAACCTTAAATTTGCGCATCGGCTCCCAGCATACGATAAAAGGCTAGACTTCTCTGAACATTGCAGGATTACTTCGCCAAGTGCTACTCAAGGACATATCAGATATTTAAAGCATTAACTAAAAATAACAAAAACGTTCTCCTCCTTGCTTAAAGGACGTAACGTCGGCATGGATTGTGAAGAGACTTCGCGTTCACAGCTGAAGGTTGGCGCCAATTCGGTGCCATATGCTACAACATAGGTGCACCGATTTTGCGCCACCTCTAATGAGGAACGCAAAGTCTCTTCAGGATCCATGCCGATGTTATATCCGCGCCTACTCGAATTTGGTACAACACTGTTCTATCCCTCCAAAAAGAAAGATATAGTCGTATTAGAAAGGGTCCAAAACATTTATACTCCAATAGAAAGCGTCCAAAACATTTATACTCCTAAACTGCAACTCAGAACTGCGGGATTTATATATGCGAGGGTACCAAGGGCTAACATCAGAAATAAATACTTCGGCCTTGCATCATTAGGACAAAACCTAAACAGGCAGCAGCGACTGTTTATCCATACGTGTTCCATCTCATTGTTTTGCCAGAGAATGCTCTACGAGTTTCAACGAGTTTTAACTTGTCAACTTCCTGCGTATTCAGTGCTATAAACGATGTGGATAAACGGTCGCTGCTGCCTGTTTAGGAGGCCCCCATCATAGGTCACTTGCAGACAACTATTTGATTTCGTTATGGTTCATAAAATTCTCCTAGGTAAAATTAAGCTCAGTAAGGATCATTTCTTTAAATTAGTTCCGTTCATCACTCGTGAATCTGACAACAAGATTTGTTTCGGGAGGGCTAAAATCTCCATAAGGTCCAAATTTTTCATAAATAGAGCTGACTTTGTTGTTTGTGTCTCACTAGCATTAGTTATTTTGTTTCGTTAGTTTTTTCTCTCTCTTCATTTTTTTATATTGCGTGTGCCTTATGCGGTGTCAGTAAACACAACATGGCATAAAGAATGCACTTTTTTGCTCGATTCTTGTCAGTGAAAAAGCTGCTTTCCATGGGTTTATCTACTCGAAGGTTCTACTTACTTGGAAGCAAGAGTTCAACGTTTTTAGAGCACGTCCTCGAAAAATTGTCCGTTTTTAAAGGTGAAAAAACGGAGACGTTTCGGATTGGAGAACGTGATTCTTCTAGGGTCGAGGCAATTTCAGAGCTAGGTTGCTTTTGGTAGGAGGCTACACTGGGTAGCAGGCCTAATGAATCGTGAATTATTCCATTTGCGAATCAGGACAAGGAGCTTTCATATCCAGCCCCATTATTTGGACCAGAAAGAAATGTTTCTATTTTCATGAGCCGTTTAGCGATTTCAGGCCATCTTGGGCAAAACTAGCCAGCTATCTGTGAGGCTATTAACTGATCAGCGCTCAACGAGCTACTGCCGTCGAAGTGAAGTTATCTGGCTTGCTCATTATCCCTACACGGAGTTGAACTTAGTTGGTCCAGACACTATCACAGGTCAATCTTTCGATCATTATCTTTCAATGCACGTTGTTTATGAATCTAACAATGCGACTGAAATCACTTGTATATGTTTGAGCGTCCTGTTCACCACAACATCGATTGTCGAGCCTCCGCCATAAGCACCATAAAATCAGCAGGAAATCGGGTTACTTCACTGGTAGCGTATTGATACAGCAGATTGTCCATTCCATCTAGCAGGTTTCCGAGATGACAGTAACATTGGCTGGAAATTCACCAGTAGAAGAAAAATTCGTAACGCATACCTTTGTAATCGTGCGATTTAACAACTCACCAACACTACCACAATCACAATCGCAAGAGTAGGCGTCATCAACTGGCGGTGGCAATTTTATGGATTGAGCAATTACTTTTTCTTCCTTTGATTCGGTTTTCGAGATTTCTTTTTTTGTGAAATACTCGACCAGCTTCGCAATCGCGCGGTAAATTTCCTGTAAGAAAAATATATCACACAAGCCAGAGCTGATATCACACGCACCTTGATCAACCAGAGGATCATTCTGATCACCAATATCGTCAAGATGATTTCGGCTATGATCACCAGATAGAAGGTATGGTTATTCCACGTGACACATAGCTTCGAAGTAGGCCCACCGCAATCGCTCACCACTGAAAAATACACGTACAACGGTGATAGAGTTCGCAATTGGTAATAACTTCATTCACCTGAACTCGCGCACAAAATATCGTCCATGTCATTCCCCATGACCCTTGTCCTCCTGGAAGAGTATCTGGACAACTAATTTGGAGCACCTGATGCACTGATTTCAACGATGACGGAAAACCTCTACCCCAAGAACAACATTCGGTCCCATCAATCTCTCCAGTCTCACTGACTGGATTTGTAGGTTCACAGAGAACCGCAGAGGTGCACTTCATGACGCAATGTCACAGACAGTCGCGAGGTTGCACTGGAGTAACGCGTCGAATCAAAAACTGATATTGACATCCAGAAGGTTGACATGTTCCACTCAAATACTGCGCATAAAAGTTAAGTATTTCTTCGGTGCACATTTCTCTGCGTTGTCCCAAAATGGTCACAAGCCGATAACTTGCTCAATAGGCATGAGAGCGATCTGAAATCGTAAAGAGCGCAGGTGGTTCTTCGATACCAAAAGTCGACTTTGAATGCTCTATCACGAGCTGTGACGGAACTGGCCCCCTTTCTGGATATAACCACACTGTGGAAATCCACATCCCCTCTCGATGAGGTGTAACCTTAAACTGCTTTCCCTTTGTGTGCAGAGTGTGTTCGAGTCGAGCTGGACCACCCGCTATTAATAGCTGTATGCGGCCTAGCTCGACTTGAGCACGCACTTCTGTTAAGGGAAGATGCTTTTGAGGTCACAGCTTATCCAAAGGGGATGTGGCGCTCCACAGTGGGGAAATGTTCAGAAAGGAGGGCCACAGCTCCTAATAACAAACTATCCACTTCTAGTATCGATCTCGAAGAGCCTCCTGCGATCTCTACGATTTCAGATCACTTACATGCCTACTGCAAAAGACGCTTTCGTCTCGATGAAGCACTCGAATCCAGCTGTGATCGAATAGACAAGGACCAGCGTCCGAACGCGAGGTACGTTGCGCAGAAATGGCCCTCTCAATGTTCCATCTCTCTCGCTGCCCCAAGTAGTCGAGTTAGCACACCAAATAGCTGTACTGCCTCATGCGCTCTCAGCCACCCAATGGCTCCGAGGCAGGACCCTTTCCGCGTAGTATCACTTGGAAGTGAGGAGGTTGTTCTAAACGGGATCAACCCAGGATCAGACTCGAGGAGAGCGTGACTATATTAACACGTCTAAGACCACGAGCTTCTGTGGACGTCAACGGGAAACGAGCTTGACAAGCTGACCAACTTGGAGAGTCGTGTGAAAGATCTCCATACATCAGCTCAATCCTTCGTTGTCACAATCATGTGCGAGCACCTTGTCATCTATCGACTAAAGTTTGAGACTTCTAGGACGTCATTACTGGACATGAGTCGCGGCGCACTAACTTTCCGCTACTTTTTGGGTAGATTTAGTTATGAAGTCTGTTTGCGCTGCAGGACAGCAACATTGTAATGATTACGTGAATGATTGTCTGTTTAGTTCAAAAGAATAAACTCGAACAACATTGGACAACTTTGACGGCCACATGTCTGTCTAGCTGTGTTTTAGACACTCTCATCTTCTTGTTTACTTAGACACTCTCATCTTCTTGTTTACTTTGCTACTTGGATGGCTCGTCTTCACGAATCATGCGAGCCCTGAGCACAACTTCCATTCGCCTAATTCCTCTCGCAATCACAGGCGACGGTGATGATCCGTTTCGTCCTAGCATACGATTATAAGCACTGAGCCCGAGGGCGAATGTTCCCTGCCAAAGCGATGGTTTAACAGATAGGAGAACGCGTATGACCACTGCGCACCCACGGCTGCTTTGACTCTAGGACCGTGTGTCTACACTGCTTACCCACGCCATGGACTCGATTTTTCGCCTTTGACAAAACAATATTAGCCGTAGGGTGCGCCGTCTCTCATGAGTTAACAGTCCCGGCAACCAAATCTGTCCAACTAATACGTAGACTCCTTCGACGGCGTACGCGCCAAAATGACCACTCTGCTATTCTTCTTGTCCCCGAAGGGAACGGGTCTCCTCCAAGCGTGACCGGTCCAATTGAATTTGACTTTCAGGCTCCGTCCATACGTGACGACAGCGAGCGATTACGCAAAATCGATGGTCACCGTGGGTACACGATTCGCTAGCCGCTCACAGGCGCTCCTTCTCGCGCGCCCTCTCCCGCTCGCTCTCGCGCGCTTACGCCAGCACCACGAAGCAAGCAGCAAGTTTCAAGCATACTGCTCCATTACTTAAGCAGGTGGTAGTGAACCTGTATCAAAACTACTGCCCTTGTTCTCCATAATTCCACCACGGAAGTCGAAAACGGTGGAAAATCATCAACCGTTGCGCCGACTCGAGCGATTGATCACCCGATTAACGTTTTCAATCGAATCAACACGAGGTGAAGGGGTGTTTTCCTGTGTTAATTGCGGGCGGCGTTGAGGAGCGTCGATAGGCGCACAACAGCGGGAGCGCCCGCTCTCGCGACGTATGAACGCTGCCTCAGTGGGACCACTAGAGGGTCATGAAGATTTAGATACACTTTGTAGGTCTGCACTGCAAAGTCCGCCTCGGTGCTGAATGCTTCAGAAGACAACGCTGGACTTTTCCGTCAGTAACTCGCCAAGACATCGACGTAGGTGCAGTGTTGGCCCAAGTTTCGGCTGCGTAGCAGAAGGCAGGAGGAACCGTTGAGTTGAGCAGAGGAACGCGACATTCTGAGTGATCTGAATAGTCAAGGACTCTCATCTTCAAGTAATCCTCCTAGTCGAAAGCCAGGGCAAAACTTTAGCCAGCTATTTCGCGATCCTTTGGAATGATGGGAGCGAGATGTCCAGAATGGCTTGATCGGCTGGCCTTTGTCTCATGGGTTCACCTAGCATCTTCGCTGAGGTGTAGCGTGCTCATAAGGAACCACTTCCACCACTATTCTGAGGCAAACCATCTCTGTCCATCCCTGAATCGCATTCGTTTCTCTGTGAAGCAAAGCATCGCGCCTGAATCGTTCTCCAAAATGTTCAAAGTGAGATCAAATCCTCCTTCATCACATCCGTCCAAAACTTTCGCCCTTGTTATAGCGGCCATCACTCTCGTTGGAGAATCGAAAGCATCATTAGAGCATGTCAGCATATCCATGAATCCTTACATCATGTAAGCATGTTCAGTCAATAAATACTGTATCAATTGACAACTAACAGATTAAAAACATCTCTTTTGGCCGACTTAGGTCAAAAGAAATGTTCAGCACGGTAAGGCCTGGATGACCTTGGGCAGGTATCGAACCTCCGGTTGCTCTCGGTGGAACGTCCTGGGGATGCAATAAAGAAACGATCCTGACCACGTATATGCAACCCGCCTTGGAGTATGCTGCGCCAGTCTGGCAGCACATCGTGTCGGACTCATCTTGGTCCAAGCTGCAGCGCGTCCAAAATTGTGCTCTGCGAATTGCAACTGGCTGTTCTAAAAGCTCTCCAATTGAGCACTTACACGCCGAAGCTCTCATATTGCCTGTTGGAGACCACTGCCAACTCCAGGCGCAACAAATGTACATTAACATCGCGAAGCAGCCGAATCATCCATCGCGAAGAGTACTAAACCCGGTGAGAGAGAGAGATCTATCAGAAAGCCTTTCGCCGATGCTAGGTCGAAAGTAGATGTGCAGAGATGGACCGAAGTACAACAAGAACGCCTCCGTCTCTTGCGCGCGGAGCATACCCGATTCGTGAAGGAACACTTGAGCAGAGTTGCCATAAACTCCATCCTGGGAGTCGCTCCTCCGAAGGTCAGCGAGACAGAGATGGAACTTAGCAGGCGTGCCAGGTGCACCCTTGCATCGTTACGCTGTGGACACTCTCCCATGCTTATGTCATATTTGCAAAGGATTGATAACAGAAAACCTGAAGAGTGCCCTGATTGCGGTTGCAAGGGCATACTACCACGCACCTGTTCAATTGCCCGGAGACCGACTACATTAACGACAATGAACCTGTGGACAAACCCTACGCTAGTGGTCGAGTTTCTGAACCTGTGACAAAACCCCTTTCAGTGGCTGCAAAGCAGAAGAAGAAGAAGATCGAACCTGACAGAGTACCGCAATAGCGACAGCTCTTGTCAGTGCGCTACTGACGCCTAACTAACACATTACGTCACAATGCACATGAACTCAAATCAAATCACAATATAATGTAGAAATGCTGGGTCAGACTTCCAGCAGTTAATTTCGGAAAACGTGAACAATAAGTGACGGAAGGAAAGTGTAGAGCCCAAAATGGCAGGAATACCAATATAGAAAGGGCAACGAGCAGTTTTAAATGCTTTTCTCGGTCTTCGTTGAATACCGAAGGGAAAAATCTCGCAACAGAATACCCACACTGAGGTAATGAGCGCTCGATGAATTAAAAATTCCTCGCAGACGCTCACATGAGAGGTGCACAAGCGAAAACTTGGATATTTCCTAACTTCCACTCGTTTTTTTCCCTCGGTTCAGAGTGTTCAGACATCATATAAGCACAGATATTTACTTCTCAGCAAAAAGTGAAATATAGAAATAAAAACTTTGCAACGTTCTATATGGTATCCATAACAATGCACCGGAGGCAATGCACATTCACAAGCATGAACTTATTTACAGATTTTGGTTACCCTATTGACACTTTTTCTACTCACATAATCACAACGGCGGTTCGGCTAATCGGGAAATTGGAAAAAACTTTTGATTAATGCACAAAATGAGTGAGATCTGGATAGATAAACCTGTACGGAGCCGAAGGTTCCTTCAGTAAACCTCGCTAGTATTCCCATCATCAGCGTCCGACTGAGCCTTAAAAACAGCACAAACCTCTAGAGAATCAAATTTTCCGTAACACCTGCGTACTATTCTCAGACATTCTGACGTTTCTAACGCGCACTGAACCGTCCCATTTCGACCTGTGCGGGGCAAACGGCAGGGTTCCCGCATGACCATTCCGGTCTGCGTTCAGCGCCTGCCAAACCTCAGATTCCGCCGTTTGGCTGGCGATGACGTCACTGCAGCAGAGAGGCTCGGTGTTGCGTTCGTACATGATTTGACAGGGCATGAACTCGTTTGATCTGCCAAATCACGTAATCGCTGACTGCACAATTGACCAGGCCCATGTCAGCAGCAGAGCACGTATATAAGGGGCCTTATCCCAGAGAGAGCGCGGTGTCGACCTTTCGGGGCCGCTCCTGGAAAGTGGCTAAGAGTCAATCTCTGGACGATTTTTGACCACTGAGGGGTCTTCCCCACGGTACTCAGTGAGGGAAGCTCTCTCGCGGTCGACCGTGGCGTGGATGATGTCCCTGTCGCGGACCACGGCGGGGGTGACTCCCTCACGCGGGCCGTGACATGGACTGTGTCCTTGTTGGGGGAGACCCGCTCCTATTGAAATGATGGGAAGCCGCCCCTAGCGCCACGTGCTTCTATTATAGGACGACGACCTCCTTTGCCGTTGTAAATCTAATCTAGCATGGTCGAAACCTGCAAACGGCAGCGAATCGCCGGATATCGCGGGCGGAACCAAACATGATCGAAACCTGCAAACGACAGTGAATCGCCGGATATAGCTGGGCAAACGGCGGATATGAGGCACCCGCTTTGCCCATTTTTTTCGTTTATAACGGGAGCGGTTCAGATTATGGTCCGCGTTTGCTGCGCGTTACAAACCCCACAATGCCTGAGTTAGTGTCCTCTGCGCTGAGACTGGCAGCAATGCGAAATCTAAGTTCCCACGCGAGCAGTCGCGCCCCGGCTGAGATTTATCAATACTTGGAGGACAGCATGTTTAGGTCCGTGGTTTGTCTCCTCAAAAAAAAAACATTTAAATTCAAACCGCGGCTGGCGCGGAGATTTAAATCACACCAGCGACTGGCTGGAAATTACCAGCCAGCAGCTGGTGAGATTTAAACCGCCGCGCCAGCCGCGGTTTTAATTTAAATGTTTTGTTCTTGAGGAAACAAGCCCCGGATCTAACTAAACCTCCTCTAAGATGAATTTTTATAGGGTCATGCAATTGTGTAAAAGGCCCCTTCTGTAAGAAGCATGTCAAAAGCGAGATCTTAATTCTTCCAAACAGCGAGATACAGGCGACTACCATGAGCCCCAACTCCCTCATATAGCAATTCGACACCGTTCTCCGAGCTCGACTGCGGAGATTTGAAAGCACCATCTCAACAATAATATGCCCAACATACTGACTGAGTAGCAGTTAAGGCTTTTTTGAATTCTGCTTTAAACCCGTTTTCTACTGACTGGGGTTTGACCTTTTCTAAGGTGATCGTTTTATGACGTGTTCCTAGAGCATCACGATAAACGTGAAGTTAAATGCAGCATACACGCACGTAAACTTAGTTGAGACAACTACGGAAGTAGAATGATATGGCTCAGAACACAACGCCTACACATTTTGAAGCACCAAAAACGACCCACATTGTCGCTACACGAGTAAGAGTTAGCTCCGCCCTGTATTTGCCGTCCCCCTCCAAAACAGGAGTGCTGGGCCATTACCACAGTCGTCGATTTATGGGGTTTTCTCATTGTACTTATGGTACCACCCACAAACCTCGACGACGGTGGAAATGGCCCAGCACCCCTGTTCTGGAGGGGGACGGTAAATACAGGGGCGGAAAAATATAGGAAGGGGCCAACTTCTTACTCGTGTAGCAGCATTGTCAGTCGTTTTTGAGGCTTCAAAATGCGTAGGCGCTTTGTTCTGAGCCATACCATTCCCGTAGTTATCTTAACCACGTTTACAAGCGTGTACGTTGCCTTTAAGGTGGAGGACGAAGAAACACACGCTTCTCAGGACTCTTCAATAAGCACGCTGTCTACTTGTGTCCATAGCGCTGCTCTCGACCGGGATAAGAGCATTTGTGCTTCCTTTCCATCTCACGGTTGACAGATACGTCCTGATGGTGGGTCACTCTCTCGAGTTCTCCATTTCGTTTTCCTATTCGTAAGGGTGGGAGTTATCAAGTTCACGACTCTAGACCGCTCAGTAGGGTTTTTGCAAGAGAGGCTGAAGTTGGTAATGCTTCCATTCCCCATGCAGAGGACTCTTATCCCGGCAGAGGTGAGTCAATCACAAAAACAAACCTCAGCCACGCCCTGTTCTGCTTCAGTGTCCGAAGAGCTGGAGCAACTCTCACCTCCCGAATATACAATCTCCTCTCCCTGCAAGCGAATCGCCATTTTGGATGCTAGCATTTATACTAGCATTGCTAACAGCTAGATTAGCACCCACATTTAAATCTCTCGACTTGAGCAGACCAATTTCGAAAGCGTCTAGGCAATTGATGCCCACTAATTTTGACTGAATCGCTCTCATCCACTGTTCATTCGTCACACGGAAATCCGGCACAAGTTTGAGCAGAATATTCGATCGATTCGCCTACAAATCGAGTTCTAAAGACATTCATTGGGAAATGTACAGAAAATATGTGTAGCTCACCTTGGCATGCACACAAATGTTTTGAAAGTTTCGATTCCCGATCTGTACCGACTTGATGATTTCCACGACGTGCTCCGTCACGCTAGCTAGACGAGCTTTATCCTCTAGTAAGTACATGAAAGAGCTGCTGAAACGAATGTTTTGAAGTGTGGCAACACTTCTCGTCTATGGTGCAGACTTGAACGTAGAACCGCAGACATCTCTGACGGAGCTGAAACCTCAGAGACAGCAAACACGCCCGTTAACCTGGGGTGGTAGTAATCTGCATGGTGGCCGCGAGTTAACCGCCGCTAAGCGGGTGGTTATCACACGGTCAGGGGGTAGCTGATCACCAGCTCGTATGGCAGCAAATAAGGCATGAGAGAGGTTCATTCTTGAACATCACTAACGGCTCCCGTTTTGAATTAGAGAATTGCGTGTTCACTGAGCGAATCTTCAATGCAGTTTCACTCTGCGGCGAGCATATGAGACCACTGGATGGAGATCTTCCAACAGACGGTGAGAAACATGCCTGCAGTGGGGAGACGAAGAACGGTCTCGCGAAAAGTCCTATGGAGGACTTTTTGCGAGCGGTAAACACGACTCGTCTTACAGCTTTGTTTTCTCGAAAATGCACATTTTTGGAATTTATTTTTCTCGCACTATGTGGAAACAAAGAATACCAAGGCAAACATGAATAATTCGTTATCGATTTGTAGTTTGTAACTTGAGAAAAAGTAAAAAGATATAGTTTGGCCTTCTTGGGTGTTCATAATACACGTCCTATACAGATATTATAGTACAAATAAGCAGCTGCGAGCAAATTTTTCATTTGGTGTTTTTTTTTCGTTTAGTAGCCTCGAAATTGAAAAAAGCCACTGTCTCTTTCGATTTCCATCTCTCCGTATGTTGCCTTGCCATTATAATGATCCGGGAGCTAAAATCGTGTTCTGTGGTCAAGAAAAACTTCAGCGAAATGTATTGAATTCAAGGTTCAAAAATGACTGAGGAAGCATTCATCGCTTTTTCCATGACTTAAAGTGTAGTGATTTTGCTGCTCTACGTAACAGATACTTTACGTTAAAGGCAGTGTTCACGACTAATTTCACTTCCGATATTTCCAAGGTTGACGAAAGGTCTGGTGCCCTATATAGAAAGGCATGCTTAAAAAGGACACGAAAGACGCGTTTTTGAGCCAAAATAGGCCCTCCCTTGTTTACGTGGATTTTTGAGCGTGGAGGAATTGACCGCTAGAAAGATGATACCTACTAGTGCAATGAAGCAAACACCTCAGTTATCAGCACTTCCTTCACTTGATCATTCCTATAATCTGAGTCTTCATTTGATCCTTTCGAGGGGCGGATCCGGGACACGGGGCGTGTCTGGGGCACCAAAACGCTTGTTTGCAGCCGTTATTTTGCCGCTCATGGCTCGTATTCTACCGTACTTTCGACGCTGGGAGCATAGGATCCTTCTCGCCCATCATTCCACTGTGGAAAGTCAACGAGGATGATCATCGTGAACGCCGCGTTTAAAATATAAAGCTGATCCTTGATACAGATGTAGTTAGTTCACGGCCAAGCTGTGGCTGATTCGTAGTCAACCAACGGTCAAGACCGCGTGGTTGACTCGCGTTAAACGACAAGATTACTATCACCCCTGGTTGAGATAACGTTTGGGCGGCAGTACGGCCGGCTCATACCACAATGCCAACGCCAGTGGAAGCATCAAAACAACCCAGGATGTCCATCCTAGATCAATTCTTGGTCGAGATTTTTTAAAGTCATCTTTCGAGTTGAAACCCTTTCGCCGTTTCTTGGGTTTCAATGATTGGTTGGACCCGCCTGAGAACGCAGGTAGAGTTTGTTGGGTCACCGACGCATCATTGGGAAGATATGGGAGATCGAGCGCCTCGAATTCCACCAAAAGAGGTCGGCCTTCCGACAACCATGTGGCCTCAAATGAGAAAAGAAGGTAGCTTATCAACAAATGATTGGCATTCCCATTTTGTTTCGTGACTAGCGTTTGCGTAATTTTTTTTTTCTAAATATTCCCTCGTGATAATCCAAGAACTAATAAATGATTAAATAAATCACCAACTTTTTATTGCACATCATCGTCAGATAACGTCGTCCCTCTTTAATAGCCGTCACCAGTAGAGATGTGTTCCTCAGTTCGCGTACACGCAACATCAAACCAAACAAGGCCACGCATCCAGCCGATATGGACCACGTTCGGAGGCACTGAAAAGTACAATACAGGGATTTGAGGCTATTGGCTGAAAACAACCAATTCCAACCTCCTTGACATCCGCTCTCCTAATCATTGAATCAGCCGTAGTCGTTATCTCCGTTGTAAGCGCGTCATTCATCGCGACAAACAGAACTTTGTAGATGGTAGCGAACGTCCCTCTGAGCAGAAAAAAACACGTTGAATGGCAACTCTTCGTCACTAAGGATGGATGATCAAATGCCGGGACCATTTCAAAAGAAGGGTAATTCAATCAGAGGCAGTTTTATTAGAATAACCACTTCAGTCGTCATGATCTGTTCTGGGAGTTGACAAAGGCAACACCAGATGAGATGATGATGAATTTCCTGGCTTTGTGACCCCAAAAACTGACCACGACGCTCAGAAATTCAAAAAAAAACTCCAAGCACTAGTTTTAACCCGTTGTTTCCACAGGGAGTCGGAGTGGTTATAGATTAGACGAGTAGGAGCTCAAGGAGCAGCTTTCAATGACATATTTCAATTTAACCTCTTGTGCTAATTGTGTCAACGGTGCGACCCTCCTTTAGAATGCTCACGGCATACCATTTTCCACAACCGGTCAGACCGCATAAAGCACCTTTTCCCACCTTGTGAAACACGCGAAAATCTGATTTGTATATCGCTCGTTGAGATCTGTATCATCAGAATTTTGCTCGTATACTTTGCTCTTACGTTTCTCTTCATGTGGCACCTGGAAAGTGAATTTTGTCGAGGGGAAGAGATGGAACACAGTGGAGAGATCTTACCAACTCGGCCAACTTCTTTGCGAGTATCCACTGAATCGCGCACAAACGATAGTTCAGTGGCCGAAGACGGAGGTAGTGACTGAAAAACCAATGCCATGACAACGTAGAAAGCACGCTTTCTCATTTCATGTCCGGACCTCAACATTTTTCTCACGGCCGCTGTCAGCGTTGCTCCCTTGATAGGTTTTCCTTCCTTATCCGTCCATTCCTTCTTCAGAAAATCTAACGTATGCCGAGCTAAATCAAATCGAACGCATTTCGAGCCGGAGGAATATGAATTTGCGGTAATGTATGTAGACGCATTTCGGGACACGACAGACCAACATGGTTTCGATGGCGAAAGGCAATGTGCCCCCGCGACCCCAACCATTCACTAGACTAACTTTGGCGAAAGGCCTATAGATTATAAAGTACCCATTTGATTGCTCAACTCCTCAGACGGCGCACGAATCACCGAGATGCAGTCGAGAAGTGCAGTAGCAACGCTCACGTTCGGTACTATCTCACACATATCGACGAGAAATCCGTAAACACCAACTTCTGCCTCGCTTCCAGCAGCTCTCTGAATGCGAATCAACTTGTCATAGCCTACTTCTCGCTCGAATAGACGTCGCTGCATGAAAAGAAGTAAGACTTCAACTTTCTATTCAAAGAGCGAGACAGATCTCCTCCTTTGACAGGTCACCATCTCTTTATTTTGGAAAGGGTATCACTTTCGCTGACAGTTGCTATGGTTCTGCCAGAGTGCGGAGACGGTCTGAATGTTTTGTGCCGGAAACTCTTTTTACGAAATGCCGACACTCCCTCAGAAACGTTGCGCTCAAAACGCTCACAAACCATTGGGCCTCTGTCAAACCTGTGCGATAGTCCGACCTACGGCGTCCTGATCGAACAAAAGCCGGCCGTAGTCCGGCCTGATCAACACGAATGCCTGGCAAGTCAACGAGTGGGACTACAGACGGTTCAGGAGGAAGCCTCAGGAGAACACATTTTGCCCCTGTTCCGCTCGCTTTTCACACGTGCCGACCGGGTAAGACTACCGACGACCAAGGCGGAACTACAGAGAACCAGGGACGACCCATCGGAGAGCAAAATTTGGGCTTGTTTTGCGAGTATCACTTCTGAAAGACTGCTACCTACCCTCCTATTATGACTGAAGCCTTACCTCGCCATCATCCCGCATCATGCAGTGTTCGATCATCTCCATTAGCTTTTCTCGTCTCGATCCCTTCCTCGTCGTTACAGCGTCAGTGTCACTGGGAAGCGACGAAACGTGGTTCCTAAACAGCGAATCTGCTGCGTGTTTTCAAGCTACATATAGAGGATTTAGAACATCTGCCGGCAAAATCAGAATCTCACCATGAGAACAAGTGCTCTAAGGCCTCCAGGCAGAGCCTGAGCAAATCAGCTAGTTGCTCCACCACCTAGAACATTTGCTTCCAGAATCTAACATCAATAATGATAGCAAGCAGCAATGGATGAACTTGCATCAGCTTCATTCGTCACAACGGCAGATGAATTATGAAGGTCGCGGAAGTAAGCCACCGTCTTCGAAAATGTACTCCACAGTATAGGCATCAGCTGAATAAATTTTTCATCCCAACGATTCATTCTTTCCTCAATTTCCATCTATCCCTCTTTTTCTTCCGCTAACCTTCCTCCATTTATCTATCTGCTCTACTCTGCTGTCTCTGCCTTTCTATCACAATAGACCCCCACTGTCTTTCCACTACCTCTAAGCCTCTGAATCCCACAGACTCGCAACCTCTAGTCTATCTCTTCTCGCAATCACCCCCGATCTGTCTGTTTCTTCTATCTATCTATCTATCTATCTATCTATCTATCTATCTATCTATCTATCTATCTATCTATCTATCTGTCTGTCTGTCTGTCTGTCTGTCTGTCTGTCTGTCTGTCTGTCTGTCTGTCTGTCTGTCTGTCTGTCTATCTATCTATCTATCTATCTATCTATCTATCTATCTATCTATCTATCTATCTATCTATCTATCTATCTATCTATCTATCTATCTATCTATCTATCCTTTGTGATTTTCTCCCTGTCATACCCCATATCAAGATCTGTACCTTACTTCCTAGCGTTCTCTCTGTGTCGCTATCACCATCTCCACTTTTCGGTGATCCTTTATTTTTGCTACTCTTTTTCTTTCCCATCTTTCACCTGTCTCTACACCTCTCCATCGTTCTCCCTCCTACTCTCTTTCCCGAGCGTCCTCGTTTCTATGCATCTTTCCTCTCTTTTCACTTCTCCATGACCCGCTCCCACATGAACCCCTCGCTCTATTTACTTGTCTGCCTGATCTTTACGCAGACTCTTTTCTCCTTCTGTCCCTTTTCCAACGTCTTTTCATATATCTTTGCGTGCACTCCCTCTCCTGCTTTCACTTCTCTCAGCCTGAACATCATTGTCTTCTTCTTCTTATCGGCCACGTAGAGCTTCTCCTCATAGGTGTAAAAAGGCAGCCACATCGCAACTCCACGAGGAGTTTTTTTCGGTAACATCTTTGTTTCCTTGTCAATCTCTGTTTTCACTTCTTTCCGTGCCTCTGCTACTATGAACATTTTTCGGCCCCCTACGCTACTCTCAGTCTCTACTATTCTAGAACCCTCGCGAATTGCCTAGTTGCGATCTACAAGTACGTCTGATTCTCTGAATGGCGATCCCTTCCTATCCGCACCTCCCTTTCCTTCTTTTCCTTTGAAAAATTGCCTGGAATCTACCATTTACCTTGCTTGCACGGGAACTTGACGCGGTTCTCTGTAGAATACCAGCACTTCCTTCTAGAGTCTGATCCACTTTCTGTCTGCCCATGGCTCTTTGTTCATCTGTCAGCACCCTACTTTCCTTCCTTGCTTTTTGCTTTCTCTAATACTCTGCTCACTTCACATTGGTCAGTCTCTAGCATTCTTGCTCTCTACTTGTCTTCCTGTATGCCTACGCAAAATTGAGTAGCCCGATTTTATCTTTCTTTCATTACATGTCTCCTACGCCTTTGTTTTTGTTGCGTAAAAAAACAATGTTCCAATCAACCAACCTTCTCAACTTCACTGAACACGACGGAGACGTCACCATGAATAGATGCAGACGTATCTCCCTGAAAACCACAGAGTAGCACATAGTTCACCTTCTTCAAACTAACTATTTTTATAAATAACAAGAGTCATACCTTGGCCCATGGAACTGACTTTTTGCCCACTCTCGGGCAAACCTGAGACAGAATTTCCAGCAGATGTTCAATGAGAAATATTGTCGGGCGTCGCCTTCCCTCCATCAGCTGAAGCATATGAAAAGTATTGAGAAGTCTTGAACAGCAACAAGACAGCAAGAAAGACAACAAGAAAACACGAAGAACATAATCAAATGGCGACAATGTTCGAAAACAACACGCCCTGCGACCATGCAGGACCAACGCTGAAAAATAGAAACAAGAACTTCACTTCGCGGACAAGTTCGCGTTACCGTACAACGCGTTCTTTTGCACATAATGCATTTCAGTAGACTACAGAAACATTGTACCTAGCTAATCCTTGCCTTCAAATGTCTAGAATATAGCTAGCTCTGCTAATGGGTCACCTTCGAAGCTTAGAAGTGAAAGGGAGGGGGTTCAACTCCAAAAAAATTGTTGAAAAGTTGTTTTTTCATCTATCCAAAAATGACTCTCAAAACATTTGCAGCAATTTTGGACCTTCTTTTTTGGTACAGAAATTTTTTCAGATGGTTGGTGAAGAGGTGGTGGAGGTATGAAAAGTCCTTCTCCCACTCACACAGCAATGATTTTTTGAACATTCGCGGCATTGCGGGACCTACTTTTTGCGTACCAAGTGTGTTCTTAACAAATCTCGCCCTACTAAAATTGTTGTAACCTTCTTTGTAAACGGGATATACCCGTAAAACGGTGATGGACAATGTTTAGGTAAGGGTCGATTACCAATGTTTAGGTAAGGGTCGATTACGACTTCTAACAAAATTATTATAGTTGCAAGCACGCGTAGCAGGCCCACTAGAGAGTGGTGGAGCCGCTCCACTTTCCTAACTATCCATAGGTTAGGTGAAGTCCAGTTATCAACAGCCGAAGCCGACTCTTGTCCGATTGATAATTCAAATACTCCACGCCGAATTTTTTACTGAACTTCCAAAAATAACTCCCTTCCATTTAGCCTGCGGGTTTTACATAAGTTGGGTACAAAAACATCTGTAGGTGAACTTTTGCATAGCTTGCAGCCCCGGCTCTCCAGCCGAGCCTTAGCCCACCGTCCCCTTTTAAACCTTTAGAGATCGTCTCATGGTAGGCTAGACCCTGGAAGCCACTGCTTCGGCAAGCAGCCGCTCGTTTGGCAGCATGTCATGGAGTGCAATCAATGTCAAGGGATGGTTTATACAATTTTGGGTTTCTATTTCGTTGTCTTGGCCTTGCCCCTGTGGTAAGGTGCGTCCGAATGAGAATGGCTGCCCACGCGGCCGTCGCGTTCGCCGCTCTCGGACGAGCATGTGAAAAGTCCCCACCGCCTTCGACTACGAACGGCGCCGGCTGGTAGCAAGAACTGCGCCGATCAATCAGCCCTGGAGACGGGGGAAGAGGGGACGGCCGTCGTTGAAATCCAACACTCGTCCGAGGGCGGCACATGCATAGGCCGCCTGCCAAGCACGCCGTCCGCGTGGGCCGCCATTCTCATTCGGGCACACTTTAGATGTACAGTCGCCTTTGACCGTTATCCTGGACATACCGCAAGATTCTTTTTCAGGTGTCTTCTGCTGCACTTTGTTCACTAGGCGTGATTTTGGAAATGCCTAAAGAGGTAATCCTGGTCACGCTCCCCATACACGAGTGAGGGTGTCGTCTCATGTTTTTCCGAGATTCGATTCAGCTCACGAGGACTAACCTTTAGCAACCTTACGACAGCCGAAAGCTTCATTGTCTTCATGCACGTTCCGATCTTCGCCAATGAAACAGTCTTTCGGGTGCTTCTGCAAAAAAGCCGTCATTCAGTGATCTTGATAAACAAGACTGACCTACAGGCTGAAGCGGGTAGCGAAATTTCGCTACGAAGGATCGCAAAAATTTGGGTCCGAAAGCGAATGTTAATGGGGATTGCGTAAATTTCGGTCCAAAAAATGAGAATCTCGTGGATATCCCATAGATTCTCGATTACCTTTGGTCTCCAAGAGAAGGATCGTAGCATCGGTTTTAACATTTGGGCTCAACTACTGAACGAATTTTTCGTCTGACACCTTTAGTAATCAACTATAAATTGGCCGTACTTGGGGAGGAGGAATCGCCAAAAATTTGGATTTTGTAAAAAAAGTGACGGGGGTCGTTCCGTTTTCGAAAAATTACGCAACGCTCTGCTTGACCCTGCTGACCCACCTCTTACTCTCCTCTCCATTCGTTGGTACCGCCTGTGTAGGTGGAAGAACATCCTAAATTCAATAATTTCGGTGAACTAAAGCACAGACTCCGCAAAACCTATGTACCTCGAGAGCCTCCGTTTCTTCCGCCTGTGCCCCTCGCTTTCTCTTCGGCGCCTTCTTCGGTGGTTTCTTCTTCGCCTCCGTTGCGACTATAGTGACCATCGAAAGAGGAGTCTGGTCAGGTAAGGACCATTGTCCCAGCGCTAAATACACTACACATAATTTCCTGAACCGCAAGTCCTTGCGTTGAAAAGGTGGGATATGAGAAATTGGATGCGCGACCTGTAGGGAGAGTGAGCTTCTTCTAGGTTACTCTTAGGGCAAATCGATAATTGTGATTTATTGTGTTCGCGAAAAAATGCGTTAGAGGAAACGGGTTGAACTGAAGCAGCCACAGCCCACCTTTGACCTTATTGCTCAGCTCCTTTTGGCATTCAAACATCAGTAGAAACTTCTTAGACCATAGCTCATTAATCGCATTGATCTTGACCCCTGGACATGCCTTCTCTTCTGCGAACACATTGAACAACTGAAATTGACATAATGATCCACACGATTTCAAACTTTCTCTGACAACGCTATATAGACTGCAAGCTACCGTTCGCACCCACTGTACAGTGCGAAACAGCGCATCACATGAGTCCTTCGAGTCTCCGTCAGCTGCTTCCATGCTAATGTTGGCATCTAAATAGGATTGCAGTAAGGGACGCGTGCCTAGGCAGGAGGGAAACCTTAATTTCCCAGAGGAAACTTACTCAGCGCGTAAAAGATGCGTGACCAACGGTCTCTTTGAGAAGCCTCGACGGTGTCGGCATTGGGCCACATTTCTTGCAGGCGAATCGCGCCCTTAAACTTGAAAATATATAAGAACACGGCACTGAGGAAATGGGAACAAAGCTAACCATAACAGCCTCCAGTAGGGGTACGGCCTCGCCAAGATTCTGACTTTCCGAACACCGCAACCATAAACCCAGGTCTGGGTTAGCATACCTGTCCGTTTCCAGCTCTCTGAATTATGCAGTAGATAGAAGTAAAGACCAACATGTACTCAGACCATGGGGCGTACCAACAGCGGACGTTTTGCGCACCGACCGCGAGATGGGCGACTTTCGGAACGTAATTCGCACGCAATCGATACGCATCGTCGAGCGTTCGATACGCACTGCCACGCGGTTAGTACGCAATGCCGCTCGGTCGGTATGAACGCTTCTTAAAGCCCTTGCGTACTGACCGCGTGAGTTCACGTACCGACCGCAGCGCAAAAACCCTACTTAGTACTGACCGAGCGCATAGATGAATGCGCGCGGTCACAACGCGTTCATGAAATTTCGCGCCCGGTTGTAGCAGAGCTCAGGCGTATCGACCGCGCGCACTATCTCGTGTGCGCGGTCATTCGCACAATGCGCTCGTTCGGAACCAAATTCATTTTTCGCCCGCGGTCAGTACGACAGTGGCACGCGGTCGGTACGAGACGGGTTTTTTCGCTCGTGATCGGTCCGCCCCGATGTCTGAATAGCTCCCTTCTTTGAGAAGATTTATTTGAAGGTGATCTGCGATCAACATTCTTTAGGGCGTGATCAAAGCGTCCGTCGGCCAATGCCGTACAGTCATCCCCGATGAACGCAATCGTACCTTGAAGCGTCGTAGGAGTCCGTGAAAAAATCTGACCGAAATTCTTCTATGAAAACCGTCAGCCATTCATTCTAAATCAGATAATCAGCGGCATCTGTTGAAAGTCTCAAAGAACGAGAGTAGCTTGCGACACACCATAATTTGACTCTTCGAACATTCCAAGCACGCTCGCAGGACTTCTGAGAGTTCATTGTAGCAACACGTTCTGATGAATGCTGACAAACTGCGAGCTTCGTCGAACAGCTTAAGCGAGCACTGTACCTCCTTTTCTCTAGAGGGAGAGCTAAAAACGAAGATCAGAGCTTAGATCTAACTTAGCCCATTACATATCGTTGCTTCCGCCTCAATAGCGGATCGCAGTCACGATACTGTCCTCACCGGAACGGAATTCCTGTCCGCCATTGCAGGCCACCCTTTTCCCCCACGCCGCTGGGAATAAGCGTGCTGGAACGAAAAGATCCTTACTCAATCAATCCCTGCACCATCACGATTATCTTTCAGCTCTGCTGCGAAAAGGATTGTGTGCAACTGTGGACGGGAATTTCGTTCCTTTATCTCTAGTGCATACTTCCGGCAACGAGCGACGCGACAATGGTTGCGACACCAATCATGAAGCGCTATACCACCTCGAGACTAGGCATTTTACATCACCTTTTAGGTTTTTTTCGCGTACACCATGCTCGGGGGGGGGGCAAGTGAAATAAGGTTAAAGAGATTTCCTTGCCCCCCCCCCTCCTCTACTGTTTCAAACCTTCTTCGCAATGATAAATTCCAGAGGAGGGCGTTGAGACGTTCACTACGAGGAGGGGAAACTCGCCGTTTTCCCCCTCGATCGTGTGATAACGACCAAATCAGGTCTATTTTTCGGTCGCATCATTCCTCATCTCTTATTTCGTGGATCTCGTTATTGCTAAAATAGTGTTTAGGATTCTGCCATGAACGTACACTCTTTGTTTCAAGGAGTTCCACATGGCGAAGGTTATATCGTTGTTAGTTTTTTTCTCACTGTAAGTATTATCTCAGGCGTTTTTGTTTTGTGTGTAGCCATTTTAATTGCTTGTATTCTTTTACACTGTCGTTGCTATATTTATTTTGTATGTTGTCATCTCATTTGCTAGCAGAAATTGATTAAGTAATATTCCTTGAAAAAATAACACCTACTCTTCCAGCAGCAACGCCGTCTCCAGCTTAATGAGAGCTCCCAAGACACCGAATATCGGCTGTACATTGTCAGCCGAGCGCAAAAATAGTGGAATCATCGCATTCAAATTATCCTGAAACGCTGAAGAATAACGTAATATTAGGCCTAAAACACTTCAGAGAGGACCTTCTGCGTTATCGTCGACGGCCTTTCGACATACAATCGGAAAACTGCCCGGAAAAGACGCTTCACATTCTCCACCGACATCCTGTCCAAGATGAAAAAGTATTCCTGCAAAGTTTAACTGTCGATAAACTCTAGAAAACTTGCTGTTTACAAAAAAGACAGCCAACTACCGGCTACTTACTGAAATCAGTGCAACAAACGGCTCCAGATCCTCCGAATTTGAGTCCACTAAACAAGCGAACTCACGTAGAACTGCCTCAGATTCACCTTCTGATTGTACAATATGGGACAGCATAGTTTTGAGCACGAGCTGAAATTCTACCAGAAATTACTACAATATAGAGATTAGCAGCAGCTAATCCAGGTCCAGCTAACTCACCTCCCTGCGCTTAGGCAGAGCAATAAATAGATCGCTGAACAGCTTCGCTCCAATTTTTTGAGCCTCCTCTTTGGCTGACCACAGGCACTGTTGAGCTATAGCGATGATGGGAGAAATATTGCGATCACACAGCTAGAAAAATCCGCTTTATTGGAACGCTCTTAAAACAGGATGACTCCTGTGATGAGAACTCTATCAAAAGGAATCAGTCCCTCACGCTCGTGCCCAACCTGGTTCTCGAATCTAATGTCGACTTTATTCCCTGTAGAACAGCAGGAAGAGGCTATGAGCTAGCTTCAGATTGTCGTGCTCTGAACTTTGCTGTTAGTAACTTACCTAATGGTTTGTAGTTAATTTATTCTATGATTTTTTATGGAATAGTCTTCCGAAGCCTTTTTTCATTCGAAGTGTGTCCCTCTCCATAGTAGTCGGTTTTTCTGGTTCGCTGGTTTTGTTGGTCATTCGACTGATCCAGTTGTACACCAGCAGCCTTCATGTGACAGTAGAAAGTGTTGAACCAAGTCGCTTCGGGTAACTTTTAGGAGCGCACTCCCAAAAAAAAAGATTGTTAATAGCATTTACGCCTTTGGCTCAAAGGAAATCGCCCTACCATTTAGAGAGATTTGCATGAGCTGTACAGATCAGAGCAAAGCTCAACGGTTGCCGGATGTCCTCATTCCATATCAGATCCAGACGTGTAATACCAGCTAACCACCTTGTACCAATTTCGTTTTCATCACGCAGAGGCAATGCTCTGACTCTTTCGTCGCAGGCCAACACAACAACATGCAGTCGGCACCAGGGTCAAGCGGGGTGTTGTGTAATTTTCCGAAATCAGAGCGACCCCCCCTCCCGCCATCGAATGTTTTTCAAAAATTTGAAATCTTCGCGACCCCCCCACGAAGTGTAATTTTTGGTTACTTTTTTGTCAGGAAATGTTGAGAGTTTTTGGTACTGGGAAGTGATTCCTAACGTTTTCACTTCCAGAATTTTTAACTTTTGGTTCAAAAATTTTACGATCCCCTTACCCTTCAATTTCGGGCCAAAAATTTTGCGACCACCCCCTCCTCCCTGTTGCAAAATTTCACGACCCCGCTTCACCGTGGTCGGCACGGATCGCACTAAGATTTTTGATTCTCTATCAACAGTTGGTGCGTACTCAATGCTTTTATCCTGTTTCCAAATGAAATTTATCTCCGTTCATCGCGTGCATCGGTGCGCGTCACAGCGTCTCCTTGTCCCACACTTTCTCGTTGCATCCGATAAATGAATTTTTCTCCTCAATGTTACAACGAATCGAGCTTTCTCTGGTTTTCAGACAGCAAGTAGTGGGGAATTTTCTCCTAAGTTAGGTTAGAGCAGAACCAATTGCATTCATTGAATCACAATCATCAATTATTCGAAAAAGATAGTCGAGTTCGACTATTAGTCGACTCATTTCCTGAAAAACTGATATTTGTGATTTTGCGAATGCACAGAATTCTACTTTGCCATGGATTATAAGAAGACTACCCCTAGCTTGTAGCCTGAAAACCAAAATTAGCTCAAACCATTCTGACCCCAGAGAGTAAAATTAATTTTTCGGATGATCCGAAATTATTCGATGCCCAATTATGGTCTCTACCCTCGCTCCGCACAAGCGCGTGGGGGAACAGAGTAAATTTGGCTTGGAAAAAGAGGATATGTACATGCACCGATTCAGCGTCCACCGTCAATAGGGAACCAAAAGTATCAGTGCTATCCGTGCCGGCTGTAGAGCACCAAACGTCGCATTGCAGAAAGACATATTTTCCACCTGAAGTGGTCTAGTACGTTCCTGTTACAAGGCGTATGCAGATCACTCTTGGCAGCGTCCATAACAACGCATATGAGAGTGTGAGGTAGGACTGAATATTAATGCACGCTACAGGAAGCGGAGGCTCGCGTGCAGCGCCACCGTTCGATACAGGCAAAATCAAGGGATGACCTTACAAGTGAGCGCGCTGTGGGCGGTTTTGCTGTGTGGCGACTACGCCGAATAGCACGACACCTGATGGCGCCGTCGATAATCTTCTCCACGCCAATGGACGCCAGATGTAGCGTCCTGCGATTCTAGTGGTGCTTACCCGCCAAAATTCGAGCGGCCTGTTCAAAATCGATAGCGTCACAAGCGGTAACAAATCCGCACTTATTGCACAATATCCGGACGATATCGCGAAAGCATCTAATGCGGTTGAAGCCCTGCTCTCTATGGGAGCGGAAGACGGAAAGACGACTCCTTCGAGTAACCCGAGAGCTCAGGTCTTCCTGTTCCAGACGAGCATTCCAACAAAAGAAGCGATCTCCGAAAAAAATGGGCTAAAATTTTAGCCACATCCGAATCAGAATTCGATTGAGCTCTGACTAAATCAATCTCGACAAAAAGTTGTTTAGGTCAAGTCAATTACCTCGCGGCGAATTCAGAAGCACTACAGTCTGGACTAAGAATGTCCAAGTTCACAGAAAATAAATTTGTAGACACAGATTCAAACTTAGCAGCAAGAGCCGAGTCTAGTGAAGTGAATTTCATCGCAAATGATCACTTTCTCCTCGTACAACGTTCGATCCACCTACCGATTTGAACTTCAAGGCACTGACGAACAGTTTACTCATAGTTTCAATATTGTCCTGCGACAGTACGAAACGCTGTTTTATAGCAACAGCCGTGCTCATCGGACAAGTACGCAAAGATAGAAGGGTCACAGACAGAAGCACATCAAATAGCGTGAGAGCCTGAAAGGCGTATATTCTGGTGTGTTCCACAGTTCAGAAAGTAAACTTCGAAAACCAACATGTGAAGATGCATCAGAATCCGGTACGATCACGCTCTCCTGCGATATCGCTTCTGACGCGGTTCCTTTTTCGGAAGATCCACCGCTTCTGAAGAACCTCTGCACCTCCTTCCAACGCGCCTCCCCACCGAGCACGACAAACTGGCCAATTTCGTCGAAAATCCCTCCAATGATATCATCAAGACTTAGGCGTCTGAAGCAAGTCCCTCTTAGCGAATCGGAATTTTAGGAACAAACAGAAAGAACCGCAATGTCACCCACAATTTTCCCCGACGACCAACTTTTAGTTGGTCCACATGAAGATTGGTAGAAAGCTGAGTGAGAAATTTAGCGAACGCTCCTCTGTTAGAGGTATTCAAACGTCGCATGAGGAGTTCTATCAGCGATGGCAGCAGTTCAACACTGAAATCGCTCAATAACGAGGCAATCTTCGTCTGCATCTGAACAACAAGTTCGTTAGTTTTAGTTTAGGTTCAATAGTTTAATGCCAGTCCAACATTACCTTCAAGGACGTTTCCGCATCGGAGTTCAGCAATGATAGAGCAGAGATGATCGCCATTTTACAGCTGATCGGGTCTGTCTTGATGTCGCGCAGCAAAAGTGACTGCAACTCACGAACTGCATCTTGTTGAACAGTGACATCAGTGAGTACCTGAACGAGACTGTTGTTCAAGTTTGTGAACAAAACTGAGAAAATAGCGCAGATAGACACGCACAGCTCTCGTAAAAACACTAACCGTATAAAACGCCGAAAACGAGCCAAAATACCCATATTGAGCAAGCTTTAGTCGGTGGCCTGTATATTCTCCCCCTGATAACTAACGGGATGGAAAGCGGATCTTTAGCAAACAGTCGGCAATCAAGGGTAACAGCACTACCAAATGTAAATGGGCGAGATTAACAACTTGATTGACTGCAATATACCATGTTTACTTGCCGGTCAATTACTCCATTCTCCAGCAAAACACCTTTCTTGATAATGGAGGAATGGGCCGGTAAGTAGACATGTTGAACCGCAGCCAACCAAGCTGATTATCTCATCGACACCAATTGATACCGCTTTAAGCAGTGTTCACGATGATTATCAATTCGAGTTCTTCTTCAAAAATCGGGTAGTTTGGTGTTGACTTAACAATTAGTGAAGAAAGAAGAAGAAAAGACCTCAAAATAGGCTAAAATAGCGATTTCTAACGTACACACGTAGAGATTCAGGGCGTGAACGAGCTTACGCGATCAGTTGGTTCCCGCAAGCGCGCGCTGAAGGCGAAATGTGCGCGAATCGATCTAGCTGGACGAGGCGGAGTTGCTAGACAATTTGCTATCGAAAACGTCTGCGGCGCCACAAGCTCGTCAGAGCGGGGGCGGGGCAGGCTAGGCAGGCGTGGTGGGCTAACGAAATCTTCACTTCGCAGCTGTCTTTATCGACTTCTGGCCCGTTTTTGCTGCTTTCTTCGACCCTATTCCCTCCAGCATCTGCCTGCGTAGTGTTTCACGCTGAAAACTCGTAAACGAGATTCATCGTTAACACTGCCTTCAACTTTTTGACTACCGGCTGTTTTCCCATGTTCTGTTTTCCAGTATGTTACTCGTTAGGTCGGAATTTACACGCTGGCGACTCAAGATTATTTGAGTAGGGACCATCATGACTCGCTTCAAGCGCTTCGAACGATTTTGGCTGGGAAACGCCAACACTCAATAGGATCCATGCCGATATTGTGTGTCTATTTTTTACATTGTTCGATTTGTCGTAGAGGATATTGAACTGGGACCACTAAGTCGGAGAAGGGGGTCTTAATTACAAGGTCTGAAGCAGGGTCAAGCTATGTTCTGACTCAACACAACGGGGATGGGGTCTTAATAGTTTCCGAAAACTTTGGAAAAGAGAAAATCTGAGGGGTCGTAGAAATTTCGAAGCAAAAATACGTTTTCTTCAAACTACTTGGTAAGCCGAAAAAGGGTAGTAATAGTCGCCATCTGCCAGTAAGATTGCGAGAACTGCTATATCTGTGGAGGTCGTAGAAGTTTTAAGTTTTTTTTTGAAAATTTTGTACACGAGGGGCCGTAGCTCCGGCGAAAATTGGCGCCAAGGACTGCTCAACCCTCAGTTTTGGTCATTAGCGAAAGAGGTCGGAACACATTCTAGGTCGAAGGCAATGCTCTCCTGAACCCTGAGGTCAGATACAGAGAGATCAGGGTATAAAAAATAGTTAGATAACCTTCAACGGATAACAAAGCTGACCTCTACCATAATACTTGGACAGAGTGGGGTAATCCGAAGTATCCTCTGTAAAACGTCGCAATTCTCACGACTCATGGGGTGAGCGGCGTGGACGATTCTGCTCCCTCCGTCTGTCATGCGCTCTCTAACTGTCTCTAACCCCCGCTCCGCACCAGCACGCGTAGAAACCATGAAAATTTCGCCGTTTTACAGCATTTATATCTGACCAGTTGAATCAGGTAACACAGTCCAATAGAGACCGTAATCGCAGTCGGCTATCCGAATATTGGCTTTAATATGAGATTACATACCTCCGGAATGGACGAAATCAGTGAGTTCCGAATCTCCGGCACCCAGTTTTCAATATTCCTCTCGAAAATCGAGCAGAACAGAGCTCGGCTATGGTAGATACGGTTGATGAAACGAATCTGGGCAATGCACAGATGAGACAGACTGATCGACTCTTCACCTCCCCTGCAACAACAGAAGGTTTGAGACTCAGTATCCCCATGAAAAGATGGTTTTATACATTCACTGACTTTCGCATACTCTCCAACTGAGCCATAAGCAGATCAAATGCCTTCTCCTGCGACGATCGGCAAAGGATCAGCACACGAAAGATCGACTCTTGTATGCCACAGGCACTAAAAACATAGTTTTGGCCTTACTCGTGTTCCACGTTAAAAAAAAGTATGAAAGAAGAAACATACGAGTGAGACGGCTCCAGATACATAAGGAGATTTTCCTTCAGTTTTACGGCATCCTCAAACGCGTTCAGCAGATCATCCTTGTACTGCAATTTACATTTCCGAGCTCCAGAAATACAGAAAACGCAGAATCATGAACGTACCCTACGGACATGCATGCTCGTTTCCAACTTAGTAACTAGCCCATCACTTGAACACTCTCCTGGAACACGAGGACTTGACTGACCTCCCAGCAAAAGACTCGGTAACAAAAATTGGGGGGTCGTAGTAGATGGAGATACCATACCGTAGCACCATGATGGAGATTTCTTGAAAATACAAAGAAAGTTGCCACGGGGTCGCATCAAAAATAGGGCATCGTGGACCGGAATGGAACATATGATGCCCTCGGACGCCATAGAGACGGTCCCTCGATAATCTAGGAAGTCACTAGAATTAAGCACGGGGTGGTAGCTCTTCGATAAGTGGGAGCCCCCGGAAGAACCGCAAACAGTGACTTTTAACCAACTGATTTCAAACCTTTTCATTTTTGACGGAAAATTTCACAATCTAACCCAAAAATAGCTCGCAAGGGAAGTGTGCGTGTCGGTAAACGCATCTGCAAAAGCGACTTGTATTGTTAGTATCTCTTGGGCCTCCATAGTAAAGCTGCGCAGTTTTCCGCGCCCGAGCTGCAGGTTCCAGGAAGTTGCATACTTAAAAAGGTCATTTTCTGTGCTTTTTATACCTTCCAAAAAGCCCATTAGTCTTCGGAAAATCCGGACACGGATCTTAAAATTGTGTTCAGCGCCCAAAACTACCCACCTGAGCAAATAGCGTTTTGGACTTGAACGGATTTTCGGTTGGCCGTGTATTTCAAAATGTTCCAGATTTGACTTAAAATCCTCCCAGGTGGGTTATTTGGGGCGCTGATCACGAATCTTGGGTTTATCTGTCAACTTTCCAAAGTTTTCGACTAAATTCGTTCAAAGCCTACAATCAGGGGGAAATTTGAGGGCAAAATGTGACTTTTCACGTTTTCTGGAACACTACGATAGAAATGGTTTGAACCGGTTATTTGGAGTGCTAAACGCGGATCAGTAGTCCGTTTATCGAATTTCGAAAATTACAGTAGATTACGGTGGGTATGCGGTAGTTTGGTCAAAATCTCAGATCTGACTCAAAATTTGTATACTGGAGCTACTGGGGGTGATGAATTCGAAATTAACGTCGGTTTATCGATTTTCAAAACATTCAGGTAGTTTCTGCCCCCTAAATGACATGGTATCCACCGTAACCTACAGCTAACCTCATTTTAAAACCAAAAACACTTCCATTATCAGTCAAAATTTTTACGACCCCCCTCAACCGCGCGTTGTGTCCCGGTATGACGTCCGCTTGACCATGCGTCAAAATTTTAGCAAGATACAGGCTATAAAACGGCGAAATTCTCCAGGTTCCGACGCGTGCTGGTGCGGAGCGTAGGTTAGAGATAGTGAGAGTGCGTAGGCTCGACGGAGGCCGAGGCGTCGCGCGCGCCACTCGCGACTCGAATGATGTGAATTACTACGTTTTATAGAGTGTATAGTAGTCTACTTCATGACGCAGCAAAGCTACGACCCCCCCCCAACCCTCCGCGGTGGAGAAAAAACTGAAGATGTGAAATATTACCTATGTACATGTACTTCTTGAAGTTTTCGTCTCGTCTGACCTCGATTCCTTCTCGCAGCAGCATTTTTTCAAACTCATTTGATGCTTCCACAGTCTCTCCGCTGTCATTATTGAAATTCACAACGACTCTTAAAAACATTTTTTTGTCAAAAAAAGACTAAACTCGAACTCAAAGGAAGAACCGCGACGACAGACGCAGTGCGATGCTTCTGCCGCTGCGAGGGAGTATAACGTTGCCTTGGACCTTAGTGATACTCTGCGTTCCCTATTTAAAGCGCGCGTAAACTCGATGTACCTACATATGTTATAGCATATGACACCGAGTTTGCGCCAGCCTTCAATAGGGAACGCAAAGCATCACTAGGATCCATGTCGACTGTAACTCTCTCTCTCTCTCTCTCTGTTGCGCCTTACCGATCACGCCTTTGTGTATCGCTGGGAAGATCCCTTGTCACTACTTGCTGACTTCTTCCACCAAAGCTTCTTTGTGAGCCAGTATCTGAAGCAATAATCTAGGAATAGATATCGATTGTATGGAATCCATGGAAAGCGAACCGTTGCCGTTCTGACGAGCGTCACCTGCCGCTTTCGGATCGCTTTCGCTGAAATCGTCGAACAGGTCGTCTTCAGCATCTGACCACATTGCCTCAAAAAACGCATGAGAGAGAAAAGATTCAGAAGTTTTGAGCAGTTTGGATGGATCAAAAGAGCACAAGAGAGAAAAAACGCGCGAAGACGCTAGGATTGCGCAATGCCTCATCAGGCGTCGTTTATACAGTCTAGCATCGTCAAACTACTCGGCCTTATACTCGATCCGTCATTGAAGTTTCACAAGAACACCGAGCAAAAGCAAGCAATTTAAAGAGTTAAACTCAATGTGCTAAGGGCACTGGGAGGTATATCATGGGGCAGCAGTAAGGAAACTATTCTGACCACGTATAAGGCTATACTGCAGCCCGCCCTAGAGTATGCGGCACCGGTTTGGCAGCATTTAGTGTCGGACTCATCCTGGACTAAGGTGCAGCGTGTACAAAACGCTGCTCTTCGGATCGCCACCGGATGTGCTAGGAGTTCGCCAATCGAGCATTTACACGCCGAGACATGGGTGCTACCAGTAAAGGAGCACTGTCAGCTCTAGGCCCAGCAGCTGTATATTAACATCGTCAAGCAGCCCAACCACCCATCTTGGAGAGTACTTGAGCCTGTAAGAAAGAGAGAGGCATCAGAAAACCTTTTGCCGATGCTCCAGATAAAGTCGATCTGCAAAGATGGCACGATTCATATCAAGAGCGCCTCCGTCTGTTGCGCGTGGAGCACACCCATTTCGTCAGAGGGTATCTGGAAAGAGCGGCTGTTAATCCTATTCTGGGTACTGTTCAGCCTCGAGATTCTGACTCTGAGTCTCAGCTTAGTAGACGTGCCAGATGCACTCTCGCCTCGTTGCGCTGTGGGCACTCAACGTTCCTGAAGTCCTACGTGAACAGGATCGACAATAGCACTCCCGACGTTTGCCCGGACTGTGGTGGTCCTGGCCACAATACCCTACACTTACTCAACTGTCCAAAAAACCCTACAACATTGACTACAATAGACCTTTGGACGAATCCAACGCTGGTCGCCCAGTTTCTGAACCTATAGCAATTACTCTCTTCGCGGCTGCAAAAAAGAAGAAGAAGCGGCAGCAGTATAAACGACGCCTTCGTTGTGCGCGATGCACTGGTAGGTTTTCTAAATCGCAGTTTCACCCAGACTTTGCCTATAGAAATTTATTTTGGGTGCTGAACAGAATTATATGATGGTCCGTTTTCGGGTTCTTGCGTGATTACGGTCAGTGTACGGTACTTTGTTGAAGGCTTCCAATCTGACTGAAACTTTGCCCAGGGCTCTGTCTGACGTCAGGGTCGAGCGAAATTCCAATGATTTTTTGCCTCCATATTTTCGAATTCCGAAACTATCTCAATGCGAAAGAAAATCGTTTACACAGATGAAATTTCACTTCACAAAAAGACATGAAACTCCTCTCAGGCAGCGTCCATACGTCGCGAGAGCGAGCGCTCTCGCTGTTGTGCGCCTCTTGACGCTCCTCCAACGCTGCCCGCAAATTAACACAGGAAATCACCCCCCACCTCGTGTTGATTCGATTGAAAACGTTTGATCGGGTGATCAATCGCTCGAGTCGGCGCAACGGCTGATGATTTCCCACGGTTTTCAACTTCCGTGGAGGGATTACGGAAAACAAGGGCAGTAGTTTTGCCACAGGTTTAATGCCACCTGCTTTAGTGATGGAGCAGTAAGCTTGAAACCTGCTGCTTGCTTCGTGGTGCTGGCGTAAGCGTGTGAGAGCGAGCGGGCGAGGGCGCGCGAGAAGGAGCGTCTGTGAGCGGCTAGCGAATCGTGTGCTCACGATGACCATCGATTTTGCGTAATCGCACGCTCTCGCCACGCATGGATGGAGCCTCAGAAAAACAATGTTATCTGGCCCACCCCCCCCCAATCGGCTCATTGGCCGTCGGACAGATTTTTGCGTTGGAGCACGCTTCTCGCGCTAGCCTTCCAACCTCCACAGAAAGAAACATTATGACAATTTTGCAGAATTTCTCTATCGTACGAGAAAATTTCAAGGGTAGAACAGCTCCATTATCATGTAAAACTGGTTTCGATATAGATTGAAAGTACAACTGTGAATTGTGTCGCTGAAGAATCATAGTGAAAATATTAACCATTCCGGCCATTCTAAGTCTGGCCATTTCGGGTGAAATGTACTTTTCTAGAGCCGTTTTGAGCCTAGAATCCGATTTTGGTGTTTCCAACTGCCTAAAACCACTCTGAAAAAAAGTTATACGCGTTTTTCGAAGCCTGGCGGTAAGGTAAGCGAAATGAAATTTTAGGGTGTTTTGAAAAATAATTGGATTCGGTTCAAAACTTGTATGCAGGGGTAATCCAGGGTGCTGAACACGAATCCGAAGTCCGTTTGTCGAAATTCTGAAGTTTACTGTAGATTACTGCAGGTACCATACCATTTAAGGGGCAAAAACTACCTTAGTATTTTGAAAATCGAGAAACGAACGTTAAATTCGTATTCACCATCCCAAATAACCCCCGCATACCAATTTTGAGTCAAATCTGAGACTTTGACCAAACTACCGTATACCCATCGTAATCTACCGTAATCTGACTAAAATCGATATACGGACCTCAGATTTGTGCTCAGCACTCCAAATTACTCTCAGGGACACAATTTGAGCCATATCTATCGTAGTTCCCCAGAAATCGTCAAAAGTCACATTTTGCCTTCAAATTTTCCCCCGATTGGAGGCTTTGAACAAACCAAGTCGAAAACTTTGGAAAATTGAAAAATGAATTCCATATTCGTGCCCAGCACCCTAGATTACCCCTACATACACGTTTTGAGCCAAATCCGAATTTTTTTTTAAATACCCTAAAAAATTCATGAGGGGTTTCCTTGCCCCCAGGTTCCGAAAAACGTGTATAACGCTTTTTTAAAGTGGTTTCAGGCAGTTAAGAACACCGTAATCGGTTTCTACGGTAAAAACGGTTTAGAAAAGAACATTTCATCCGGAATGGACAGACTGACAATGGCCGGAATGGTTAATATTTTCACTATGATTCTTCAGCGATACATTTCACAGTTGTATTTGCAATCTATATCGAAAATAGTTTTACATGTTAATGGAGCTGTTCTACCCTTGAAATTTGCTCGTACGATAGAGAAATTCTGCAAAATTGTCATAATGTTGCTTTCTGAGGAGGTTGGAAGGCTAGCGCGAGAAGCGTGCTCCAACGCAAAAATCTGTCCGACGGTCAATGAGCCGATTGGGGGGGGGTGGGCCAGATAACATTATTGCTCTCAGAACAGCAATAAAGGATGCAAATCATAGACAGAAAAAAAAACTCCAGAGAACAAATATATCCTCAAAAATTGCTGGAATTCCCATATAAGCGTGAAAAAACACTATTTCAGCGTTTATAAAAGTATGGAGTGAAAAATGAACAAAAAGGAGTGGAAAAACATTCGAAATAAAAATTTTCGCGGACTCTCATTCGGAGAGCGCCGGACAACTCGTCCACACGCCCCGTGGGCGTTCCCACACTGGAATCAACGCCTGTTTTTCATCGAAATGGGTTTATTCCCGTTTCAACATGTACCTAGGTAGCACTGGAGATAGTCAGTGTAGGGCTCGAATCTGAATACTGTCACGGTGTGGTGGGTTCAGATCTTTTGAAAACAAAACTGCTTTCTTTTTTTTCGTGATTCCGCATTTGCAGTAGAGTATATCAAACGAATAAATTTTTTCGAATAAACGAATAATTCGAAAAATTGACTCTGTCGAATATTCGAATAAACGAGTTATTCGAAAAATTGACTTATCCGAATATTCGACTAAACGAATTATTCGAAAAATTGACTTCTCCGAATATTCCAATAAACGAATTATTCGAAAAATTGACTTGTCCGAATATTCGAATTAACGAATTATTAGAAGATTTGACTCTTCCGAATAATCGAATTATTCGAATGATTCGAATACGAATAGTTCGAATATTCGGCCAAAATCGCGAGTATTCGAATAAGAAGTATGTACGGACCGAGTACGCATAATCGAACCCCCGTTCGCGGCAAATCCAACTTTCTTGACCTTTTTTGTATAGTTATATATATCGAAGCTATGCCAATGTACTTCCACAAAAAAGACATTCCACATTATATCATAAGAGTATTCAAACTAACATTTACCACTGTCAATTAGTAGTTGTTGAACGATACGATCAAAGTCTCTGGATTTTCTAAACAATTTCTACCAACAATATTCGAACTTCCTATCAGTTTGGGGTGCTATCTTAGCGGGGGGGGGGAGCACTGTTGTATCGCACCTGGCCATGCACATTTTTCCGTGCCGCAATCACTCCTGATTTGTGCAGGGGAGGGAAACCCCGGGTAGATGCTCAAATCCAGTGCGGCGCGGTCAAATGGGTGCCAAGTATAGTTGTACACGAACGAAATTTTCGAAAGATTTTTCGAAATTTTTTTTCGTTCGTTCGAAATTTCGTCGAACGAAATTTTTTCATTTTTTGTTTGTTCGAAATTTTTCAAACGAAATTTTTTTATTTTTCATTCGTTCGAAAACATTTCGAACGAAAAAATTTCGATTTTCGTTCGTTCGACATTTTTTTTTCGAAATTGTAGAACTATAGTGCCAAGTGCATCCAGGCATAGAGGTCCCCCACCGCTAAGATAGCACCCAGTTTGGTTAGAGACATTTCACCTCTGGACCGCGAGAATGGGCAAAAGCCGGAGACTCTGCTTCTTATTTTTCTGAAATTATTCGTTTATTCGGCCGAATATTTGAATATTGGGCCGTTCGAATATTCGAATAAACGAATTATTCGAAAAATTGACTTTTCCGAATATTCGAATAAACGAATTATTCGAAAAAATTGACTTTTTCGAATATTCGAATAAACGAATTATTCGAAAAATTGACTCTTCCGAATATTCAAATAAACGAATTATTCGAAAAATTGACTTTTCCGAATAATCGAATTATTCGAATATTCGATTATTCGTTTATTCGGCCGAATATCCGTTTTCCGAATATTCGTTGACATCTAATTTGCAGACCACTCCGTCTATAGCCCGGATCATACTTGCAGCGATGAGCGACGCAACTACTTAATTAATTTCGCTGTTTCCATTGTAAGATTAAGCTGTGTTAAAGAAAAAGCACAGAAAAAAAGCAACAAGTTCGCCCCCGCGCGACGTCCATCGCGCCGCGTTGTATTGCAAGGCGGTATGAACGAGGTCAAGCAAAGGCAAATTGCGCGTCATTCCCGATGTATCGCGCCTCTTCACTTTAAACACCTAACAACGACGCGAAGCGACGTTGCTTGATCGATGCTTGGGCTTATTGCAACACGGCGTTGGGCTGCGAATAAACCCTGACCGCCGCCTAATGCGGCAAAAACGAAAATGTTGCTACGCGCGACGCGCCGTCCCATTCTTGCCTCGGTTACGCTTGCCTTATAGCGTCATCATGAAGCGTCGCAAATAAAGTCAGGCGTGAACGGGAAGCTAATGCTGAGCGGGCATGCGCACTTGCAAGCGTACGCAATTGTGTGCAATCAACACTAATCTACATGTAGCTGTTTTTTGTGTTCGCCTAAGTACAAGGTGTCGTCAATTTCTTCATGGGGGAAAGCCGGTTTGCAACAAGGGGCGCGCGTGTCGAGCGTTTCAATCACATGACGTCGCACTGCAAGGCAATGCGATCGACGTCGTGCAGAGGCAAATTGCACGTTACCCTCCGAAGCCACATACCCTCCGTTTTGGAGCCACATTACTCGGTTCCTTGGCGCGCCTGTGTGGTGCGAGGGGACAGATAGCGAGAAAATGTGTGGGACAAGGAGAAACAGCATACGCGCGCAGACGCACGCGTTTAACGGGAATAAAATTCACTCCGAATTGAAGAAGTTGGTGTCTTTTTTTAACGTTTCGTGGCTTTCTCAAGCATCGTGACGCGCTCACGTGATCCGTCAAGGAGCATGAGGGCATTATCGATCGAATATTCTCTCAAAGCCAGTATAAAATTTCGTTTTGAGCTAATATTCCTCAGCTCTAAAGGCTCTTCAGATTTTCATGGTTCCTACGCGCGCTGGTGCGGCGCGGCGGTTAGAGACAGTGAGAGAGCGCATGACAGACGGAGGGAGCAGAATCGCCCGCTTCCTGAGTCGTGAGAATTTCGACGTTCTACAGAGAAGTATACGAGTGAAAGTCCCCAAAATTCAGAAAACCGAGAACAACTCCTTTAAAGAAATTCATTTGTCAATCATTTCCACAACGATAAGTTAGTAGGCTTTGCTGCTGTCAAATTCCTAGTCAAACATCCTCCGATTTTTCTCACTATTCTTGTTAGTCGTGGACGAGTGTCTGCTGACTGACTGATCGTTGTGGCTTCGTACACACCATTTTTGTACGGCATATCATGTGAGTAGTACATCTAGGAGTTATGAGATTACCCTCTTTCTTGCTCTTCATACTCTTACGAAACCAACCAGTCAGCAGCGATGTCAGTTGTAAAATAACTGGGTAAAGCATACCAGCATTGATTGAACCATGAAGTCCACAGTTTTCCACTAACAGGGAAACTACTGTTCTTATCTGGGTCAAATTTCGGTCCGCAATGGCGTCTCGACACGCTTTGCGGCCGCACGCGCTCGAGCCGGTCAAGTTTCCAGCGTCGAAACCGACTCGATGGGGCTTTTTATACAGTTTTCTTCAATTTTTCTTAGTTTCCAGTTTGCAAAACCCACCTAGAGTCAACAGATCGGCTGCTGCAGGGCTGTGAACTCTTCCGACTCAGGAGCGTGCGGCCGCAAAGCGTGTCGAGACGCAATTGCGGACCGGAATTCGGCCCAGAGTACATTTAGTCAGCCTTGCCATTTCGGATGAAATGCCTTTTTTCTGGAGTCATTCTAGACGCAGATTTTGAGTGTGCTCTTCGCAGATGCGTTAAACCTCTCTGAAATAGTTATGGGCGTTTTCCAGAGCCTCACGGCAAGGTAAGGGTGCCACCCTTATCTGATAAGGGTACCACCCTTACCTTGCCATTGAGAAAAATCAGGGATTTTCAGTTTTTTTTTCAAATTCCGCTCAAAACTTGTATTTAGGATGCTGTCACGAATCTGGAGCCCGTTTGTCAAAAATCTGAGGTTTATTCTACGTTACGGTAGAAGCAATGCCATTTAGGGGACAAAATCTACCTTAATATCTCAAAAGTCGGCAAATGGACATCACATTCGTATTCAGCATCCCGAATAACCCCCGCATAGAAATTTTGAGTCAAATCTGACTCTGACCCAACAACCGTGTACTCAGCGGGTTCTGTCGAAAATCGATAAACAGACCTTGGGTTGCTGTTAAACGCTCCTAAAGGCTATAAAACGGGGACATTCACATGGTTCCTACGCGTGCTGGTGCGGAGCGGAGGCTAGAGACAGTGAGAGAGCGGAGGGCAGACGGAGGCCCAGGCGTCGCGCGCCGCTCGCGCCTTGAATTATGTGAATTACGACGGGAAGTAATCCCCAGAGAATGATTTTGAGCCACATCCACCGTAGCACTCCGGAAATCAAATCTATAAAAACTAATCAAAGACTAGCTAGGCAGACTACATATTGTTGTTTTTTCTATTGTTGATTCCTTACCATACACTCTTTTACTATCAGCTGATGCTCGACTCCTTATCAACAACTCGAAGACACAACACAACCGTTTATTGGATGTGGCCTCGGTGCGCAAAAAATAGAGGAGTTGACCCGTCTCTTGCATTTCGAGGCATCAGGGTATCCCATTGAAGCAAAAAGGGTCTCGAATGGAATTTTTCCTGCTGTAGATGGGGCAGCTCCCCCGTTTCTGTTAAGTGAAACTACACCGCCCCCCCCCCGTGGTCGGAGTCAGGGGCCGAATGCACATCTCTCCCCGCACGTCCCCGCGAAGACCATCCATGATTGGTCAATTTCGTCGGATGACCAATCACAGAGTGGCATCGCGGGGACGGGGACGGGCGGGAAGAGATGTGCATACGGCCCCAGTCCTCATTTAGGCCCTAAAGCGCTTATTGGTCGAGTCTATTATATGCCCTGCTCAGGCGTCGTTTATACCTCCGCCGCTGGACGTCGCGGTGACTCGCAATTCTATGATATTGATTATTTACGATCAATATTATAGAATCGAACTTCGCCGCGTCGCTAGGAGGCGGAAGTGTAAACGATTCCTATAGATTGCAACCGCCTCATTGCCTTTTTATCAAGCTTCCGGGTATGGTATTGGATATGGCAACACAGCCAAGGGCTAATGCTGTCAGACACAGAAGTAAATAAATCATTTTTCTAAACGACAAAATCACAGATAGAAACTCATCATGAAATCATTTATGTAAAATAATGACGACAATCGCATGAATGATGCCGGGTACTATAAGGCATAGAGTCAGCAGAATATTGATAAGTAACGCACACGTGCAGCCTTGGTCAAGAAGCACAGCGAGCGGCTGGAATAGATATAAATTACTGCACTTCAAACAACAGTAGAGGTACATACTACATACACATATTGTACAATTTGACCACCACCATCTTTTCAGTTTGATTACCTAACCTACTCAGATTGACCGTTTTTCCCATTGGCTTTAACCTAACAATAAGTTCTCAGACATTGTGATTGGCGGAGCGCCGGCATTTGCTTGGCGAGCAAAAACCATTCCCGGTGTCGAACAGCCATTAGCCGGCGGTGCGCCGAAACCCTGCCAGCGGTCCGCCAGGACGTTGGCCGACCGCTGGCAGCCCGCTGTTGAGCAATCATTTGTAAACGGTCCGCCAGTCTCTTAGCAGACCGATGAGTCGAGGTGGGTGCCTCACCGCAGATCGTTGCGAAGGAGATCGCCTACGAACGGCCTGATGTGGGAGACCCACCCCACCTCCCACCCCCCCCTAGCCGTGGGGAGTTGCCCCTCAGCTGCCAAAAATATGCTAGCCTCTGTAGAGTGACTTCAGGTCACCTTCCAGGGCCGGCATCAAAGTGCCGAGTGAACACTCATTGGACTGAATCGCCTTATATACCGGCTCGGCTTATCAGTGAAATCAGAGATCAAACTATAACATGTTGAAACGTGAGTAGTCGTCAACTCTCTCGAGTGCCAGCCATGTGTCGACTCAGTGCCAAGCGAAGGCCACTGGGCGGTCATGCGCCAGCCAAGTGCCGATGTACCGCTCGCACTAATTGAGATGCCAAGGATGAGCCAGCTGTCGGCCTCGTAATTGCCAATTACCAGCTGAATGCCTGTTATCCCCCAGCTGTTAGGCAACTGGCACATATTCGCCAGCCGCCCGTCGCTGGCATTGAATGACATGCCGAGTGTATGCCAACTGTCGGCCTCGTTATTGCCATAGGCCAGCTAAATGCCAGCTATCCTACAGCTGTTGAGCAACTGGCGAATTTTCGCCAGCGGTCCGCTGCCCCACCCAATGTCTGAGATGTTGGTTTCTGGTGGTTCCCATCACGGTCTCCACGTGCGGGCGGATCGCTGGCTATCAAAGCCGTGGCGGGCGGATCGCTGAATCTCATAGCTCAGCGGGCGGATCGCTGGCTATCAAAGCCCTTGCGGGCGGATCGCTGGCAGGTTGCGGGTGGATCGCCGCTTCAGAGCTTGCCGGCGATACGCCCGCTAGCGTGATCAACTTTCCCAGGTGCCGATATCCGCCCGCCAAAACGCAGCGATCCGCCCGCTGAGACGAAGAGAGGCAGCGATCCGCCCGCCGAGGTCACGATGAGCAGCGACCCGCCCGCAACTTGCCGGCGTACCGCCCGGAGAGGCCTTGATTGGCAGCGGTCAGTCCGCACCTACTGTCCGAGTAGTTTTCGACGTTTATGGATAGGTAACACCACAAAGACGAGGTTGATATGGACGAGACCCCACAGAACAATCGAATTCCGGAGAGAAACTGCTCAGAAAAACCTCATAAACAATTACTTAGGCCAGTTTGGGGGACTTCGCACAAAGTGTCAAACCTAACGTCAAAAATAGTCCTGCGCACCAAAGGTTTCAGGTAAGTGATTTTATTTTATTTTCTACTTCTTGCACCGAAAACTGTTTGAAAATAAGATGGGCCAGTGCACATGCTTTTGCCCAATTCCTGTCCGTTTTTTTGTCGTACTTCCGTTCTTACTCTTCCTTGTTAGACCCAAAGCTTACGTTTCTGCCAACGAAAAAAAAACGGGCGTGTTTTTTTATTTAGAACACTACCTTTACCCATTTCTAGGAAAATCTCATCTGCGAAGTAAAATCTAGCGAGCAGGGAGTCGGTTTAAACTGGTTTGAGGAAGAATTCAAATAAATTTTGCGAATGGGTCTATCCCCCCAGAAATTTTGAGTGTAATAATAATGTAAATATTTCTGAACAATTATTTTCATTTTAATGCAAAACAGAATGCAAGTCCCTGACTTTCGTCCCGTCGGTGTTCTTTTCTTCGGTGCTGTCAACACCTCGCAGACAGAATTCGATTACGTGGGTCAAGACTGAATGAAAGGAGTTGCCAGCAGTGACTTAACCCATTTTTCATACTATTTCCAGATCTTTTCATATTTCCAACAATGTGTTGAATACTTGTTAAATTCACATATGCACGTCACAATAGTTATTTTCTCTTCCAACGAGATGTTAAGCTCTAACTGCTGAATTGAACATCGCAATCATCATTGACCTTGACAATCAGTTGTGATCCTCTCGAATCGAATTCTACCTGGGCGAGGCTGATATCGCAAAGGAAAACACAAACAATAGGAAACTGGGGGGCTTGCAAATAAAACTGCTGGAAAATCATTATCACATAAAACTGCTTTTGTTGCGCTGGTTTCTTTTAATATCATAAATAGACAAAAACCATGTGAAATACATAAATGTACGGAGGCGGTAACATGCAGAAATCAACTCCACGTTTTTCGTTAGCCAATTCAAAACTAACAATATTAACTGAGTTTAACTGTATCAGGGGTTTTTCTTGCGGAAACTAAAGAAATTGAACAGGGAGGACGACAGACAGGTCTTTCGGAGCAACAGGCAATTTTTTTTGGCGGTAAACAAGTCACGTTCCGGTTGCAAGTAGATGACAGCCCACTATGAGAGAAATCGCCTGGATTTTTCCAAGAACCTGTCAGGAATTTGCATCCTCAACTGGAGCTGGAGCGGCAGAATTGCTGTGGAATCAAGAAAATGCGCGGATCTTGCCGAGAACCTACTGCCTCGACCAGTCAATAATGCGGCAACAGCAGTGGCCCGGACAGCAACAGAAGGGGAACCGCGAATTGAGAGGAGCCGAACTGTCAGGTGGCTCGGAGCAGAGAATCGCCCTGGCAGGTTGCAAAACTTCGACTCTCTGACGGGATGGGTTGCGGTTCTGACCTTAGTACTATGGGGAACATGTGCGGGAATGCGGTAGGCAGCGAGTCTAGGGGGTTGTGCATTATAACGTTGACGTGTCAACGTATTATGGTTTAACGCGTCTTTTCTTTCGAAAATTAACGAACAACGCCTAACGAAAAACTCTTGAAATCGCGTCAATTCAGTTCCTTAAAGGCAGTGTTCACGATAGAAAATGTGTTTCAGTTTTCACTAGGAATGGACCGTGGAGGGGCACACTGTAACGTTGACGTCGAAAGAACGCATGAAAACAAGCCAGAAAAAGCTCCAAAAGAGCCCGAAGTTGCCAATTCGAGCGCAAGGCAAACCCCAAAAGCGCAACACACGCCCACCGACGTGAACAAATGAATGCTCGAGATCGTGAGATGAGCGATGATTTCCAATCATTAGCCCCGTTCTTCCCTTCATTCTCAACTTCTCTCTTCACTCAGGTCAGCTCGCATACATCGGCTGCAAAAGACGGAAGTTACAAGCCTCGGACAACTCGTCCATCATGTTTCCTTAGCTCAATTTCGGAGGTACCATAACTCCGTTCCCAGAAGGTCTTGTACTATTTCAGAGACATCATTGGGATCAGCATGGGGCCGTTTTCAAGATAGGCGGAAAAACAGAAAAAGAATTCTCATCATGAACACTACCTTTAAAGGCAGTGTTCACGATAATCTTCAATTTTGAGATTATTCGCTATATGGAATAAAGTCAGCATTCACGATGATCATCCTCGTTGACTTTCCACAGTGAAATGATAGGCGAGAAGAAACCTAGGCTCCCAGTGTAGAAAGAACGGCAGAAAACGAGCCAGGAGCGGCAAAAGAACGGCTGCAAACAAGCGTTTTGGTGCCCCAGACACGCCTGGTGCCCCAGATCCGCCCCCTCGGAATGAACAAATCAAGACTCAGATTACAGGAATGATCAAGTGAAGGAAGTGCTGATAAGTGAGCTGATCGCTTCATTGCACTGATACGTATTGTCTTTCTAGCGGTCAATTCCTCCACGCTCAAAAAAAACAACGTAAACAAGGGAGGGCCTATTTGGGCTCAAAAACGCGTCTTTCGTGTCTTTTTTAAGCATGTCTTGCTGTATAGGGCACCAGGCCTTCCGTGAACCGTGGAGATATCAGAAGTGAAACTTGTCGTAAACACTGCCTTTAAGTGGCCCCCGGTTAGAACTGAAATGACGTAAAATTTGAGAAAAACGGACCAGAAAAACAGGAACACCTTAAGTATCACCCCGCCTCTTAAGTATCACAGGAAGTGTTTGTTGCGACAATGAAATTCTTTGTGGACCCGTCCTTTGCAATTTTCTACTCTCTATTGCTCCGTTCTTTCCTTAGGGCCCTAACTAATCCTGCTTTGCATAAAATGTTCTTGCATTTTCAATCGACCCAATTTTCCACCGGTGACAACCACCATGTTCATCCAACCGGACAAATAGTCCAGGACAGAGAATAATGTCACTGAAATACGACGTTTTAATGCGCTTCTCGCTGTTTCTTCGCAATTTTGGTAATCCTTGGCGGCCGTCGGGAGAAACGGGGTAGGGGTGTGGGAGGAGCGAGGTTCCTAATTGGACGCAACACGGGCTGGCGGCAGCCCACCATGACCGCGTCTCTGGCCGTTGCTCCCGCCTCTTTATGTCGAGGAAGATTGGTGTAACATCGGGTCACAAACACTGAGCAACCTCATCGTAGACATGTTTCGGTGACATTCAGAACTCGCCAATAAACATGAAATACATCTCTGAAGTTTGATGGTGATGTCTTTATTTGAAATGAAAATTCATTTTCATGAGTGCTTGCGTAGTTTTTAAACTGTCCGGAATTACACAATTTATTATTGAGTTCAGGGCGCGTGTGGGGCAGTGGCAAGAGGCGCCACTGTCACGCACGCGGTCTTGCCATCGATCCTCGACCAGGGTCAACAAAGCCTTATACCACCCGGGGTCAGTGAATTGGTATCAGGCTTGTCTGGGAGGACAGGAACACTAGCTCAAACATCGGCTGGCCCCTACAAGTCGCTGCATATGCCCAATTCACATTCAAAAGCCTAAACGATTTTTAATGGAAGTTGAATGTGTGGCGCGTTCCCAAAGGGACTTATCTAGGCCAAGAAATTTACCTCTTCTTCATGAAAAAAAAATTGGTTGGAGTTAGGCTGAGAGAACGAAAAATCGTACTCCCCCTTATTTCACGCCCACAATATGAAAAATGACGACTTTAAAGGCACAGTCCAACCTCAGAGGTAATTTTTGATATTATGGTCCGGTCGCCGCCTATAGCAACCCTGCCAAGCGCAAAATCTCAATTCGCTCAAACAAGCGAGAAAAAGCAGGAAAAAGTCGACCACGCCCCCTTGAAAGAAAAAATGGGTAACGCCCACTGCCAGATTTCCGACCTCAGTAGGGAAGAGGAGCGCAATTGACTTTATTCGAAATCTATGTTCTTCAATTTTTTTCGGTCTCGCTTTATGTTGTGACCTGCTTCAGAACGATGGCTGCGAATAACGAGAAAATACAAGCTCGAGACAACTCGTCCGCAAACTTATAGCAGTTCAAAATCGAATTTTTTGAAGAGCCTTAACTCCGTTTGTAGTGAGTTCTGAGCGATTCTGGAGACACCATTGTGATCAGCGCGAAATTTCCTCTAAGATAGGCGGAAAAACGAAAAATCTATTTCGAGGTTGGACTGTGTCTTTAAAGAGGTCTGCAGAGTTCAGGTTGCGGCGTTGCTCGCAGCGACGAATAACGATGGGTGATGCAGTATTGATTACATTCAGTGACGAGGGCGACCGACGCGGCGTGGATGGCGACGAGGGGGTAGCGCAGAGTGCTTCGACGCCGCTGCCAGCGAGCAGCAACCGACGCCGCGACGGCCCTCCGTCACTACCAGCGAGCAGCAACCGACGCCGCGACGATAATGTTCGCAAACATTTTCGCCGCCGCTTCAAGGCTGACGCTCGGCGACCAGTCGCCGGTCGGTGCAACTCTGCAGACCCCTTAAGGCTAAGGAATTCGTCTTTCCAGGAGCGTCAATTTTTAGGGCGTTCGTACGGTTATAAAGCGCATATATAAGAGCGCGAATGGCGGTCAGTCGCTCGAAAAACCATAGCCATTATATAGACCAGGCGGACGACTTGCAGCATTATTAGTGAGATAAAAAAAACCTCCACCCAATTTTTTTGGAAATTAGGAAATAAAGTAGAAGTTCCATAAAAATACAGTACCCCGCATGTTTGTTTGCAAAGAAAGCGTTTCGCGGCGTTTTTTGCGCTCACAAAGCGCCTCATCGCCACAACTTGCTTTCGACTTCAATTAGAAGTCATTTATGAATTACTTTTATTGAGTCCTATGCGATAGTGTTACAAAATAATAGATTCAACTTTAGAATTTTACCGAAAATCGCATGTTTGCACCACAAAATCCCTAATTAGGAACTGATCAGACGGTCATGATTGCCGCAAACCGTCATGTTTTGACCTGTGGTCGATGTGAATTACAGGAGAAAATAACCATTTTCAGCAAAATATCAAATTGAAAAGACTTTCTACACATAACATTGCGTTCGCCTCACTGAGAGGAACACGAAAACTACCTGAAAAACTCATTTCGTCGATTTTGAAGTTAGTTACGGCGACGCGGCGCTTGGTGAGCGCAAAAAACGTCCCAAAACGCCTTTATTTGCAGAAAATTTGCGCGGTTCTGTATCTTCTCTGTCCCTTTCTATATAAATAGGTTGTTTGTTTTGGAAACAAAAAATCACAGGACTAACCGGACAGACACATGCGAGCAGTATCCATAGCACCTTGCACATGTGTCGGAACTAGTCTAGAGCGAATTGTTTGAACTGATTGTGTTGAAAATATGTACACACCCAGGCTTCAATCAGTTGTCACTTGGTCGCCAAGCAACAGCGTTTCTATGCATTAAATTACGGTGGCTGTAGCAGTCTAATGAGACTCACCGTGGCACGGAAAAGTACAACATAGCGCTGCACTATAAGATTGCTTATCTTTGAAAAAAACTGACAGCAAAGGCATTTTTGGAACAATTCTGGAATTTAAGATTCGTTAAAAAGTTCAGAAAGATCATGTATTGAAAAACGTCATGCAGAAAACCGAGGGTGATGTGGGTAATTACAATCTTCTCTATGAGATTAAATAGTATATATAATACGCCTGCGCAAAAACATTGCGTTCGGGGGGAATCGAACCCCGTCGAATGCTTGGAAGGCATCCATGCTAACCATTACACCACGAACGCTTACATTGATGATCGCAGCCATCAGAGATGACGAGATCTCAGATCCAGTTTGATGTCTATACTGCGCGTCTCTGTGACGTCGCTCCCTTTGATACGTAATTCATTGCGGCGAATGATGAGATGTAGAGATGGTCATCTCATAATAGGTGCGATACCTGACGGCTAGCAAGGAAAGTGTTTAGAGCGCTAAATGCATCTGTGAAAACGAATTGTATTGCTACTATCTCTTGGACATATAAATACAATACCGCCGCTATCCAAGGGAAAAAATGGGCAAAGTGGGCAAATAAAGCGTCTTTCGACCACAACTCGCCTCAAAGTGCTCCGTTTTCATTTTCGAAAACGCGGAAATGTACCGCATGTCGTGATCTAGTCAATCATGCAAAAACATTTTGCGAAATTCGGGAGCAACATGATTTTTAAGGCGAAATACATTTTCATTCTGACCACGCTAGAGATCGCGTACGGTTGTTTTTGATCGAATGGGCTCGTTGTCTTGTGATAACATTATCAAAATCATAACTAACTGCATCTTAAAAAAGAAAATTTCCGATTTTATCTCATAGAGTTGGATAGATTGTGGCGCGGTGGACATTTTGTTTCTTTCGAAATTGAAAAGGGAGCAGGTCGAAAGACGCTTTAGTTGCCCACTTCGCCCAATTTTTCCCTTGGATAGCGGCGGTATTGTACTATAGTGAATTTTCCGTCCCCGGGCTGCTGGTTTCAAGAAGTTAAGAGCTTAGGGCGGTCGGTCGTTTACTGTACCTCAACTACCTTCCAAAAAAGCGCAGTGAATTTCGAGAATCCGAAAACGACTCATGGCAATCGGTTCTGAAAACAATGAAGACTATGTTCCAGGTCTACCTTTTTTACATTTATTATATTCGCGTCAGCACATGTGGAGTCAAAGAGGTGAGCCCGCAGCTTAACATGCTGGACTTCTTCGGTCGCCTCTAGAATTGTGCCTCTTTGACTCCGCTATGCTGCCAGCTCTTTGCTATGGCACCAAAACATGGGCTCACAACAAGAGCACCTTTATCGCAATGAGGACCGCACACAGGGCATTGGAGAGATGTCTTCTGGATACGAATCGACGGCGGCAGTGTCAGCAAGGGCAGAGAAGTCAGGAGCTTCGGAAGGAGTCGTCTGGTATCCGACACGCGTTGTCCCATATCGAGTCCGCGAAACACAGATGGGCAGAACACGTTGTACGCCGAAACGACGATAGATGGAGCACTAGGATCACCTACTGGTACCCACGAGGCTTTGAAAGAACTCTTGGCCACCCTGCAACGCGTAGGCTGACACATTTAATAAGTCATTCAAACAAAGAGGCCTACCACATTGGATGACCGTTGCTATTTCCAGGAAATCCTGGAGCGAATGTGATCCACATCGAGAAGGCCACCGATGAATATGGACCATCAAGGCATCAAGGCACATGTGAATAACAAAACAAAGAAAATGCAAGTGAAAAAAACAATAAAACGGAGCCAACAGCAAACAAAAGGAAAACTAGGCCCTACTAGAGCCAACAGACGGTTCCTGTTGCAGATACCGGTCAACCTGCCTTTTAAAGGTACTGGAAGAACTAGGCACCAAGAGCCTTTTACTGAAGCGCACGTATTCCAATCCCCCTCGAATTACGAAAAAAATCCCGCTTCAAACGAGTTTTAAAGGCAAAGTTTACGATAAATCTCGTTTTTGAGTTTTCAGTGAGTTTTAGCTCATTCTGAGCGCTTTTCTTCGCTGTTTCTTGTCTATAAAATAGCTCACGACCAAACTACCATAATTTGGGGTCGAACCCGAATATTATATTGGTCGTGAACACTGTCTTAAAATTTCTTCAGGGGTGGAATTCACGAAGCCATAACCACGTTTTAGCCATGGTTTGAGGCCGATCGATATATAAACGATGTGCATAACCATGGCTACGCTAGCCATGGTTAAAACGTGGTTAGCGTTTCGTGAATTCCACCCCAGCAGGTGGGTTATTAGGGAAAAAGTGGCGCCAACTCGTTATGGCACAATAACCTAGCTCTCAAGAAATCCAAACGTACATAAATCTAGACAACTTTGCTGGATAGAAAGAAGAGAACGACAGGCACTAATGGATTTTCGGGGCGCAAAATGCCCTTGACAATTAGTGCTTTACAGATTTGGTCGCAGGTGCAATTTTACGGGTAGCGATAAACGCCATTAGATAGAAGGGCTAAGCTTCCGAATGGTATATCACCCTTGATTGAATTATCATAGACGGACAAGGCGGAATCCGCTGACACCTAAATGATGCAAGACTTTCTTGACAGCCTGATAAATCCTCTTTAACAACATCCGTCCCGTACTTTTGTGTTCGACCCAGCCGGACGTTTTCCGACAGGACTCGGAAGCATTCTCAGAGCGTGTTGAAGAGGACGATCTGGCTGTTTTTTTTGAATAAGCCCAAACAACCGAGGTCGATCTTCCGTTGCCGCTTGAGAAGGCGTTGAGGGATGCTGGCGTCTCCCTCACGACAAGCGTTGATGTAATGCGTCGATTTCGTAATAGAGATCTTCGTTATGGCACATCCGGGGCCAGAAATATACAAGCAAACGTATTCTTCACTTCCGCACTGCCGTTCAGTCCGCAAAGAACGCTTGATTGCGAAATCGTGCTGCGGCGCGGTTGCGAGTATCCTCAGACAGGGATGTGGGATCATCCGGGCGGTGGAATCACCCGGGCACCAAAGGCCAAAAGCGCCCGGATGATCCCACATCCTTGTCTGAGGATGTTCGCAACCGCGCCGCAGCAAGATTTCGCAATCAGGGTGCACTTTGCGGACTGAACGGCAGTGCGGAGGTGAACTGTATGAACAGCTTCCTCTCCGTGCAATCCAACCTTTCCATCTGCGTCTTCAGCACTGCCCACGTCTCCAACGCGTACATCATAATAGGGCGAATAGCGATCAGATAGACGAGTAACTTGACTTCCTTCACGATGGAGGTAGACCACAAGCACTTGCCTAGAGAGTTGAATGCAGCTGTAGCTTCCCCACGTTGTTGTTGAATATCCGCGGCGTTACAGCCATCGTTCTTCACTCAGAGCCTAAATAGTACGAATCGCACAGAAGCTCAGTATGAACACATCGGAGAAGACACATACGTTTCGGAACATCCTCGTCAGCTATATTTCATCAGCTCCTCGCTCCGCTGCTGATAATCGAAATCGTGAACGCTATACAAATTTTCCAGAATTACATGATCACAGTTCGCGGCCATGGAGAGCAATGTAAAGCCGAAGAAAATGTTTTATAGTATTTTGATTTCTCATCACAACTCACAACAATTAACAGGAAACAATATGAGAACATTCAAAAAAATCAACAACCACTCGAGAAACCATGATTGAGACCAACTAAAAAACGAGGGGCAGTAACATAGAGATGTGTATATCTTACGAATCAAACTCTTCCAACAGCAACAACAACAACAAAAAACTACTCTACCAAGAACGAATACCCAGGGATATGTGATCCATCATCATTTCGTATCTCTTCCAGCCTCTGGTTGACAGCACTGTGCAGGTTTCGCCCAGTTTTTAGCGCCAAGTCCACCATACCCGGTACGGAGCGCGGATCCATACCTCCTGGATCCATTTGTTTTATCACTCGTAGACGTATTTGTTCATCCGGTGTCCTCTTAAACAACTTCAATTCTACAAACGTACAACGTTGTTTCAAAGGCAGCTGTCTCCACGAATACCATCACAGGCACGCTCACCTGATTTTCTGGCTGATCCATTACAATCCACAGGGACGTACGCAGCAAAGCCTCTTCCACCTCTGTACAATCCACAGCGATCGATTTACCAACCTGGTTCACCGTTACGCAAAGAGGGGCGCTGCAACATTGAAAATTCAGACAATGACTTTAACAGCACAGCTCTTTCGTCCAGGTCCACACCCTCTCCTACGACTCACATTCCTTGACACATAAAAGGGTTCAGCATAGAATTCGTCGGCCCCAACGGTGGATACAAACGGCAAAACACTCTTAAAAATAGACAGCAAACGGTAAAACGTGCTTCTTAATAGTGTCCATGTTCAGTTGCCGTGTAACATAGGCATCTTTTCAACTGCTCTGATTTTAATCCTGTCCCTAAAAAGTTATTAAGGTGGAAAAAGTTATTGATCTGACTTTTCATGATTTCGCCGCTATCAAAGACCTAAAGGCAGCATACACGCTCACAAACGGGTCGAGATAACAGCATAAATAAGTCCGCACGGCCCCAACCATGTCGTCAAAGACGTTTGAAGCGCCAAAAACCATCCAGGATGACAATATTTGACAATGTTTAAATTTTCCCTCCCGGCAATCAAAATTTTCTCCAAAAAATCCAAAATTTTTGCGACCCCCCCCCCAAGATGTGAATTTTGTCCATTTTTTTTTTGCAAATAAAATGTTGAAATTTTCGAGTAGGGGAAGTGATTTCCACTTTTTACTTCCAGAAATTTTCATTTTTTAGTCCGAAATTTTTGCGATCCCCTTTGCCTTCAATTTCGGGCCAAAAATTTTGCGACCCTTCCCGTCCCCCGTTGGGAAATTTCACAACCCCGCTTGACCATGGTTGAGCGTTTCCTTGTATCAGTTAAGAGAAAAGAAAATAACATGTTTGTTCACCGATGAAATCCTCCACCTTTAAAAGTCAGCCGAAGTAGAGCCGCATTGTCAAAAGTGGACGAGAGTTGATCGCTATGCAGACATGTTATATTCAAGTAAATCAAGCTGTTTCTCTCGTGTACTCCCATTTTATAGTGCTATCACTCTAGCTTATCACATGTTTTCTCAAGTTTCATTTCTCATTCTCGTACTCGGGTGGGTGGGAAAATACAGGCGTGGAAGGCAAGAAAGCTCAAAAATTGTCATCCTGGAAGGTTTTTGGCGCTTCAAGTCGTCTTTGACGACATGGTAGGGGCCGCGCGGGTCTATTTATGCTGTTCTCTCGACCACATTTGTGAGCGTGTATGCTGCCTTTAAACAATTCGAAGCCTCACTTTATGAGCATATAAACGGTCAAAAGTTCAGCTTTGAAGAAAAATCACACCTTCGTTAGCCAAAATTAGAAACCTGAGCATCAAAGTGCTGGAATTTCCCATCATCCTTACCTTTTCGCAGAGATTGAACAAAGCTTGAACCTTCTTGGAACTAGCAGCTCGGAGCGGGATACCAAGCAGCTTTACTAAGGAGCAGGCTACCGCGCAAGGTGTAATGTATCCCAGGGAGGAGGTCGGGGTCTCGAAGTCCGGTGCGGGGTCGGACCTTCGACGAAGTACTAACAAGGGAACTACATTTTGTCAGCCTGCCCATTCCGGATAAAATGCACTTTTCTAGAGCCGTTCTTGGCATAGAATCCGACTATGATTTTCGCAGCTGCCTAATACCACTCTGAAAAAAGTTCTACGCGTTTTACAAAGCGTGGTGGCAAGATAAGGGTATCCCGTGGGATTTTTAGGTTTTTTTTTTTGAAAAAGATCGGATTCGGGTAGAAACTTGTACGCAGGGGTAGTCTAGGATGCCGATCACAAATATGGAGTCCGTCTTTCGAAAATCTGAAGTCTACGGCAGGTACCATGCCATTTAGGGAGCATCACCTACCTTAGAGGCAGTGTTCACGATTAAAGCGGTCTTCTAGTTTCTCACGGCAAATCAAATGTACCGGAACCTGTCGCAGTTGTGACGGAAGAACGGCTAAAAACAAGCCATGGATAGCCCTATAACGCCCTTAAACTTGACTGTGCTACGCCCTTACTGCCAACTCCCTCAACGATCGAAAAAGAAGTGGGCGGATAGGGCATTGCGCATACAAGATTGAGGGCCGTATAGGGCTGACTATGGCTCGTTTTCAGCCGTTTTTCTGCCATTATTGTCGCAACAGATCCCAGTTCTTTCTTTCTCCGGTAACAACTAGAAGACCGTTCTCACCATGAACACTGCCTTTAATACTTCGTAAATCGGCAAATAAACATCAAATTCGTAGTCGGGACTCCGAATCGCCCCCGCATACAAATTTTGAGTAAAATCTGAGACCTTGATCAAACTACCGTATACCCACCGTAATGTGTCGAAAATTGATGAACGAATTCAGATTCATGTTCAGCACTCCAAATAACCGCCCCCCCCCCCGAGATAAAGCTTTTGAGCCACATCTATCGTAGTTTCGCGGAAATCGCCAAAAGTCGCGTTTTGACCTGAAATAGGGAGCTTTGAACGAAACGAGCCTAAAACCTTGGAAAAACGACAAGTTACCCTTAGATTCTAAATCAGGGACCCATAGAACTACCATGAGGAAGTTTCGACTCAAAACCAAAACATTTTCCTAAACGCTTTCTTCTTCTTCTTCTTCTGCAGCCTCAAAGTGGTTTTTGTCATAGGTTGAGGAACTGGGCGGCCTTCACAGGATTCGTCCAAAGGTCCATTGTTGTTAAGGAGGTAGGTCTCTTCGGGCACATGAACAAGTGCGCCGTGTCGTGTCCGGGAGCACCACAGTCCGGGCATGCGTCTGGTCGGCTGCTGTCGATCTTGTTGACGTAAGACATGAGCAGAATAGAGTGACCACAGCGCAGCGATGCAAGAGCACATCTGGCTCGTCTGCCGAGTTGAGACTCGGACTCGCAAACCCGAGGCGGCACCGTTCCCAAGATAGGGTTCACAACCGCCTTTGCTAGATATCCTCGAACAAATTGCGTGTGCTCCTCACGCAGAAGACGAAGCCTTTCCATGTTGGAGTCGGCCCATCTCTGTACATCAACTTTACGAGGAGCATCGGCGAACGGCGTCCTAATCGACCTCTCTCTTATGGGCTTCATGATTCTCTTTGACGGATGATTCGGCTGCCTCAGAACATTAATATACATCTGCTGTGCCTGGAGTTCACAATGCTCCTTGACCGGCAATATGCAGGCCTCCGCGTGAAGATGCTCCACCGGGGAGCTCCTTGCACAACCGGTAGCAATTCTAAGCGCAGCATTCTGTACACGCTGCAGCTTATTCCAGGAGCTGTCAGACACCAGGTGCTGCCACACTGGTGCCGCATATTCCAGAGCCGGCTGAAGTATTGCTCTGTAGGTTCTCAATATAGTCTCTCGGCTGCTTCCCCATGATGTTCCTCCGAGAGTTCAGAACCCCTTAACTGATACAAGTAAACGCTCAACCATGGTCAAGCGGGGTTGTGAAATTTCTCAACGGGGGACGGGAGGGGTCGCAAAATTTTTGGCCCGAAATTGAAGGCTAAGGGGATTGCAAAAATTTCGGACTAAAAAATGAAAATTTCTGGAAGTAAAAAGGTGAAAATCATTTCCCCCACTCAAAAATTTCAACATTTTTTTTTGGAAAAAAATGGCCAAAGTTTACATCTTGGGGGGGTCGCAAAAACTTTGGATTTTTTGGAACAAATTTTGATTGCCGGGAGAGGGGTCGCTCCGATTTCGGAAAATTACACAACGCCCCGCTTGACCCTGCGCTCAGCCAACAATATGTACATGTCCAAAACTCTATGCTATAACTCTATGCTAAGTTCGAAGAATGACCGTACACCCAAATTTCTTCCCTGGAAGAGGTTATTTTGAGAGCTGTACACGATTATGATGTCGGCTTCCAGATTTTCGAAGGATTACTGAGAGTTTTGGAAGCTGCATTGGGTACGAAAACTAGGGGAAAAGGTCTATAACTTTTCTCGGACGCGCCAGTTTTCGGCGGAGCTAAGACGCAATCTTACTAGCAGAGGGCCACTTTTACTTCCCCACCTTAGCTTACCAAGTAGTTTGAAGAAAATCTAATTCTGCTCCGAATTTTTTACGACCCCTCCATAATTCTATTTTTTAGATTTCTGCGACCCCCGTTGCGCCGAATCGCAACCCTGTTTGGCCCTGATTCGGATACGACGCTCAAAAATGATTCTAGAGAAATACATTTCTTTTGGAATGACCAAGCTGACTAATAGTAGTTTCCTTGTGGACCATGACTCAAAATCAAATTAGATTCGAACTTCTGGGTTTAATGTGCATTAAGGGCTCATACAATTACTTGCGGGGTCAGCCATTGCTCCATTTAAAGTTCTTATTCTTATTCAACCAGACAACTCAGAGCGATTTCAAGGTTCTAGTAACAGAGGGCAATTTCGCTGCGGCTCGCTTGTCTGCTCGTCTCCTTACCAGGCAATCGCCCGTACGTACCAGTTTGAAGAAGTTCTTGGAAAACAGAACCCGCCCCGAAATGGTCCTCCAGTCGCGTGCCTGATCGGTAGTAGCACGTTAAGGCAGTAAAATAAGCCTGCTGTAATGGTGAAGTCTACAAAGCCCAACAAGTGAGAAACTTTGCCACTCCTGACTTAAGCCGCTTTTGAACAATTGTTTCACCGAGTGGGAAGTTGCTTGTTAATTTTTAGTTGTTTTTTTTCTTTAGCTGCCGGTAGTTTATTCGATGCATTGCTAATCAGTACTCAATGCAGTTATTGGCAATAAACATGAATGAATGAATGAACTCTGCTACCCAATTTGCCGACTTCTGCGATAGCAGACTTTGTTCGCCCAGTTGTGAGCGAAAATCGTACACTGGAGGTGTGCGGCACCAGCTACAACTCTTGGCTTTAGATAGTAGAAAAAAAGGATCATTAATACCAACTTCAACGCTTCCAGCTGGAAGAAATTGCTCTCCGTCGATTCGTCGCATTCAATGTTGAACTTGCCCTCATCTTGAGGAACCAACGTCAATCCAGTAATTCTTGTGTCCAGCAAGGCAGCTTTGACCTGAAATATTCTAGGTGCTCATTGACCATACAGAAAAAAGAGAGAGAGAGACACGTCGCCGGAATCTGCAGTTATACTTCGTCACAACCGCCATGGTGAGCGCACAAGCTTTGCGCAACTTCTAGGACAGTTGAAACAGGCGGGCGAAAAACACTGACACAAAAGTGTGATTTTTACAGATGGAAACCCACAGCAATGAAAATGGCATCAATAATATTCCCACCATACTGCTGTATGACCACGTCCACATACACTTTCCACATGAACTGCTTCGAAAGGACGAGCCTGAAACCATCTCTGACCATACCTCACAGCATCGAAATACTACAAATCATACTTCAAACCTATTCATATTGCTGATGACATCACCACTTCCATGATACGCCTCTTCCAGAACGTCCGCGATAGCGTCAGTAAAGTATTCGCCACCTCTTGCTGAAATTCCTGGCTGGCTATAAAGAGGATATCTGAGCCTAATCCAGAAACCGGATTCAGGTGGATGTAATAGTTGACTTTTTACTAGCAAACCCGGATATCCAAAAGTGTTCGACTATATTCCAGAAGTTCGAAGTCCTACTTAAGATCCGACTATAATGAGCAAGTCTCTGATTGACCGCCAAAACGTATTTTCAGATACTTCGCTTTATTTCCCAGCTTTTTATTAGTTTAGGTTATTTTAAGCCAAACATTTATCGAGATACTGTGCTTCTCTGGGCCAAACTCCAGTCCGCAATTGCGTCTCAACACGCTTTGCGGCTGCGCGCTTTCGAGTCTGAAGAGTGAAGAGTTTCCAGCGCCGCAGCCGCCGATCTGTTGATTCTAGGTGGGTTTTAGAAACTGGAAACTAAACAAAATTGGAGAAAACTGTATAAAAAAGCCATATCGAGCGGGCTTTGGAGTGGGGAACTCGACTGACTCGAGCACGTGCGGCCATAAAGCGAGTCGAGACGCAATTGCGGACCTGAATTTAACCCAGAGAGGCACAGCACATTTCAAGATATTTTTCATACTTTTTCGACTTTTGAATGGTATTGCCAAATCTTTACTTTTGCAAGGAAGCTGAATTTTCAGAAATATGAGACTTGAATTCTGACGAAGAAATTGCAATATATGATTTTTTGTAATTTTTTTTTGCACTCAACCCTACGCTCTCTAGTGAAGAGCTGTAAGAAGTTTCAATTTTACTCAATTGAAAAAACATCCCCTGCATTTTCCATCTCCCGTCCTGCATTTTTGCGACCTCCCGGAATCTTATGCTTTTACCCATATTTATACGTACACTTCAATGACCCGCGAACAATAACCGCTTGACCATGAGACTCGACAAGCTCAAAACCTAGCTAATGTCAAATATTCAGACATTCGAGAAAGCTCTGATCCGAATGCATTCAAATCTAAAAAAGAACGCGCAAAAACTTGTAGATAATCGGAGAGATCAAATTTGATACCTTCAGTACGCGCTCCAGACAAACACGACGGATCGACGGTGAATTGTAGACGATTCGGCTCCAATGATGTGTCTTCACATTCCAGAACTTCGCATTTTACACCTACCTAAGAAACATTCTCAATCGCAAGAATCTGTTTTAAATTGCTGAAGGGCCCAGCGGGGCTGTAACCGAGCGCAACCGAGATGAAAGCGGGATCACAAAAAAATTTGGGAAAGAAAAGATTTGGTAAGTTTAGACAGGCGATCGCTAAATTTTTAGACTGAATTTTCACTTAGCTCAAAACTTCGTTCCGGCCTTCCCAGTGCGGAAAATTGCATTTCGGGAGACCCAAACACTCAAAAATCGGGGCCAAATCCTGTTCTGGGCTACCCGCTAACCCATCAATTGTTACCAGCCACCCGGATTGCGAAAATTGCCTTTCCGGTGCAGCGAATTTGCGAGCGAATGTACAATAACGGACGATTAATACACAATGTACACTTTTACGCGGGAACCCCATTCACCATTTCGGGCGACCCGGACGAGCAGCGATTGCTCGCCCGGTATTGGGTAAGCGAAAAGCGCGGTCCCAGGTTCTGAGGGGATGAGAAAGTTCGTAACGATTTCAAACATTCTTCGATCAGAACCTGGGACCGCGCTTTCCACTTACCCGGTACCGGGCGACCAATCGCTGCTCGTCCGGGCCGCCCGAAATTGTGAATCACATCTCGCGAAAAATGTACATTCTAAATTTATCTTCCGTTATTGTACATTCACTCTCAAATTCACTGCATCGCGAAGGCAATTTTCGTCATCCGGATGGCTGGTAACGATGGAGGGGAACGGGATCTGGCTCCGATTTTTGAGCGTCCGGGTCACTCGAAACACAATTTTTCGCACCGGGAAGACCGGAAGGATGTTCTGAGCGAAAATTCTGCTCGCCGTGGAGTGAGGGATCGTAGCTCCATCGAGATCGGACACAACGCCTAGCTGGACCCTGGTCTGCTCTTCTCGGTTACGGAACACTTTATGTTCCAGAACTGGGCGGAACTTCGCCTAAAGCGGTTCTTTAAAGTGTTGATGCTGCCGAGATGTCGTACGTTCACGCCGTGGCAGTGTGGAGGAAAGAAGATCACCTCTATGCAAACCGACGTCACCCCCTCCGCGAAGAGGGTTTTTGTCATGGGAGAGGTGCTGGCCGGCCGCAGCTCTCCTTCGGATTCTCCTACAAAGGGCCGGCGTGGAGAGGAATCCTGGACCCGCTCAGAAGTACCTATGCGCCACGTGCGGCAAGGATGTTACCAGGAGACATACCAGCGTCCAGTGCTTCGGATGCCAAAGGTGGGTGCATCTCTCCTGTTCGGGTCTCAGTTCTGTGAGGCATTATAACTCTGCTTTTCGCTGTGTTTTATGCTCTTCGCCTACCAACTCTGATTCCTCTTCCTCAAATCGCCCCCTTTCCATTGTACTTATCAATCTCAACGGCCTTCGTACTAAACTTTCTGAGCTCTCTCTCTTCGCACGTACTTACCATCCAGACGTGATCATGGTTCAAGAAACCAAGCTCTCTCCATCCCCAACCTATCCTCATCCTAATATCCCGGGCTACACTGCCTTCCATGCTCCAAGGTCAGCTCTTGGCGGAGGAGTTTCAACCTTTGTTTTATCCTCTCTCCTCCCACCTCATACCAAACACCCCCACGGATGGTACTCTCGAGTACCTTCCAATCCATCTCCCTCTTAAAACACCCCTTTCTCTTTTTAACATATATATTCCCCTACCACCTCATGCCCCTCCTCCTACAATCCCATTCCTCTTCTCAAACAACTCAACGATTATTCCCTCTCATCATCAGTTGTTTTCGCGGGCGACTTTAATGCCCACACCTTCTGCTCGTCCCTTGGTTCTGATGCTAGAGGAGAAGAAGTCGAAGAATGGGCTGAGGAGTGCGACCTGGTCATCTTAAACGATGATCAGCCCACTCGTCTCCCTGCCAACGGCCGATCTTCTAGCCCAGACATAACTCTTATCTCGTCCAACCTTTCCAACGCTTGCTCATGGTCTACCTCAACAACATTGTCTAGTGATCATGTTCCCGTCTTTGTGCACATCGATCTCTCAAATTCTCTTGCTCCTTATTCTGGTGTTCGTCAACGTTCTTATCTCAATTTAGGCCAAGCAGACTGGTGCCTGTTCAGTGAGGTTGCGCTACGCCTAGCGGCTGATTACCCGTGGAATGGCAATGTGCACCAGAAGGAGCATCACTTATCTGATGCGATTCGCAGGGCCATGAAGGCGGCTATCCCTGTTGGCCGAGTTAAGACGTTCTATCCAAACGTCACCAGAGAAATTCTTCAGAAAATCAGGACTAGAGATGCCAGAAGAGCAGTTGACCATCTAGACCCTGTCGTCGCTCAGCTGGATGGTGAGATCAGAAAAGATCTCGACCAGCACAAGAAAGAACAGTGGGAAAAATTCACAGAACAGCTGAATTTCAAGACGGACAGTGGAGCTACTTGGAAGGTGCTTCGGAAACTATCGGGAAAGAGCTCGCCAGCCACCATCTCCACTATTGAGTTCGGTAATAACGTTTTCAAGTCAGGAAAGGAAGCCGCCTACTCTCTCGGTAAAAGTTTCTTTGTCACGAGTACAAGGCGAGGTCCGCAAAATAGAGTGACAGTGAGAGAGCTGTGCCGCCTCCCGCTCATGAGCACGGCCGATGCGTTCACTGTGGCGCAAGTAGAGAAGATTATAAAGGGCATGCGGAACTCCAAAGCTGTCGGTCCGGACGGCATTTGTCCTGCTGTACTGAAGAAACTCCCGACTGAGATCCTTCCGCTCATCGTTAATATGATTAACACTTCGTTTAGCTCTTGCACTATTCCGCAAAACTGGAAGACAGCCAACGTCATCCCGTTGCCCAAGCCTGGCAAACCTCAGTCATCAGTAAAGGGATATCGTCCCATTAGCTTGATGTCACCTTTCGCCAAGGTGGCCGAAAAGCTCATTGTCAAGGATCTAGCGGAGCACAACGAGAAGCAGTTGTTTCAACATGGGTTCAGGAGGCTACATTCCACAACTTTGGCGTTGCTAGAAATTACCAGCTATGCTATCGACGGGTTCAACTTTAACAAGCCATTGAGAACTGTAGCTGTTGCGTTGGATCTCACCAAGGCATTTGATACGGTTAACCTTGGAGTCCTGTCAAGCAACATTCTGGAGTCGCCAATACCATCTTGGCAGAAGCGCTGGATATCGGCCTTTATTAAAGGTCGGCGGGCAAGAGTCATGTTTCAGAACCATGTCTCCAACAGTATTCCTATGGCAGCTGGAGTCCCTCAGGGCGGAGTTCTATCGCCAGCCCTCTTCAATCTGTACCTCGAAGATATGCCTGAGCCTCCACAGGACATCAAGGTCGTCGCGTATGCCGATGACATAACAATCATGTGTCGATATCGGGACTTACAGGTGGCCGCCAATAAGATCAACGAGTACCTGATCACACTGAAGAGCTTTTCCGACCGCAAGATGCTAAGTATCTCTGCAGCCAAGTCGTCAGTGTCCGTTCTCACGACGGACCCATCCGAGCACAGCGCTCATCCGGATGTCGTGTGGGATGGAGACCGTTTGCCTGCTGCTCGCTTCCCAAAGCTGCTCGGTCTTGTGCTCGATCCGTCACTCAAGTTTCATAAGAATACCGAGCAGAAGCAGGCAGTCGTTAAAGCTAAGCTCAACGTTCTCAGGGCCCTGGGCGGCACTTCGTGGGGTAGCAGCAAGGAGACTATACTCACAACGTATAAGGCAATTCTGCAGCCCGCCCTGGAGTACGCCGCACCGGTTTGGCAGCATCTCGTCTCAGAATCCTCCTGGACAAAGATGCAACGAGTACAAAATGCTGCTCTCCGTATCGCCACCGGATGTGCAAGGAGTTCCCCAATCGAGCACCTGCATGCTGAGACCCGTCTATTACCAGTGAAGGAGCACTGTCAGCTCCAGGCCCAGCAATTCCGCATTAACATTATAAAGCAACCGAATCACCCGTCGTGGAGAGTGTTAAACCCCGTGAGAGAGAGAAGTATAAGAAAGCCATTCGCCGATGCTCCAAACAAAGTCAATTTGCAAAGATGGCACGACTCACAGCAAGAACGACTCCGTCTTCTGCGCGAGGAGCACACCAAGTTCGTACGGTGTCATCTTGTGAAGGTGGCCATAAATCCTATACTAGGAGATATACCGCCCCCCGTCTGCACCTCTGAGTCTCAACTCGGAAGAAGGGCGAGATGCACGCTCGCATCATTACGCTGTGGTCATTCTACAATGCTAATGTCTTATGTCAGCAAGATTGACAGCAGCAAATCTGATGTGTGCCCGGACTGCGGTATCGTCGGCCATGATACCGCACATTTATTCAACTGTCCGGAGAGACCTACCACGCTGACACCAATGGACCTATGGACGAATCCACTACTGGTCGCCCAGTTCCTCCGCCTATGACAAAACCCTCTATGTGGCTGCAAAGAAGAAGAAAAAAGTGTTGATCACGAAATCCTCTTTTTCCGATTTTGGAACATACCGTATACATTTATCATTCAAGTAGCTACTGTATTTTTAGAAAATAGGTACAGTTGGCACGCATAGCTTTGATACTTGGCGCCCTTTATTGTGCGTTGGCGCAAACGTGGTGCGCACATACTATATACGTACACAGTTTGCGCCAGCGCACAATTGGCTTTGAAAACACACTTAGTTGAATTAGGTTTCGTAACAAATGGCCAGATCGACAAAGAAAAGCATCGCCTAGTGATACCCATTTTTACCCGACACCTTGTTCCGAATCGACAGAGAGTAGGCTATCCTACAGAGAGGAACGTAAGTTTAGTGCGCCAGAACGGGGCTACCGTAATCTCAGGAATGATGTTATACAGCCCCCATTCGGCTCTCGTAAACAAAATTGATGATACCCAATAGATAAAGTGTAGGATATAAAAGAAGTGGAGCGCGGTGTGTCTTCATTCACACACCGTCCTTCTCCAGAGGTCAGCAGTAGAGGATATGCCTGCACTACAAAGCAGGAACACAGCTGGCTGATCAAAATGAGCGACAGCAGCATCAGCATGGGTTCAGGAAACTTCCCTCTACTACTACTACTCTATTGGAGATCGTGAGCTTTGCGGTCGATGGGTTCAACATGAGAAAGCCTTTGAGAACGGTGGCCGTCGCCCTCGACCTGAGCAAAGCGTTTGACTCTGTTAACTTGGGACTGCTGTCCGAGAAACTGCTCAAGTCGTCGCTACCATCATGGCAGAAGCGATGGATTGCAGCGTTCACTAAAGGCCGCCGGGCTAAGGTTCTGTTCCAGAATCATGTATCCGATAGCATTCCAATAGCAGCCGGTGTTCCGCAAGGCGGAGTGTTGTCCCCTGCCCTAGTCAGCCTGTATCTTGAGGACATTCCCGAGCCTCCCAATGATGTAAAGATTGTTATGTATGCCGACGACATCACCATCATGTGCCAGGACCGTGACGTGCAGATAGCCGCTAACAAGATCAGCGCCTATCTCGTCGAGTTGAAGCTCTTCCTCGATAATATGATGCTCACAGTCTCTGCCGCAAAATCCTCTGTTTCAAAGTTCACAACAAACACCAAGGAACACAGTGCCCATCCAGATGTCAAATGGGATGGTGACCTGTTGCCAGCAGCAAACTTCCCCAAGCTGCTTGGCCTTATTCTTGATCCCTCACTGAAGTTCCACAAAAACGCGGAACAGAAACAAACAGTCGCCAAGGCTAGACTTAATATCTTTAGAGCTCTCGGAGGAACATCATGGGAGCAGCCGAGAGACTATATTGAGAGCCTACGGAGCAATACTTCAGCCGGCTCTGGAATATGCGGCACCAGTGTGGCAGCACCTGGTGTCTGACAGCTCCTGGAATAAGCTGCAGCGTGTACAGAATGCTGCTCTTAGAATTGCTACCGGTTGTGCAAGGAGCTCCCCGGTGGAGCATCTTCACGCGGAGGCCTGCATATTGCCGGTCAAGGAGCATTGTGAACTCCAGGCACAGCAGATGTATATTAATGTTCTGAGACAGTCGAATCATCCGTCAAAGAGAATCATGAAGCCCATAAGAGAGAGGTCGATTAAAACGCCGTTCGCCGATGCTCCTCGTAATGTTGATGTACAGAGATGGGCCGACTCCAACATGGAAAGGCTTCGTCTTCTGCGTGAGGAGCACACCCAGTTTGTTCGAGGATATCTAGCAAAGGCGGCTGTGAACCCTATCTTGGGAACAGTGCCGCCTCGGGTTTGCGAGTCCGAATCTCAACTCGGCAGACGAGCCAGATGTGCTCTTGCATCGCTGCGCTGTGGTCACTCTATTCTGCTCATGTCTTATGTCAACAAGATCGACAGCAGCCGACCAGACGCATGCCCGGACTGTGGTGCTCCCGGACACGACACGGCGCACTTGTTCATGTGCCCGAAGAGACCTACCTCCTTAACCACAATGGACCTTTGGACGAATCCTGTGAAGGCCGCCCAGTTCCTCAACCTATAACAAAAACCACTTTGAGGCTGCAGAAGAAGAAGAAGAAAACAGCTCCACCGGTTGTCGAGATGTAGCGAAAGTTGAGTCTACGGTAGCCCCTTTCTGGCGCACTTAACTTACGTTCTTGTATCCTACAGAGATCAAAACATGCCCCTGCAGTACCACTCAAAAAAAAAACGAAAATTAGAAAATGATTCAAACAATGTAGCCACACCACTGACCAGAATGTCCGTCGTATCAATTTTCACCCTTGCAGAGCCGTTCGCTGTATTCAAGGCTGGACTTTCTATCCATATAGGTCGATAGTCCTCGATTCTAAAAGAAATTTTCTGAACTCACACCAAAACATGCTCGAAAATGGGCACCTGTGATGAGCGCACTGGTCAGAACGCTTCCCGAACAGAACCGGTCGAAAAGATGAAGCTTTCACACCTATTTCCTCTAGGGAAGCTACATTGAGAGACTCGAAGCTAACCGTCACAGTGGCTACGGAGGGTGTAACCCACATTCTCGTCATTCTCACAAACCTAAATCTGTCGGAATGCGCGAATGTACATTCCGTTTAGCCTCCTCTTTTGGAAAACGGAGGCCTCGCCTGGGTCCAGGCTGAATGAAAGCGGTTAAGTTGTGTTTTTAAGGCGAATTGGTCGTCTGACGGATAACTCGTCCAACGCGCTCAGTTCACCAAATTGCTAAATAACCTCAATCGATATTTCCTTTTCTTTCTGAGCAGTGAAGGCTTCCTAACCCACATAACAGTTTCGTGCACCTGAACGATTCAACACCACGAAATCCAGGAGTTCCCCACCAGCATGGACGAGTTACACCCCGCAGCCGCCTTGACGGTTAGCTGCGAGTCATTGAGAGCTGCACACGTTTCAAGGTTGTCTACAGGAAAATTACGCTAGGTTACGGTAAATCGTAGTATCTGATTCAGGCATTTCGCAGGGTATTCTTTGAGTTGCTGACCATGACTCTGATATACTTTTTCTATTTCAGAAGGATGGTAATTATTTGCGGTTGTCATAAATATACGATGACTACACATAGTTCATCGAAAACTGTCTTTCCGAAGAACCCATTAGAGCAAAATTCCAACCAAATCTAGCCAAGCCACCGTATGTCTACCGTAATTTTCCGGAATAATGCTAACCAGACACCCACTTGGCGCCACGTGATTACGGACCCCGCACACAATCTCACGCCTAGTGGTATTTTTGGCACTGGGCGAGGTGATAATGCAGTTTTCGTCGTTGCGAAGGGTTTTAGGGTTTTTCTTCTAAATCTGGGAAGCAGATTTCAAAATATAAGAATTGGAAACACTCGAATTAACAAAAACGTTCACGTTTATATACTTTTTCCTATTTATACTATTGCATCATTTTATTTTGCCTCTTTTTTTACTATGTTTTGGTTTCTAAACGGTGCGTATGATCCTATACTGAAATCTTGTTGTTTTTGTTTCCTTTTTTGATGCTCAATTCTTTCGTTGGTTACATAGAGAACGTAATCCATCGTTCATTTGGCTTGTTTCTTGTTAACTGAGAGCTCGGAAACACTCGAATTGACAAAAAAAAAACAGGGCTTTGGAAGCGTTTTAAAAAAACTGTTCCAGATTTGACTTAAAACTCCCTCAGGATTTTTTTTGGGGCGCTGAGCACGAATCTGTGGTTTACTAGCCGGTTTTCCAAAGTTACCAACTAATCCGTTCGAAGCTCCCCAACCTGGGAAAACCTCGAGGGAAAAACGCCACTTTCGAGATTCTCGGAGTGCTACGGTAGATATTGCTCAAATTGTTTCTCCTGGGGTAATTCGGAGTGGAGAACAAGAATCTGGAGTCCGTTTATCGATTTTCTGCAAATTACGGTAGATTACGGTGGGTATGCGGTAGTTTGGTCAAAATCTCAGATTTTACTCAAAATTTGTATACGGGGGTTATTCGGGGTGCGGAATACGAATTCAACGACCGTTTGTCGACTTTCAGAATACTAAGGTGGGTTTTGCCCCCTTAATGACATGTTACCTACCGATAAAAGTTTTGGGCGAAATCCGAGAAAATTTTTTGAAACTCAAAAAATGCCTGATGGGTGGTACCCTTGCCTTTTCGCGAAGCTTGAAAAAAGCTCATAACTTTTTCGAACCTGCAGCTCGGGGCGGAATAATTCGCATTTTTACTATTGAGCCAGAAGAGATATAGTGGAGTCCATCAAGAGTGTCTCATTTATTTATCAATAAGAAGCGGTCGGCTGGGGATCAATGTGCATGAATCCCATACCAGCACGCTCGATACCGATTGAGCGAGAGCGGTTGTGCTGCAACGAGTTTCATGTTCATTGATCTCCAATAGACCGCTTCTCATTGATAAGTCAATGAGACACTCTTGGTGGACTCCACTATACTAACAATACTAGTCGTTTTCGCGGATGCGTTTACCACTCTAAGCACTTCCCTAGTCAGTTTATTCATTTCTTACGTAGGAAACGTAATCCATCGTTCATTTGGCTTATTCTCATAAACTGTTAACGTAGTGTGCTACTATCCGCCCAGGTCGTAGAGAAAACATCAATAAATTTACAATAGTAGAAATTGAAAAAAAGTATATGAACGTGAATGTTTTTGCCAATTCGAGTGTTTCCAATTCTTATATTTTAAAAACTTCTTCTCAGATTGAGAAGAATAACCCTAAAACCCTTCGCGACGACGAAAACTGCATTACCACCTCGCCAAGTGCCAAAAATACCACTAGGCGTGAGATTGTGTGCGGGGTCCGTAATCATGTCGCGCCAAGTGGGTGTCTGCTCAGGCATTCGTAGAGGGCGACCCGAGGTATTTTTGGCCGTTGAGGCTGACCCGAGGACAGAAATCAGGGGCGGAGACTTGAATGGGGCGAGGCGAGGAGAAAAAGGGCCCAGCAGCGGAAATTTCGCGTCGCACGTGGGTGCGTCGCGTGGTGATATGCAAACCAGAGTGCGGGAATTCGTCGCGCTTCAGTTCATTGCGAAATACACCATGGCTACCATACAGTACTCCATGGTTCCCTTTCTTCCCATTGAGGTTTGAGTGAGTCTCTGATCTCGAATTATCTTCATACGTATTGGGAGTTGTACATCTTCATGTAACGTGGTTGTGTATTATAATGGCCTTCGGGTTGAACACCGCGTTGGTAGTGATGGGTGAATATGGGTTGCTAGAGATTATGTTATTGATTGTCGTATAACTTTGGCAGACCGAAAACAATAGTCACCATTAAACTACAATTCCGCAATCCATCCCCGTCAGGGATGAGCGGAATTCCGATTTCCAATGGTTTTTGGCCTTCCGATTTCCGAAAAAAAAACCTAAAAATGCGGAAAAAATCGGGAATATCGGAGTTTAGATTTTTGAACCCTTTTCCTTGCTAAATTCTCAAGGAGATCTGGGGCGGTGAATTCGAATTCGAGGTCCGTCTTCACATTTCAGAAAGCTAGAGTTAGTGCATTCACAGGAAAATTATTCAATAACTATCCTACTATCTACATATATTTGCCTAACTCTGTGTGTATGCCCCATGGTGCGGGTGAGTTACACGTGACATAAAGCAATGGCGTGTAACTTAAATGTATTATTTTATCGCACATGTAACTTATCTACGCGGCGTGACGTTCCCTAGGGAGGTATACGATGCACTCTGGAGGCAGTACTCAGATGTGGGCAGCGTCGTCCATTCAGTTACCCCGGTTTTGAGGTACTTGGCCCAGCACACCAGCTGGAGGCCCCGCCTAACAGACCGCTGTCGGCCCAGTCGTTCTCGCCAAGCAGTCTCCGTCGCGTGACATTGTGCTGACCTCGTCGCTTGTCAATGTGCCGGCCACGTCGCGTGTACGTGTCAAGTACATGTACCAACAGTGCAAGTTACTCGTAATGTTGTGTATTCATTGTTAGCGCACGTTACTTTAATCAAAAATCTCGTCAAACTACACGTAACATCGCTTCAAGTTACTTGTGAACTCAAAGCAAGTTGCGTGAGGCCATCTGCAACTTGCGTTGAAGGAGGAGGGCGTAAGGCGTCGAGAAAAGTGTGTTGCACCCAACTAGGAGTGAGCCAAGTGCCGGTAAGAAAGTTTACGGGACTCTACTGGGAGTGCGCCGATCGCCGGGGAAACTGTTGGACCGACTTGAAGTGCTGCAAGTGTCTGGAAAACTGTGTGGGACCTAAGTGTCTGCTATGATTCAAAGCGTCACGATACACGCCTATAAGTACGCGTGAGTGTACACATTGTTCAATTAAGTAGTATAAGTCCCAGTTTTTTGGCAGGAACAATCACCGGGGGAGGGTCGAAAATTTCGCTGACCATTTGCGATTTCCGATGGTTTTTGGCGTTCCGATTTCCGAATTTGAGAAGGTTGTTCCGATTTCCGAAATTCGAAAAAAAAATTTCCGCTCATCCCTGATCTCCGTCCAGTTGAAGCTCTGGGCGCTTCGTTATGTACGTTTCACGTAAGTCAGAGAAGTCGCCGCAAAGAGCGTTTGAACTAACAAGAATGTAATCTAAAATGAGGTTTAATGGATTGAATAAAATGAAGATTATGTTGAATAATTTAAAATGAGGTTTTATAGATTGAAAAAAGAACAAGATCATGCATAAGACTCGAAAATAATCAATAAGCGGTGAGGAGAGCCGAGTAATTAGGGGCTGAGCAGAGTGCCACCACGGCGCGGCGCGGCCTGATGATTGAGAGCCGTATTGATAGATCGCGGCGATCTATCAATACGGCTCTCCATCATTAGACCGCGCCGCGGTGGCACTCTGCTCAGCCCCTAATAGAACCTCCTCGGCTCACTCCGAAAATTTCCGCGGCCGTCCCTACATTGGCACTGAAGGGTGAGCCGAGGTGAATTTGGTGCCGCCCGAGTATGTATCCTCGTCTCGCCCTGTATTCGCCGCTCGGCCCGCCCTCCACGACTGTCTGAGTGGTTAGCATTATTCAATTTTCCGTATGTCAAAAAATGGAAGTTTCAAAAATTGAGAAAACGCTCGCAACTGGCCTCATTCACGTATACATCACGTCAAGTAACCTAAATAGAAAAAGAAAATTGGAAGAAAATAAAAACGACCTCGCAAATAGTCCAAAAATTGTAATAGAAAATTTTAATGGCATTACTCACTTTAATGTTTTTTTTTGAATTCGCTCGTTATCAATGGTTTCTCATTACCACAGCAAAGAAAATAAAGAAAACAAAATTTTGAAAGAATGTAAATTCAAAAACCCACCCTCGACCGTCGTCACGACATCCGTCGGCGAATCCCTGGATAATGAAATGCTTCTCAGCCGTGCCCAGCAAAATCGGCTCCATTACTTGGTAGATGAATAGCAAAGAAGAATTTCAAACAGGATTCAAACACAAAAAAGAAAAACAAACCGCATCTAAAAATAAAAAAAAACAGGCCGTCGTATGTGTGCCTTTGTGTGTGCCTACACGGAAACATTTTGAATGACGCCTACGGTAGTGAAAACTCTGCGTCTCTCACATTGTACATAGAGGCGAGAGCACCCTGCGGTGATATAAGTAAGGCCATTGCTATTCTAAAAGTTTGCGACCTGGTTGGTTGGCCAATGTGCCAGAATCAGCATAAGATCTGTGTATGGGGCAGGCTTAAACAATCCGTTGAACAAGGTGTCATTACGGTTGCCAACCCCCTACTAAAGCGAAGATTAGGGTGCTCTCCTACACAGGAAAATCACAGAGGCCCCGTTCACTTTACTGTTTTTCTATGTTTTGCCCATTTTTCCAAAGTTCAATTTCCATATCTACGTATAGTACAATACCCTCGTAGGTTTCGGTCAGAATGCGTGTAGCGGAGCTTTTTCGCGATTTTGGCGCACTTTACAATAACTCGCTTGAAATTCGAGATTTTTGGATATGAAAACAGATTCGGATTTCTGATGGGGGAAGCTGTCCTCTGTTTCGGAAAGAAATTTATTTTCGTTCTCCGCGTGCGTCTGCGCGTGTACGCTGCGTCTCCTTCTCACTAAACTTTCTCGCTGTCTCTACCCTCGCTTCGCACCAGCGCGCCAGGGACCAAAGCAAATTTGGTTAGAAAGCAGGGGATACATAATGGTATAATGACTGTTAGGGTCTATGTTTGAGCGAAGAAGCTTCAGGTTTCGTTCCCAGATTGTTGCACAGTGCATATAGGCCGGGATCATACTTCCCGCGACCAGCGACAGCGACAGTGCACACCAGACATATCGATTTTTGCTCGATATGTGTGGTAAACATTACGTCGCGTCGCTTGGTGCTGGAAGTATGATCGCGGTCATATCGCTGTGCGGTACATATGCACCGTACTTGCTAAACTGCTAAAGTTCCCATTTAGTGTGCTTCTCTGGGCCGAAATCCGGCTAGCAATTGCGTCTCGACAAGCTTTGCGGCAGCACGCCCCGAGTCGGAAGTCTACTGACAACCGAAACTAAACTTGTTTGCAGCCTGCCTGTTCATTCGAAAGATCTGTCTGTTGCCCGCCTGTTCAATTCCCGAAGTCTCCGGAATTGGAACATCTAATACTGTCGAATTCAACAAATATTGTTAGTTGTGAATTAGGATTACGAAGAACGGGAAGTTGATTTCTGTACGTTACTGGATCCGAAAAATGATATAGTTAGCATGGTTTTCATCTACTTATAGTGTTAAGAGTCACCAGTACGACAAAAAAAGTTTTATATGATAGAACTTTTTTAGCAGTTTCTTTTGCAAACCCCTCAAATTCCTATTATTTGTGTTTTCCTTGGCGCCATCGACCTCGCCCAGGCAGGATTCGATTAGATAGGATCACAACTGATTCTCAAGGCCAGTGATGATTGTGATGTCTAAATATGTAGTCAGACCTAACTTCTCCATGAAAGAAAACATAGTCAATGTTAAGTACATCCGTGAACTCGGTCAATATTTAACATATTGTTGAAAGTATGAAAAGATCTAGAAGTAGCTTGGAAAATGGGCAAAGTCACTGCTAGCAACTCCTTTTATTCAGTCTTGACCCCCGTAATCGAATCCTATGTAAGTGCGAGGTGTTGGCTGCACTGTTAAAAAGACACCGACGGAACGAAAATCAGGGACTTGCATTTAAATCTACATAAAAATAAAAATAATTTAACACAATTTTTTACCATTTTATTACACACAATGTTGCTAGCGGATGGACTCCATTATGAAAATTCAATGGATTTCTATCTTAAACCTGTGTATTTCAACTCCCTGCTCTTTAGAACATATTTTGCAGATGAAATTCCAGCCGTGAGTCCCAACTGGGACCCATTGAAAAGTAATCTTAGGTAAAGTTTCTCCGGAGGAACAGTTGCCAAACTCTGAATATTTTCTATCGCAAAAGACTCTCACATCCAAGCATGTGCATTGGCCCATCTTATTTTCAAATAGTTTCAGGTACAAGGAGCAGAAAACAAAATTACATCAGAATTTTGAAGGGCAAAGCCATTTCCGACGTCAGGTTGGACGCTTTGTCCGCAGTCACACAAACTGAACTAACAGATTACCTCGAAGGTTTCTTCAAAAATTTCTTTCCCCGGTATTTGAGAATTTTGAGGGGACTTTTTCCTGTTAAACTCTTCTTCGTGGTCCCACCTTCACAAAAGCATCGAAAACTAGAATACGTTTTTGTTTATCGTGCCCACTGCCTTTGAGAGCTGTGGCAAGAATAGCGACATCGATGGCCACGAAAATTGGAAATTTTGGGTAGTAGCCGAACAACCTTGGGACTACTGTTGCTATTGAGTTGGGCTATTAGCGCAAGATTGTCTGGGAACGTTATCAGCAAAGCGAAAACGATTTAGCATCCGACCGTCGAATTCAACTTCCATGTCTTGCCATTCCAACTCTTGCGTGACTTTTTCAAGAGAGACACGGGAAAAACCAGGTGGAGCGCTATCACCTTGTTAGACCTATGTCGTCAACGATGATCCGTCTGTAGAAAGGTGAAATAGTGCTGTGAACTGCTAAACCTCAGGACCACCTATGAAGATTAAGTACATAGATCTCTTTGGCCCCACCTTGTCGTTAGTAAGCTGTGGACAAAGCATGGTGTTTGCATGGTGTTCTCCGCTGTTTTTTTCACTATTCGATAGCTCACAACCGAACTTCTTCATTTTTGAGTCGGACTCGAGTATGACATTCATAGTAAAAAAACCTTTAATTACCTGTACTACACTTTACCTTAAAAAATTGTTTCCTGGAATCACTGCCCATTTCGTATACAGCCATAAGTATAGTTCGCAAAATCGCGATTGCTACCCAAAGAAGTCAAGCTCAGCTGTCAACAGCAGAAGGATAGTCTGGAAAAAATCGCATGGAACCTGCTGAGAAAGCACCGCAAAACTGAGTCTAACCGTAGAATTTGGCTCGAAACCATTGCAAGTCGAGAAAATATCTTGTAAAGGACGCAAAATCGAAACTACCGAGAGGTAACTGCCGCGAACTCACCGCGAAAATCCCACGATAGGACAACCATAAGTGCTCATCAGAGCGCCCTAGTGCAGCAGCGGAGCTGCCTCAATCGATTACGCGGTTAAAATCTTGGTACACAGCGGCAAAAATCACTGCAGAGTTGCGGCGGAATCCCGGCATTGCCATGTTTTTCTGTAGACGAGGTAGTCGTATCTGGGCAGAACACATACAATGCCTTGAATCCACCGCGAATCTGTCCCTCCGGCTCCAGTCCGGCACCAAGGATGAGCATTCCTGACAAGTTCTTGGGTGAATCCAGGCGATTCCTCTCCGAATGGGCTGTCTTCTACTGACAACCGAAACTAAACTTGTTTGCAGCCTGCCTGTTCATTCGAAAGATCTCTCTGTTGCCCGCCTGTTAAATTCCCGAAGTCTCCGGAATTGGAACATCTAATACTGTCGAATTCAACAAATATTGTTAGTTATGAATTGGGTAACGAAGAACGGGGAGTTGATTTCTGTACGTTACTGGATCCAAAAAATGATATAGTTTGCTGGTTTTTATCTACTTACAGTATTAAGAGTCACCAGTACGACAAAAAGAGTGTTATACGATAGAGATTTTTTAGCATTTTTCTTCGAAAACCCCTCAATTCCCTATTGTTTGTGTTTTTCTTGGCGCCATCGACCTCGCCCAGGCAGGATTCGATTAGAGAGGATCACAACTGATTTTGAAGGTCAACGATGATTGTGATGTCTAAATAAGAAGTCAGACCTTAACTTCTCGATGAAAGAGAACATAGTCAACGTTAAGTATAATACATGCGTGAACTCGCTTAATATTTAACACATTCTAGAAAATACGAAGGATCCAGAAACAGCAAATGGAAAATGGGCAAGGCCACTGATAAGAAGTCGTTTTAGTTAGTCTTGACCCTCGTAATCGAAACCTGTCGGCGAGGTGTTGACAGAACTGGAAAAAAGACATCGACGGAACGAAAATCAGGGACTGGCATTTAATTCTACATAAAAATGAAAATAATTTAACACAATTTTTCACAATTTTATTACACACAATGTTGCTAGCGGATAGACTTTTTTATGAAAATTCAATTGATTTCTTTCTTAAACCTGTTTATTCCAGCGCCCCGCTCTTTAGAACATATTTTGCAGCCCTCAAGTCAAGTTTTTCTTCGGTAGCCAATTTCGTTACATTTCGTAGTCTGTTTCCAGTCACAATGCATACTTTGCCCATAGCGAGGCTAGACAAGCATTGTTTTGAGAATATGGAGGCAACTATAAATAATAATTCGTTGTCGCATGACAACAGCATTGCTTACCTCATGTGTCCGCCGTAACTATAGCGAATAGATAATTACCACTGAGACCCACAAATCTCTTCAATTCTTATAATGACAACGTTCACAGGAGACTTCTCCTCCTCTGCGCATGACGTCATCAATGATGGAGCACGATAGAATAGGTCCTGCTACAACTCCGTGCCTTCAGCTCTGACGCTGACATAAATCTGGCAGATGTACATGCTGTTGCCGTGCTTCCTTTGTTCGTGTCCTCGATTGGTCGAGTATACTTTTCCGGAACTCCAATGGCAGACAAAGCGTTGAGCAATCGATCACGGTGAAGAGACTCGAATGCGGTTTGGAAGGTTATAATTTGTTCATTCTACGGTCACAATATGAGAGCTCATACTTAGTCGGAGGTTCCTCACTGAGATCAAAATAAGCTCTAACGATAAAGTGGACGATAAACGAGTGAGTTGAAGTATGCACACCATATTGGAAATGTCGGATTATCAGCTGTAAACTTTCTCATGTAGCGGTGTTCTGTGCAGGGCAAGGTCTGACATGACAAAAATGAAACCAAACTTCACCCCTTCACCGCATTGGCACTGCCATCAAAGGTTTCGTAGGTGCTACTCATACTCCCCCACTCCACCGCGTCACGCGCTGGACAGACGGACGAGGCGTTGGAGTATGAGTACTTTTTTAAGCGCAGGATGCGCTTTCAGAGACTATAAATACTCCAGCAGGTGTAGTGAGTCAAAGCTGGTCTTAAAGGCACAGTACATACACCCTCAGACATGAATTTGGTGGTTTTTATTTGATTGTGTAGTAGACTCCTCCTGTATAACACGGGCGCAGTGCCAGATCTCAATTCTTCCAAATAAGCGACCACCACAGGCCCGACCCCCTTAATTCTCCACCACGGGCCACAACCCTTCCTGGTTTTCAAACTCAGTTGTGGCTTGATAGATGAATTTTAACCGCGTCTTCGATCTTCACTCCCTTGCCGTACAGTCTCCACATTCTAGTTCGTGCACCGACTGCGAATTAAGAGAAATGCAGGCCTGAGACAACTCATCCACTGAACCTTCGCCCTCGAAATATGTGCATCTTCGAGAAGCCATAACTCCGTACATACGAAGGGGGCTTCGAGCGATTTCAGGGATACCATTGTGACCAGCATGTGATTTTCTTAAAGATAATAATAAAGTCTAGAAAAATAACTCTGTCGGTGTCCTGAGAAACTCAGCCGTGCAAACGAAAAATGTAGACGTGTAGCGTATCATATTATCAGAGGATAGTACCGGAATTGATAAGTAAGAAACGGACTGAAATTGTTGAGAGATCAGTATTAAAGATTATGAAAAGTCGTTACCACCATGGCCGCGCTGGCGGAGCTGACGTCACGCGATTGGAGTATGAATGGCCTGATGCCATGCGCGCGCCTGTGCGACAAATTCTCGCCATGCATATCTCAAATTTTCGATATTCAGAGTAACAGTGTTCCGATTGAGGCACAGGTGCAGCTGTTCGCCAATGATATTTTATGCACAACTGCAGATTCTCTCTAATCGTTAGCAAAAACGGAAACGTTCCCATGCATGGTCTGACTCATCTGTTCGCGCACAGAATTCGTAGCATCTCATCGAATATCAATTTCCCGTCGGATTTCCTTCACGGAGCGTTTCGTCTCTAGAGCACTTGGTATCATGACGTATGACGTATAGAATTCAACATATTCCGATGCCTTTCGCATGCCTTCATGTTGCCCAACATACATCGTGCTGAAGAAACATTTAAGTGCAACTAACTACTAATCAGTCCAAGGGAATAGCCTCGAACGGAATAGATTGTAGAGCGGATCGGCGAATGCGATTTGAATGGTCAAAATCCATTGCTTGACCATCGTCATCGATCCATAAATTCCTGTCCGGGAAGTCGTAATAAATAGCCAGAGCCTTGGAAAGGCTCTTTGATCCCTAGTTTGCATGACAGGAAGTGGTAGATGCATATTGAAAACATTTATGCATAGCAGTAACAGCACCTCCCCTAGGTGTGAATAATACTTTGGCAGCAAAGTTTCCCACTATACCAACACCGATAAGCCAGAGAAAACACAGAAGTGTTTTCATGCATCTGTCGGATTCATGTCAGCTCTTGAAGTGGAAACAGGACTACTGATGGCGCGCATCTTACGTGAATCTGCGGAACAGCGTCCTGGAAAAGTGGTCTTACATATATGACCATCGGGTCGCCTTTTGTTGACTTAGGCCTAGCGCATACTTCTCAAGACGGGTGACGCGACAACGTGTGTGGGATGGATGTCGACAGAAAGTCGATATGGTTCAAATGCACTGCCGCTGTTGCGGCTAGTATGAACTGGGCCTGAGATCGGGATCCTACTTTCCACGACCAGCGACAGCGACAGTGCACATTAGAGTGTTGCCCGAATATTCGTTTATTCGAATAATATTCGAATATTCGAATAATTCGAATATTCGAATACTGAAAGAAGTGGATTATTCGGGTTATTCGAATAATCGAATATTCAAAGAAGTGGAATATTCGTTTATTCGAATATTCAAAGAAGTGAAAGATTCGGTTTATTCGAATATTCAGCACGAATAATTTGAAAATTCGACAAGATCGCACTCCATTTTGCCCTGATTTAACATTTCAAACATCTTAGCGTAGTGACTACTAATTCCTCACAATTCTTCAGTACCTCATAAATATGAAGATTTGGATAGGACTCGTAGGATTTTTTCAAAACGCTAGAAATGCCCATTTCACCTTTAGTTATAGAGAAAAGTTTAAATCTCGGGCGGCTCATAAGTATAGCTACACTTGAGCAACATGGAAATTTCTCACGATGATGTCCAGAATGGGCCATTTTCACGGGCATTTTTATGAAACTGGTTCGAGGTGATGCTATTTGTCTACTTTGCCTGTAAACTTCACCTGAATTCTGACCGAAAAGCCCAAGTTCTCTCGTTCCATAATGCTGGACGTGGAATTCTATGGTTTCCAGCCACCTAGGACGACCAGCTGGATGTAGACTCAAGTTCGTGCCAGATCCTGAGCCACTCAACGTCTGTTGTCGCCCAGACGTCTCATGGAGCTGGGAAGCGAGATATTACACGGCGAGTTCCCAGTGATATGGTGTCGATCTCAACGACTAACTACGAATTGTCGCTGAGTTTTTTCGAATTGTCGCTGAGATTCCGGAGTAGGGCGTGGCTAAGCAGCACTAGGAAGTTCGCCATCGCATAAACCGCGCATAACTCAACTGAACTTAGCTAAGCTAAACCAAACTAGACCGAAGCAGACCACAAATTTGGAGGCAATTTAGCGGTTTCACGGCGAGCATTATTTGGCGACTATTTCGCAGCCAGCATTATTTCGCGACTATTACTTGGGAAAAGGCATTTTGCGTCTGTTTCGCGGCTATTTCTCGGCCAAAACTCAGAGTACACGCTCGTAAACGTGGTTGAGATAACTACGGAAATATAATGGTAAGTCTCAGAACACAACGCCTACGTATTTTGAAGCATCAAAAACGACCCACAATGACGCTACACGACTGAGATGTTGGCCCCGCCCCTGTATCTACCCGTCCTTGTATTTGCGTCCTCCTCCAAAAAAAGGGGTGCCGGGCCATTCCCACCATCGGCGACGTTTGTGGGTGGTACAATAGGTACAATAGGTAAACCACAAACGTCACCGACGGTGGAAATTGACCAGCACCCCTATTTAGGAGGACGCGAATGCAGGAGGCGGGTAGATACAGGTGCGGGGCCGACTCTTCAGTCGTGTAGCGTCTTTTTTGGTCGATTTTGACGCTTCAGGATGCGTAGGCGTTGCGTTCTCACCCATGCCATTCAACTTCCGTAGTTAGTATCTCAACCACGTTTACGAGCGTGTATGCTGAATTTAAGTAACAAGAGTGCGGCCGGTTCAATTACCCAAGTATGCGGTACATTGGCCCCGCTCAGCATCTGAAAGCCCTGCCCATCCGGTGGCGGCATCAGTGGAGGTTGGGCGACCCAGCCGCGACGCGTGGGTGTACCGACCACGCCGCGTGTTGGTGTGTCGACCGCGACGCGTGTCGACGCGCCGACCGCTACGCGTGTTGGTTTGCCGACCGCGACGCGTGTCGGTGTGCCGACCGCGATGCGCGTAGGTGTGCTGACCGCGATGCGTGTCGATGCGCCGACCGCGACGGGTCGGTGAAAAGTGGTTCCTAAGCCACAAAAAAGTCTTGCAGGATGTGAACCGCTGCTAAATAGGCCGCTAAACGCGACAGGTCAAAATGTCAACAGCCCGACAACAGGCGGACATCGCTGGGCAACGGGCAGTTGTCAGGCTTACAATGCGAGCGATTTGAGTTGTCAAGAGGGTGCAGTTTTGAGATGACAACTTCTCAACCTGTTGTTGATGCCCCAGTTTGCCTGAGTGGATTGGATGGGATAGTACGCAATAGAGTGTTGCCCAAATATTCGTTTATTCGAATGATATTCGAATATTCAAACAAGTGGATTATTCGGGTTATTCGAATAATCGAATATTCAAAGAAGAGAAATATTCGTTTATTCGAATAATCGAATATTCGAAGAAGTGGATTATTCGAATCATTCGTTTATTCGAATATTCAAAAAAAATTATTCGTTTCAACACTCTAGTGCACATCAGGCATATCGATTTTCGGTCGATTCGGATGGTAAACATTGCGTCGCGTCGCTCTCTGCTGGAAGTATGACCTCGGCCTTAAAAGGAAACTACTGTTAGCTAAACCGGTCATTTCAGATAAGATGTATTTCCCTGAACAACCACTTTTAGACTTAGAGTTTAAATATTTATTTATTTATTTATTTATTACTTTCAGCAGGACGATCTAATGAACAATTTGTTGGACATTGAAAAGGAAGATGTTCCTTGGGGCTAAGAAAACAGAAAGAGCAAAATTCAAACAAAAAATCAATAGAAAGCCATCGGCAGCTTGAGCAATAGTAGAGAAAAAAATAGTTAAGAGGCATCAAAATTTGAAATACCGGCCCATTTTACAGAAGTGGTTGAACATGCGTGAGTATAATTTAAATAAAATTTGGGCCAAACTCTACTTTTAACGATTTCCGGAGCGCTACGGTAGAAGATTCTCAAAATTTCTTTCTTGGGGGTCGTTCGGAGTGCTCAACACGAATCTGAGGTTTGCGAACAGCCAGCAGTGTTTGTACCGGGGAAGAGGGGAAGATGGAATCCATTCAAAAGGCACGTGAAATAGCCGATCTGAATGGATATTCCAGAGAATTTGGTTCGTGCAGGCGCACAAACCTCACTGAAAACCAGAGGAGCTCAATAGAAGGAAAAATTCCCTTTAAAATACCGTTCATTTCTGACGAGTTCAGCGCTTCGAGCAGAAAATTCCTGAAGAGAACGGGGCTGGATAACTCTGTGATCTTGGTCGACATTCCTCCAAACAACCTCAAAACTCGCCTGGTCCGGAATCGCCTCAATGATCGCTTTTGTACTACACCCGCCTGCGTAATCTGCCCGGCTGGCAGGGATGGAGACTGCACTGCTTGCGGTGTGGTCTATTTGATCTCATGTCAGCTGTGCGGCCAAAAATACATCGTGGAAACATCGCAGCCACTGCATGTCAGGATCAAAGAGCACTTGGACGGTAGGAGAGGAAGCGGGAAGCCACAGTGCTTGGGGCGCATCGGGTCACTGCCAATAATGGTGACAACTTTTACATCAAGGTCGAGATAATAGCCCGAGAAACTGACACCGCAGCGCGAAAGACCCTAGAGGCATTTTTCATACAGGCTTATGACTCGCAAATTTACCGGAAGGGAGAAGGCCTGTTTAAACCACGGGAGCTTAGATCATACGTAAGACTCGCCTTCTAACATCTCAAGTGGTGGTCTACAGCGTTTCCTTTACCGACGCTTCATGCTGCTCTAATCGCTAGCGAGTTCTTGGCTAGGTGCGGTACTTTTCTCTGGTTTTCTCTCTAACCTAAGTGACAGAAAATAGGTTTCCGATTTCAAGTGGGGATTAGGAAACGTTTGGCCGGGTAGACACACTTCCTATTTGATCTTTTCAGACTTTGAAGAAGGTGGTTACTCCGAAACGTTAGCCATAAAGATCTCTATCAACCTCGTGTCGATTTCCACATCATTAAACAATCTGAGGCACGTTTATCGACTTCCGACAGATTACGCTAGATTACGGCTGGTCTACGTTGGTTAGGTCAAACAATCGGACTTGACTCAGAATTTCTATGCGAGAATCGTTCTGGGTGCTAAATATGAATTTGATGTCCATTTGCCGACTTTTAAATTATCAAGGTAGGCTTTGTTCTCTAAATGGCATGGTTCCTACCTTAACCCGCAGTAAACCTTAGAAGTTCGACGAGCAAACTTCAGAAATTTACCTTCCTAAATTACCCCGACATACACATTTTGAGCGGAATCCGAAATTTTTCTACAACACACTAAAGTTTCTATGACGGGCTTTTCGGTAAGGTTTAAAAACGATCGTACTTCTTCCAGAGTGAGTCTAGGCAGCTAAGAGTGGCATATTAAGACCCTGCGTCTAAAGGTGGTTCTGGTAGAAAAACCATTTCATTTGGAATGACCAGTTTGACCCAAAAAAAATTCCCTTGTCAGAGGCACCGTACACCCTCAACTATGCAGTACCTTCTGTTTCAAGCTGTAACTCGTTGCCTTCAAGCGGGCAACAATGAGTCCATTTTTTGATAGCTCAGTAGCCATAACGTATTCATCGGCCTCTTCCGCTCAAGGTCCAGCAATCTCGTGTTCAAAACGCCTTGGGGGGTGTGGCCTTCATGTCCAACAACCTCGTCGTGGCTCGCCAGTGTATCGCTCCTCCCACCAACCATTTGAAATCAATAGAGACATAGCGGCTTCAGAGAATAGCTGTGGACAACAGAAGCCGTGTGTCACCCCGTCCGTCCTTCAATGGGCCAGCAACACTCGGGCTTCGTCGTCGAGATTGCCAGTCCACGACTGGGACGATTTCAGGTGCGGTTTTGATGTCTTTCTGGGCTACGGTGGTGGCCCATCCCTCATTTTAACGATGTTTTGCTCTCGTGTCTGAGTGGTGCGATTTCTTATCTGTTTTTGCTATTGGTTGAATGTCTACTATGAGAATCTGAGGTGTTCTTCTACCATACTATTACCCCTTCTTGCCGGTTATTCTGGATCAGTGGTTCCTCCATGGTGGTCTAGAACTGGCCACAAATTGAATGCCTATTCACAAGGGACCCAGTTGCAATCAAGACCGACACCACAGAACCACACATTTTGATTAGCTTTTTTTTCGCCACAATAACTTCTGAATTGGGGTTCTGGGATTTTCCCGGAAGAGGAAGATGTTGCTCGAAATGAAAGACATACGATATCCACATTTTCAGAAACTTCACTAAATATAAATCATTAATACGTATGAGCAGTTGCTGAGCATCATTCGCATTCACTGCATTAACATAACATTTTGTAGAACTTTTTCTTGAGAGATTAATTTTTTTCTATCCCGATTTTAGATCTTCTCCATTCATTTTGTGAGATTTTCGGATGAATGAATAATAAGAATATACGAATTCGTTTTTGGTAAATTCCATATATTACTCTACTACAGTATTGAGGACTTTGTTTTTCGAGAAAAAACACTTTTTTTTACTGTAGCGTCTTAAGGTGATAAATTAGCTGCATTTGAAGGGACTGCCTGCTCTGAGAGTTTTGGTCGTGAAATAACCCACCAGGCTCTGCGGCGGCTCCTGATGGGCTATTTCTCGGCCATTACGCAGAAAGGAGGCATTTTGCGGCTTTTTCTCGGCTATTTCGCAGGTTACAAGATATTATCAGGATATTCTCGGCTGATTGCGGAAAGCAGGCATTTCGTGGTTATTTCTCGGCTAAAATCCAGATTCGGTGCCGGTTCGGAACCGAAGCTGTAGTTTCGCGGCAGATTCGGGGTAGAAACAAGGTCTGGACTCTGCCGAGATCGCACTACCTCGATCAGGTAGATTTGCCTATAATAACATAAAGACCAACCAAACATTGCTCGACACGGCGCGGTTGCGTTACGTCTCTATAATTTTTTCGGTTTCTACTTCGATTATGTTATATCTAGACCACCGCTGGTGATGTAATCCTACTTCCTAGTCCAGGCAGATCCTCAACTTCTTAGCCCTGGAGAAGGACGGTATGTGAATCAAGACACACCACTCTCCATTTCTTTCATACCCTACCCTTTATCAATCGGTTCTCACCAACTTTGTTTACGCGATCGCGTTGTTTAGAGCAATGCTCGGTTGGCCTATACGTTCTTATGAAATGCCGCGATTCTCCCGCTAATATTCCGTGATTTTTGACATTGCATCTATTTCTTATCTGTTTTTGCTATTGGTTGAATGTCTACTATGAGAATCTGAGGTGTTCTTCTACCATACTATTACCCCTTCTTGCCGGTTATTCTGGATCAGTGGTTCTTCCATGGTGGTATAGAACTGGCCACAAATTGAATGCCTATTCACATGGGACCCTGTTGCAATCAAGACCGACACCACTGAAAAACACATTTTGATGAGCTTTTTTCGCCACAATCACTTCTGAATTGGGGTTCTGGGATTTTCCCGGAAGAGGAAGATGTTGCTCGGAATGAAAGACATAATACATCCACATTTTCAGAAACTTCTCTAAATATAAATCATTAATATATGTAGTTGCTGAGTATTAAGCGTATTTACTGCACTGACATAGCATTTTGTATAATTTTATTTCTCGAGAGATTAATTTTTTTCTATCCCAATTTTAGATCTTCTCCATTCACTTTGTGAAATTTTCGGATGAATGAATAATAAGAATATAGGAATTTGTTTTTGGTTAATTCCAAATATTTTTCCACTACAGTACTGAGGGGTAGGTTTTTCTGGGAAAAACACTTTTTCCTACCTGTAGCGTCTCAACGTGGTAACCTAGCTGCATTTGAAGGGATTGCCTGCTCTGAGAGTTTTGGCCAGGTAATAGCCCACCAGGCTCAGCAGCGGCTTCTGATGGGCTATTTCTTGATCATTACGCAGAAAGGAGGCATTTCGAGGCGTTTTCTAGGCTATTTAGCGGCTACAAGCTATTCCCGGATAACTCTCGGCTAGTTTCGGAAAGCAGACATTTCGCGGCTTTTCCTCGGTTAAAACTCAGAAACGGTGCTGTTTTGGAGCCTAAGCTGCAGTTTCGCGGCAGATTTGAGGTAGAAGCAAGGCCTGGATTTTGCCGAGATCACACCGCCTCGATCAGCCAGAAATGTGGCAGTGACGGGATTCTGCCGCAAATGTGCCGTGGTTTTTGCCATTGCATCAGCCATTACTGGACCATCGCTTTGTATCAACTGAACCACTAGGGCCGTCCCATTGCAATGATGTTATGTTGGCCATCCCGGTGAATTTGCGGTATTTTTGCGGTGACTCCTCGGCATTTATTTTTGCTGTGAAATCGGTGCAATAGATTTTCTTCAAACTTGCTTAATTGTCACAGTATTCACCTGACTAGCGATATTTTTGCGTCAAACTCGCGGCAAAATCCAGGTTCGCGGTATATTCTTGGTAGATCCCAGGCATTTTCTCCCATAATAGTTTTCTCCCAGAGTATCCAACACTTCCAATGTTCGTTTCCTAATATGCTTTTGATTCTTTATTTTTTGTTTACAAGCTGTTTCTCTTCCAGTATTGTTTTTTTCGCATTTATTTTGTTTTTTAGTTAAATTAGCATTTCCTGATCTCCTGATTTGGATATTTTCTGCACTAACATTTTTTATACTGCGTTTTTTTTCAATCGTGGTGAATCGTCGTTCAAAAAAAGAAAAAATCGTGTTCACATGTGAAACTTCTTGTATAATTCTCATCCTGCGAGCCTGCAGGGCAAAGCTTTTATGGCACACGGAAAACCCTTTATAACACGACGTCTCTCTCATTAAATTCGATCAGGAGACGAATTTATGCTGCTATTTTTAGTAATTTTTTCCTGCTTAGATTAGTGTCCAATCGAAAATCCATAAAATTTCTGTTTCCACTAAGGTTCGAGGCGTTGCCCTGGTTACCTGGGGCAAGATGAATCTGTTTTTATTCTGGAATGAGTATGTGGAATTTATTGTCTGATATTTTTGTCATTTAATTATTATATTGAATTTTAGTATTACTTTTACATATTATTCGAGATGTACTTTTTTTCTTATGACTTATTTTTATCAATACCCATAGGAATTCCTCCCAAGAAACGATTGAAGAAGACTCAGTTTCATGGGTTGTCTTTCAGATATCACGTACAGGGACGAGTTGAGAAGGGGGGTTGTCTCTGGGACACGTTAAGGGGCAGTATTCTTCATGTATTTCTAGGGTATGAGTTGCCGGAACAAGATGGGGTAGGGTTGATTTTGTTGGTGTTCCCTGGGATATCACCTAAGTGGTTGGGAAGGGCAGAGCATGATGAGTAGTCTCTAGAATACCTACCGGGACAGGTTTATGCACCGAAAACCGCATGGGTGGTCTGCGAAAGTAACGTCCAATTTGGGTTTTAAATTCGATTTAACTTATTTTTGACCTTTCGAGATAGCCGCCGTGATAGAACAATACAGTGAGAAAAAAACACACAAGTAGGAGGCGTTAGAAATCGTGCATACCGTGCTTCTCTGGGCCAAATTCCGGTCCGCATTTGCGTCTCGACACGCTTTGCGGCCGCACGCGCTCGAGTCAGCCGCGTTTCCAGCGCCAAAGCCGCAAAGCGTGTCAAGACGCAATTACGGACCGGAATTTGGCCCAGAGAAGCACAGTGCATACTTCCCGCGACGAGCGATGCGACATAATGTTTGTCATCTAGATAGACCGAAAATCTATATTGCTGATATGCACTGCCGTGGTCGCGCGTCGCTGGAAGTATGCACTAGGCTTCAGGGAGAACTAGAATCTGTGGGTGGTCTCGAGGCCATCTATCGCGTAAACGAATTGAGGGAGAGTAGAGTTCATGGGTGGTTCCCAGGATATCAATGATTTAGAAAGGACTAAAATTTTGGATGGAATATTAGCTACTGGACCGGGTTAAATTGATTAAAAGTCATGGGTAGTCTCTACTATTTACAAAAATAATTTAGCAATGTACTTTTAGGATTTTACAAATTCATATTGGAGCCATACACACGATTATTGCTATGTTTTTCACCGTATTTTTTGACCCTGGAGCTATCGGCGGAATTCTGATAGCCGGCTGCTCTTCGAATTCCATCATGAATCCCTCCCGGGAATTCAGCGCGTGGCTCTTAATGCATCAAACCCCGCATCCGACGGCAACAAGTGCAGATTCTCACACTCCACAACTACTCGTTTTCCAATCGATGAGTTGTCCTCAACGGGCTTCTGCCCGTGGAGACAAGGAACTGGGAATGGACCTTAATTATATATTTGCGTACTCTCCTGGGTCCAACGAGAAGTTGGTGCCAGTGGCTCAGCCAACCCGAAGACCGGAAATGAAAAACATTAATTAAAGGTATAATTCGGTCTTTGAAAGTTTGACAAGAGAACGAAAATCTTGTTCTGATTCTCAGGTTCTTTTGGTTAACCACTATAATAGAGAAAAATAGCGAAAGGGATTTCCCAGAACCACAGTCTGGTAAGAAACCCATTATATAAAATGCCTGAAATGATCCTTTTACATCGGCGGTTCTATCGTGCCTATTTTTCCACTTTTCCTCATTTAATTTCAATTTTTTAGAAGATTCTTGTAGTCGATTTGTTATGTTTGCCATAGGACCTTTACATTCATATTAACCTTCCACCAATGGCTCACCCTAGATTTCTCCTCGATTCCACTCAGGAAGTCCGCAATTACCTACGGGCAACAATTTCAAGGAGATATGGGGTGGCTGGGACGTAAGGGCTGAATGGGTAATAAAGGGAAGGGGAGGGAAGACTATTAGAAGGCAAGTGAGTTTTTAGTCACTAATGTGTTGTTTTCGTGAGTTTCGAGCCGGAGTGGATGAACTTTGTTTGAATAGACGAAAAAAGCTCATATGAAATGGAATGCTGGGCAGCCCTTCCGTGATGAATAAGCAGTGATACAACATTTGATAATACGTGACATCGGCATTGATCCTAATGAGACTTTGTGTTTTCCATAGGAGGTTGGCGCAAACTCGGTGCATCTAATGTGTTTTCGTCAGTTGCGAGTCGGAGTGGCATATGTCACCGAGTCTGCGCCAACCTGACGTATGCTCCCGTAAAGCTCTTCAGATGACTGCTGACGCGTATGGCAGAGAGTTGGCAACAACCTTCAATAGTGAAAAAATAAATAAATAAATAAATAGTGAACGCAAAGTCTCATTAGGATCCATGCCGACGTAATGTATGTATAGAGAAAAATGCGTAATTAACAATAACTCTGCATACTTTTTTTGGTTTTGACGACGTTTACACATGCCTTCTTAAGCCCTTACCACTCTTGATGATGTGCTGCTGACGTCTTCATAATTCCTACCCTCTCAGGACATCACACTTCTATCTTTTATGGTCTTTTACGTCTTCCACATACCTTGCACTGGTCTCCCGAAACCCTAAGCGCTTCACGTCTTTCTGGCAACTCATCTAGAGTTCTTCACATCCCTACCCAATTTTCACGTCTTGCACACGTCTTAGGAGCTCCTCTAATCTCAACGGGGTCTTGCTCACGTCTTCTGAGGCTCTTTCAACTTCTAGAGAATCCTCACCTTTGCCTTCTTCGGCTGTTCTCGCTTTCCTCGACCTCTTCCGCACGTTTTCTGGAGCCTTTATTATTTTTGAGCCGTAGTCTCACACGTTTTCTGGAGCCCTATTAACTTCTAACTGACAACCTGCATACGTCTTCTGAGGCTTTGCTAACTTCCTTGCCCACGTCTTTTGAAGCTACAGTTGACCGCAATGTTAAAAGGACATGGTGCGGTTGCGGACTCGCACTAAAACTACGGTAGAATCTGGCACTTTGCCAGATTTCGTCATCGATCGGCGCCACAGCTGATATTCTCGTGAGCAGAGAGACGACGGTTGGCGCCGATCGAGGACGGAATCTGGCAGTGTAAGATTCTACCGTAGTTTTAGTGCGACTCCGCAACCGCACCATGTCCTTTTAACATTGCGGTCAACTGTATACTTTTTTTTACAATACCTCCTCAGAGGCCGGATTCATAACTGAAAAAACGGGTAAGCGCCTGCCTGGGTCGCCTGATCTGGGCTTGGAAATTAGGTTTGGTTTGGATAACCCAGCACCTTTGATTCATCTGCGCAAATCCTGGGTTGGTTCCCCAAACCAATTTTTGGGACAGGGGCTCTCTACACACCGAAGGAGGAGTTGTCCCCTCTTTGCAGTTCGGAACGTCACGCCACTCAATGCAGGCGAAATGGTCCCGAGTGGAATTAGAGCCGCGATAAGCGGGACAACTCTTCCCTCAGTGTGTAGAGAGACCATGTCCCCAATTTTTTGTTGACACGAGAGGCGTCTGCGGATGCACAACGTATTTTGGTAACGTCTATCTCGAATTTGCCGTCCAATCGATACTCAATTTTCTCTTTGGTTAATTCCCTATATCTCATTTTTAGCTCTTATCTCGTGCAGCTAGCGTTTTATCTCATTCTACTTGCACTGTTTTTACTAATTCCGTTATACTTTCTCGCGGTTTAATTTTTTATGTTCTTCTGTTTGTCAGAACCCTACAAAGACAATCAGACAACGCCTCACCTAATCATGAAACGATAAGGAAGCACTGCAACATCTGGAGTAGTCTGAAGCCAGTTGTTTCCCATATTTTGATAGACTTCGTTCAAATATGCTATGTTGTTCCAAATTCAAGCTGAAGGCCTAACCCCCTCTTCACAACGTCTTGTCTGCAAATTCTAAATTCTTAATAATTTCGCCAACACATTGTCCGTGTCTCGTAAAGCAGTATCCTTCTGGATGACATGCTGCCCACATCGTCTGAGGGTTTACCTTTTTTCCACGATGTCCTATCCACCCTTTCCGCAGTATGAAACCATTTCCTCGACCCCCTCACTGCCCCTGCCTTCTGCTGCGCTTCTAATTCCTCTCGAAATCCTCACGACCGGATAGTTAGAAGCCCTAAGCACTTTACTCGACGTTCAGCACGCGTACTTCAAAGCTAACCCCTGTTTTCCCAGTTTTTCTGGCACCTTGACCTGTGTCGGTATTTCTTGAATCCCATGACCTCAACCTACATACTTCCTCTGAAACCATACATGATATCACTTCACGTCTTCAGAAGCCCAGTATCTAAGAAGCTCATCGTATTGGAGCAATAATGCGTTACGATCGATTTCACTACTATGACGCATTTCTTGGGTTTCTGCTACATTCAACCTGTGTTATTTTTCCCATGTCAGACGGCTTCAGATTTATTCCTGCCTTCTTTCCGTGTCTAATTAAGCACTCCATCGGTTATGGACATGCGACATGGCACAACACCTCAATAATTCATGTGGGATTGCGCGGTCTATGTGCAGCGAACAAATCCCCTGTTCATACGACTTCTTCAAGCGAACACTGCCTTTCAAGGGGTTCCTGTGAGAAAATGCTATAGTAGTTAGTCAAAAACTGCACCGCTATGCATTGAGTTCCAAGGCAAAGATATCTGTGGTCAGAGCCCTTGACGGTAAGGTTTGCGATAAGTCCCCTATATGTATATCCCCTATGTTTGTGTATAGTTTAATTTTTTTGTCGTATCTACTGCCATCATAGTGCAGCTTATTAGCAGATTGTCCAAGCGGTAGTATCAGATGTCAAAGCTTTATTCGTCAGGTTCTCAGTTTTGCATTTATGTTCAGAGGCTACCCTTAGCATAGAGAATGCCATCAGTGTAATGCATATGCACAGAAAAACTTCCCTACCGTAGTTTAGTCGGCCATAAAAAACTGGAGCGTCTCACATTCATTGGATTTAGTAGTATTCGATTTGTTGATGAGCACTTGGATTGTTCTTCGTCTTCGCCGTTTCCTTTCTGATTACGACGGCTTGATGGGACTGGGTGAATGCATAGTGCACGTCTTATTAGCCGAGTTCTCATCAGTGAGTATTCAACGCAAAGTTTGAAAGCACTTTGTTCCACGAATTACCGGCTATATACTTGCTGGGCTGTGGAGGCGCAGCTATCTGGGACGAGTGGGGTGAGCGCTCTTTAGATGGATTTTTGAGTCGAAAATTCGATCTTGTCATCAGAAGCGGCCGGCATACGAAAATCCGCAATCGGCGAAAAAACTTCGTACAGAAAACGATGCGAATGTCCGAAAAGTAACTGTTAGAGATTTCTTCATTTATGCACATTTTGTATTCCAATAACGAAATAAGAAATGGGTTTTCAATACCACCGCAAGACGTTGAACTTCTTAGTGCATTATCTGCTATGAAAAAAGAGCACCAAAATGAGTATTTCACTGAAAATCGGTGATGAGAATATTTGAGTCACTCGGATTTCGACGTTTTTTTTTTGGTGAGTCGGACTCTGAATCGTGAAATTGTTTTGAATCATACGGATGGAGATCCGAATATGAGTGAGTCGGATCCAATGTATACCTCCAACCACAAATCCCCAACCTCCTCATGTTTCTCCACGACCATTTTGAACAGCATTCCTGAATTTATGGACTGTCGAAGGTGTCCCAATCTAGGTGTTATGTATGTAGTAATTTTAGGCAGTCCCACAGAAGGACCCAGACGAAGAGAACGAACCATCGTGGCGAATCACTGTTAATCCCTCTGCTGAACTTTTTGGCTCACAACGACTTCGACAACTCATTGATCGACTCTATCATCAACAAAAGCTGCTCAACTCTAATGATGCCAAACAGGTACAACAATAATGATACAACTACTTTCTGAGATTCCTAAGCCTATCATCGCAAGCAGCAATAGCGTTAGATTGGGAAAATCGTAAAGCTCTTCCAAAAACATGTGCGGTCTTCAATCCGCAGCGGCCTGCAAACGAGTAGAGCTGCGAAAATCTGATTATGCGTTCCCAGAATCGCGGCGCATTTCCTATGACTAATCTACGAGAATTGAGATTGCCCACGAAAAAGGGCACATCGGTTCCCAGCTATTGATATGTTTGCTATCAGCACACCAATCGGGGATTTATCTTCTAGGTTCATTGATTTCGTTTTGATCCTAGCGGTTAGGCATGCCATTATGAGAATGTAATGTAAAATCTGGTCGCTGCGACACTCATCTGCACCATCTGATAGAAAAATCACTTTACTTCTTCACGGATCGTGCGAGCTTCAGAAAAACTTTCATTTGTCTCGTTCTCTCGCAATCCTTGGCCCTAGTAGTGCTCTGTTTCGTCTTGCCATTCGATCACGATCACTGAGCCTGGAAGCAAATGTTTGCTGCAGAGGAAGCTAATTAACTGTCTCGATAAAAACATCTACCCATATAACAAGTGGCATCCCTACTCGGAGCAAGAACATTGGCGACATCAAATGACTGCTAAAGCAAATGAAAACAATGTTCTTCAGGTGCGAACACTTCGAATTTTTGATCGGAATCCTACGCCAGAAACAGATAACGTCAAAGATCTATAAGAAGAGTCGAGTTGGACGTGTTGGAAAAGGAATTTTCAAGAAACGTTGCCGCGTCGCAGACAGTTCTGCGACGCGTTTGGCGCGGGCTTCAATTGTTGTCAGTGGAGCTAATCATTACCGGCTCCCCTACAAAAATAACACAATTCTTGGCTTCTCCCAAAACTGAAGCAAAAATATCATATTTTTTTTCGGACTATCCAAATCATTTATGAATCATTTCTATCTGTCATCGTGGTCGGTCTTCTTGAAGGTTTTTTCACGGTGTTATTCATCTAGTTAAACGTGAAAATAATTCACGCTCCTAAACACGAAATACAAACCAAGAACTGACATAAAACTGTAACAACGCCTAACGGCAACACGTGAAAAAACTAGATAAACCAATGAGTTAGTCTCTGAGGAACCTGTCAGTAAGCTTCTTGAAAGAGCCCAAGGGAAGTGGTAAAACGTGCCTTGCTGCGCATCATGCATGATGTATACATGAATAAATGTAATGAATCACTGGCCATCGCTTGACTATTTGGATACGAATCTGATTGACAAATGTTTTTACGCTTTTCCGAAAAACCTTCTGATACATTGAAACATTAACAGGACAACGCAAACTCCCGATTTCCATTATTGCTCACACGTTTTCCACGGCAAATCCGCTGAAGCAAGGCGTATGCAGCTAAAATTCGTGGCTTACTTCTGAAAGAAGATTATACTCCAATGGTTTTAGTCAGAGCCTGCCACCTTACTTGTCTGTAATCGGCCTTGGCCTCGCATCGCTCCGAAATCGGCAATCATTTCGTTGCCATCATTAGCACACCAAGCTATAAAAGCCAAGCGCAAACGGCGTTTTAGAGAAGAGGAGAGATGGCCAATGGTGACTCGGATTTCAACCACATTGGGAAGAGGCATCTCTCAAGAATTCCACATCAGATTGAGAGTGGTATCGTTCCTTCAGGGAACTTGCCATCAGGGATGTGCGGCAAACGATTTTGAGATTTCGGCAAACGGCAATCAGCAAGAAAATCCCAAAAACGGCCGGCAAACGGCAAACGGCAAAAACCTCAACCCCTTAGATTGACCGAAAAGTTATTCACATGTGCCGCTATACTGGTTTTTCTTTTTTCCAACACTTAACATCGGCATGGATTGTGAAGAGACTCCGCGTCAACTGTTGAAGGTTGGCGCAAACTCGGTGTCGTATGCTATGATATAGGTGCACCGAGTTCGCGCCCACCTTCAACATTGAACGCAAAGTCTCTTCACGATCCATGCCGATGTTACATATGTCAACATTCTCATAATTCCAGTTCAAGGGAGTAGTTCCATGTTAAGGCATCAGATGAACAAAAACAAGACATGTGGAACCTCATGGAAGTCAAAGGAATCGCCGCTACAGCCTCGCGAAGAAGCCAATGTCTTGGCGGCGGCGCAGTAGTGCCGCTGCGGCTCCGCAGTGGCGCGGCTGCGGGTCCGCGATTGGTGGCTGCGCTCTGACAAAACAGGTACCGACTGCGAGTAACTTTTATGAAATGAGTCAGAATACAACTGGGTGGGCCTACGAACAAAAATAAACACCTGCGGTGCTTACGTCCTCTGTCTGTTAGGGACAGAGTGTATTCCCGTTATCGCGAGCTAGGATATACGGGATGTACGTCAAATTTAGGCTATTGAACCAGCAAAAATCTCGTTCTACCATAGATAACTGTGAATCGTAGTCGAATCGGTTCGCTGATGCATCCTCTTCGAAGTTCGTGCGGTTCCAACACGGAACTGCCGCGGTACTGTCGCGGCAGTGTCGCGGCGTCGTCGACTCTCAAGACACTGCAACAAAATCTCCGCGGCACAGTAATCATCGCGGAGCTGATGCGGTACTACCGTGGAACCATCGCGGCACAGTCGAGAGTCGAGGGAATTTTTCTGTCAGCTCACGTTAGGTTACAATTTGCCCGAACTTACCGCGAGCTGAAAAAAGTTCAAAACACCTCCAGAATTTTTTTTCAAATCAATATTTTTCCATAAAAGACCGAATGATCCATTTTTTGGGGAATTTCTATACAATATGCGCATCTAGTGGCTCACAACGTGGCATGCGAGTGCGTTGTTTCAGCAATGTGTGGTCTCTTACCTGAAAATCGTCAAATAAATAACTCGCGCTTAGCTGCAGTTTACCGCGAACTTACCGCCAGTGAACTCGCGTTTTCGAACCCATTTACTACCACCTCAAATGAGTCGAAACTCCGGACAACGGTTAGGATAACAACGGATAATCGGCTTACCCTTAGTGCCTACATGGCCGCGAGCATATGCGGCGTTTCCTTCTAAGGTTTTGCCGATTTTGCCGGAAAAAAATAACAAAAATTTCGGCAAACGACAAACGGCAAAAAAGTCTCAAAAATGGCCGGCAAACGGCAATTGCCGCACATCCCTGCTTGCCATGCCATCTGTAACAGCATTCCGTGTCATTTACTTATTTAGCGAGTCTCACGTGGTCATGACACTTCAGCGTAATGAATCCGGCTGACTCAATGTTCCTCTAGGGAGAAACCTTTCGTAGTTAGCTGGTTTCATTGCATTTGAAGTGTCATTATCTTGTGGGTCTCATTTGGTGAGTGTGTCGCAATAAGCAGTTTCAATCTCGTCTCCGTAATGGAAAACGCGAGAGATGTGCTCTTTCCATAGGGCGATTTGCGAGCCACCTCTCACCACCCAGGATTGCATTGGCTGAATTTACGGGAGATCCTAAATCTGTTTATGAAATGTGCCTGAAAAAATTTACACATCCGCGAAGCCAACTTTTTGCGGCTCTAGGCAGTCATGCAAGGATGTTTCGTTCGAAAATGGCCCCAGGAAGTTTAATATGTACTGGCCTTTTGCGCTGGAAACAGTTCCCTTCTAGATAGAAAGTGACGACAGTGGCTGCTTTCGATTCTGCACTAGTAAGGTTACTGGTTCTGTCAAAACGTAGAGCTGTAGGAAGGCGAAGCAAGCCTTACAAAGGCTTTGTGTCGTTGAGTCTTCCATCGGAGATTATGTAGCAACCTAATGGCTCTGCGCTGAGAACGAGCATCTGAGCATCATTAATTTTGGCTTTCCTCGAGTGGCCTCAAAAATGCACGCTCGCGCAGGGTAATGTCGTTATAGATAAAGCCCTGGAGGAAACCGTTGTAGTTGCTGGTGAAAGGTTATGAAGCACACTTAGTAATCATACATAAAACATCTGTATCCCTTTTTAGCACATGATTTTCAGGTACTATCCGCTCTCCAGGCTATTGATCCGTCATCAGATCTACTCCTACCGCTTCTTACAGTACTTTCCAATGCGACCGCCTATCCGGCTAATCAGGTGAGCAAGTTTCTATGAAATTGATCTGACAAGTTCAATTAGTGTAATCCGCTGAAACTTCTGTTTTTACTTGTATCATTAATCAGTAGGAAAGGATCTTGGGTTGCGCTCTAATAGATAATCTAGGTGACAGTCAGGATCAGTGGGTACTTTAGAAAGCGACACCGCATGATTAGACTAAGAGAAGGTTACTTGTTCAAAGCGATTAGGCGGGCGTTGATGTTGGGACTGATACGCTGATTTTCATGACGGACTCTATGAATTATCACCGTAGTCAAAATCTAGGGTAAGGGAGATTTTCGATGGACGGCTAAGCATAACATGGAAAATCAAGAGTTAGGGCTCCCAATACGTTATGCATATGCGTGACCACCTACGTTAGTGTATCATTTTCTATTTTTGCCGGAAGTTGTTTCCCGGTCGACCAACGTCAGGAGAGGGGGAACGTTAAGAATTGTTGACAAGAAACACTCACCAGAGAAACCAATTTATTTTCTGGACACTCAAAGATCGCGCCTTCATCTCCTTTTTGCGTTAAGGATGTGTTCATGGTGAGAATAGTTTTCTTGTTGATGGTATGTGAGTACGGTGATTAAGGTTACGGTTCTTATATAAAAGAAGTTGAAATCTGTCTCCCGCCCGTATCAAACCTCCATCAGCCGAGCGAAAAGTTATGATGACCTTCGATGAACTGTTGTGCTTATTTGTTCTATCAGCCAATGAGACGCCACACATTCAATTATCAGATGGTTATGATAGGACAGAACCGTTTGGTTGATTGCGAAAGGGTCGCAAGTTGTTGCTCACGATGTAGCACGCTCCCTCCTCAGTTATGACTGTTCGAGTTTGACTTCGACGTTCGGATTGGCGTAGTGGGAATACTGCACTCTCCTTTGCATTCGACCAAGGTTCGAAATTTTGCGCCTTTTCCAAAATTTCATCCAAAGTCATAAGTTGCTATTCGTAAGCCACGACTTCGGTTGGAAATATTCTCGATTAGTAGTGCTATTTGGCAGCACGCTGATTCCAGGATGATTTGCGAAGTTTATCTAGCTTCTGCTTAAATTATCGACCCCGTCCGGTATTGCGCCGGTGCTCTCGCATGCTATCCTTTAACGTGTGTGTCCGCCCGTTGACACTCGGCTGTCATCTCAACAGTCAGTTTGATTTACTCAGAATGACTGAGGGTTTGCAACAAGTCCTAGTCATCTTTTTCCTCGCGCCTAGTTTTCGGGCCTCTGGTCTTAAGAAAACTTCTGTAATACAGTTGGCTCGCTACGAGCACTCTCGATGGACATGCAACTGGTCATGGCTTGGAATTATCGATCGTGACATGAAGCTTGTTGATGTTTCCTTTTTTCAGAGTACTCAATCCCCTCTTCTCTCCACCTCTGCGGTAGGGTTGCTTATGTGTGATTAGTAGAAAGAAGTCCGAGTTGGTGGCACCGGGTTGTCAACGCATCTTATGTTGTATTACCGTGATTATATCTTCATCACAGTAAGCAGCTTGCTGGGCTAATAAGTACAGTCCGGTCGTGTAATCTGTGGAGAGCCTCGCCGCTAGATCCTCCGGGGCTGACATTGCAGGTGGGACAAGTGTCGAACCCGGGAGGTAACCACCGATAAGCAACAATCCTTGTCCCTATACTGCTGTACTAATTTGAGTGAATAACGATCGATTAAGTGTGGGACAGCGCTGACCTCGAGAGGGGTTTGCAAAATAATTGCCATTTCTATTAATATCACAGTGGTTAAGGGTTATTACAGTACGCGCTTGTAACGATGGGCTCCGTCTTGCCTTAGTTCACTGAATGTGTCAGTCTCGTGATGTGAATTGCATTGAGAAAGTGCTGAGCTGCAACAAAAACCTCTCGCTTCTTACACGAGGAAGTCAATTAAAGTCTGTTGAAGTGGGTAGAGGATGTCAGAAGATAATACGGTGGATATGTTAGTTTTTTCGCAGAAACTTGATGCTCATTTGTGTTGATGCATGCGCCTGTTTCTGCCGAAATTGCATGTCTAGAGTGCAATCGACACACGAGGGGAGGAGGCTGTTGAGAAACGGCGCTGAGGGCATCAAGAGGAACGAGCGCGATCAAGAGTAACAAATGAACCTCGGGTTTGAATGTAATTCAAAATGCGACTCAATCGTTACGTACATTTTGCAGATTATGATGCGTGAGCTGCGGATCACCGAACGAGTAGTCGAGATGATCTGCCTGCCTCGCCGTGGATGGTCAAGGCCGTGCCGCGTCATGCTGCTCCAGTGTCTGGCCAATATGGCTGTATGCCCCGAGAATCATGTGAGTCCGAAAAACATGCATCGCTTACAACGAGCTGGCGGCTAATACATGATTCTGCAGGGAATTGTGAAATGTGCTATACCGCACGCCGTGCAACGGCTTTCAACGAACGATGAAATGGAGGCAGTGGTTGCACTTCAGGCGCTCACTAATCTCTCATTAAACATCTCCAAGGATCAGGTCTGTCAGACACTATGCCCCAGGATTACAAATCGCGGCGATGTTTCCACTAAGCATACTGTAACCACGGCTGGCTCGGTTCCAAGTTCGCCATTAATCAATAAGGAAACAGCTGTTAATTCATCTATACTTAGTGAAAACACGCAGAAGCACCACCGCCGTGGACAGTATGTTGTCAGAAAGAATGCTGTTTCAGAAGTATGTAACAGGTTTGGCTCAAGTTCCCCCCCCCCTCCAGGGGAGGCATTTGTGAATGCGGCGGCAGAGGTTGTACGGGTAATGCCCGAAAACCCAGGGAGTGCCCCTAGTGCCGTGCTACTGTCCCCCTATGCTTGCCCCACCAAATGCATTCATGCCTTAAATCGAGTGTTGCTCAGGGCTGAGAAGAAACTCGGAGGCCCTACTCTAATGTTGTCGTAAAAGTCGTGCTCTGTGTCCACTGAGCGCCGGATAGTGTGTCTACCACTACAGTTCCTACAACGGGTGATATCCAAAGTAAGGGTCAATATTTTAGTCCTAAATTAGTGGAGGCTGCAGCTCCGGTTTGACGGATTTTTGCCTATACTAGTATCTAGCAGATGTTCAGATCCCTCAATTCGTACCAGCCATTCCGCACTGTCTTGCACGGTTATGGGTCCGAGGGGAGCCGAACCTGAACGCGCTTCGACTACTGGTGAATCTCAGCTGTTGCCCTGATATGGTTCCGTACATGCTTGGTTCGAAGGTTGGTGCAAAACCCTGAGTTTCACATGTTTTTCTACTTGCGAGTTTCGCACTTCAGTCAGTCTCTGGTCTATTCCGATTACTGGACACAGATCGCGAAGAGGTGCTTCTTCGTGCTATCACATGGCTATTGTGCACATCATCCGCCGTCGATGCGCTGCATTTGACATATGACAAAATCGCCTGTCATAATCAGGTACCGCATTTAAAGGAGGAAGCTTGCTCTGCAGATGTAAGTTATGAGAGAGCGGCGAATTCAGGATCCATTCCGGAATCCTGCACATACTCTCTACCACTCTATCTATGGGCCAAAAGGTCGACAAGAGTTGGAAGAACGGGTCAATGAACTGACCATGCACAGCAATGAAGATGTCTGCAACAAGGCGCTCAGGTTGCTGGAGATTTTGAAAAACGTGAGTTCTTTTTATGTAAATGAGACCCGTAATTTTTATGTCACGCTGGCAAGGATTCGTAGGACCTAGTGTATGCTTCGTCTTTCCTTGCGGTACGGCAAGTCCTACACCGCGACCCCGTGGCCGCAACACTAGCATGCACTATGCCTGAACGCATCCAATCTTCAACCCCCACTCTCTGTAAAGTGTTCAAAATTGATTTTCTAGTAATATCTTCAGATTCCGCCTTTCGCGACGCCGGGCGCGCAATTGAATCGATTATGACGTTGAGCGAAACAACGCTGATCATGCACACAAATCGGTCATTCTATTAATACTTAACTGTGTCGCTGTCGAATGGGACACGACTAAGCCTGTCGTCGCTGGCTACTGTCGTCTCTCTTTCGATATTGTTTTCGGTCTTCCATGTCGCCTTGTATAATGTATGAGACGTCGTTTATAGTCCTGCCGCCAAGCGTGGTGGAACCATAAGGGACCCCCTTTTACGCAGATTTCTATACTTTCATTAATTATCCATCGGTTTTTCATTGTCACTGATTTATTGATTGTAATTCTTTTGGTAACTGATATGTACCGGTGTTTTATTGGGCAATAATCCAGCTAGTCAGCAACTAGCCATTCCACAATGATTATTCAGATCTCTTTTACATGTACCTATCGGGAGCCAGAGCTTCTGGGTTTTGCATTTTTCCGGCCGGTTTCGGTGCAATAATTGTATATTTTCTTTCTTGACGCTTAAAGCGCTTTAAAATAAAGCTTCAAGGAGTTAGATTTTTGTGAGAGAATTTTCATTTATACATCACCATTGATTAGGTAGACTCTGGCAAACCCCTAGTGACCTGAGGCTTTCGATTATCACCAGCAGCGAAGCGGTGAGCCTCGGTGAAATATAACTAATGATAAGGAGGTTCCGACGAAAAAGCCACCGCTTCGTGCTGTGATAATCGAAAACAGGAGTTCACTTGAAATGAACCAGAGCTTCATTATCCGACGAGCCGATAAAAACAGTCAAACGGCAATGAACTCACCGTAAGTTGTATGGTTTTCGTTTTCGATTTAGTCTGACGCATGGACCAGGCGACTGGCCGTGCGGGGTTGGCGGCCTCACTGGAGAATGGGGTTTCAATTCGCGCAGGGTGATCTACCCTCGCAGCCCCGTCCATCCATCAGACTAAGATTATCACGCGATCTCTATGTACTAACTCTTCCAAAATTGAGGGAAAATTTATTGAATTTGGGGTCAGCATGAGCCCCTGGCCAAACTTCCAGGCAAGTCGAAGTTATCGACCTACCACACGAAGTTTCAGCGAGAAAATTTTTCCGTCTACGAACTCCGGAAAGTAGAAAATTACTCAATATCCCCTACGCAGGAAAATTGACCTACCCGTTTAATCGTCGAATATGATACTATTTAGGAAAAGATAAAGGATTCACAGAATCGGGAAGCGATAGCCGACTTGAAGTGACCGTTTTTCCCTGTTATTGAACCCCTCCCTCTAATTGAACCACCCTTTTGGAGGAGGTTGAAAAATAGTACACCCGGTATTCAATTACAGGAAATACGGTATTCTCGTTACTTGCGTAGCCTATTACAAGTCGCTGCGTCCTTGAGTTGCTGATACAGGGTGCAGAAAGTTGATGGTAGCAGAAGTTTACTGTGAAGAACCAATGATAGATCAATGATGAGCCAACGGTCCCAGTGGCAACAACGACCTGCTTATGAGCAATTTGATTAGGCCTTCTAGAACATTCTATACACAGAGAAAGTTACAGAATACGAAACAGTCCACACAATGAGGAGAGCACAGAGAAAAGGACATTATAGAAAGTTCCTGAACATCGATCACTGAACAGATTATTTCCGTCTGCAGCACCCGTCGATTAGAAAGCCAATGGTTTAGCGCGTCCTCAACGGCACTTAATTTTTACCCGTATTTCGAAATCCTCATCCTTCAAACTTCCGCTTCGTGCCATCATTCATGTCTCTTTTGGAGTCATATCGATTGCACTAAAAGAATAGTATACATTTTGATTCTGCGTTCTCGGTTAAATTTCATTTTAGTTATTCGTTTAGCCTCGTGAGCGAGTGTTTCTTGTTCGAAAAACTGTATCGCTTTCCTGTAGTTACGGAAATCATGCCGGCTCGGCAAACTGAGCCGATAATAAGTTTCAACAAATAGCAAAGTTGCATCGCGGTAAAGCGGAACGAGCAGTTTTTTTTGCCTTGCGCCACTGCGTGTGGGTCTTAAAAAGCTCGTTTTCTGGTGCCTTTGTAGTTTTTGTGATGAGGTGCTAAGTCTTGAGCAGTTGCCAAATCTTAAATAAAAGAAAAATAATGCTATGCACCTTATCTACTTCGGTTTGGTAAGATGTGGTGCTTTACCAGCATGATGCAGGGCACACCTTACCTCCTAACTAAACCACGGATTTATTCCAAGGATCATATATCCTTCTTGTTGAGAGCTAGGATTTCGCCCAATTGAATTTTCACAGTTGTCTTCTTATGCAGCTGCGGAAACTGCAGTTCTCGCGACTACAAACATGATTCGAATAATACACCCGCACATGACGCGATTCGCGAAAACACTCAAGCAGCTTCGGCAAAAAGCTAAATGTCGGCTATTGTGGCGGACTGGGGCCCATTGATGTGGAAATGCTAACGCTCAGGATTTGGAGAGGGGATGGAGTGAGACGTTAGAAAAATCAACAGAAATGGAAGTTTGTTGATCGGCGATGGAAACCACAGTCGATCCTAAAGGTTTCTGCGCTTCGTAGGTCAGTCGGTGCCCCAATAAATAAATAAAGCTTATCAAACATTGTCAACTAACATTGGTTCAAAAAATCTAAAGCGAAGCTGCGAAGAATGCATTGCGCATTGTCACACTCTAGTGAATTTCCTCCACAGTCGTCAACTACATTATCAGTATCATATAGATAGCTCGCAATACATTTTTGACGTCAACTGTACTTTTATCGCTGCTTGTTGTGACTTCCATACGACCAAATTTGTTAAAGGCCGCGCCTGGTCCCTCGACGACTGTTCCCGCCACCGCCGCCGTATGCCCAGCATTTTCGAAATCGATCGGCGTGCCACGCCTATCGATCGTGGCTGGCTTTCTTCATTCTGGTATGCGACGACTACAGCGTGCGGTGGCTGCTCTCGAGTTCTCCTGCCATGGCTGTCTAGTGCAGCGGCGATCATTGTAAAACTTCTTCTGCTGCTGTAAACGCTCCATGGTATAGTTGCATACGTAGTTGTCTGAGAAAAAGCTCGGTCTGCGTCAAACCTCAACGTCCCCTGCCATCTCCAAAGTTTCCTACAGAAAATCTGCCGAGTAAAAACGCCTGCATACCTATTTATGAACGGGGTATGTGGTTTGTCCCATGACAACCTCGTAGCTGTCTGGTATACGATGATGAAAACTGTTATTATGTGTGTCAGTAAGACGTCAAATCATCGTACTTTGCGTCAAGAGGTCGTAGGGCCTTGTCTGGTTGCATCAGCTCCAGAGAAACTACTTGTGATTACTCACTTCAATCCACTAATATGTAGTTTATTAATCAGATTAGTATCAGTATTTTAACATAAGTATTTTAACAATTAGTTAGTATTTTAACATTACAGTTCGGCTACATCACCGTATTAACATTTTACCCTGCCACGATTGTTCATTTTACTGATTACAGTTACATTTAATATCCTTTACTTTCCATGTCTAAAAATGTCTTTCCATTGTCTCAGATCTGCCTTGACGCCTTTTATACCGCCGTCAGGGCGGAGCTAACTCCTACACCCGGTGCAGAGAAAGCCATCAGGCTATGAGTCATGACAGGCTTATCCCATAGGAGAATGTGTTCGTGTGTGTGAAGGGTTCAAGCTTGGAGCCCTGCGTTATTCCTTTGTACACTATACGACTGTCGCTGTAGAATGGATAAAGCAAACGTGAAAAGTACTGCAGCACTGGTCGCGGCACTGCTGGATTTTCGGGTTTCATATTTCTGTTAATGGAAGGTTTTGGACTGAGATGTATATCACAAGGTAGCTGAGTTGAACGCAAAACTCAGATGTCAGGCAGGACTCGAACCTGCATTGCACGCTTTCCGGGCGAGAGTGTTACCATTACACCACCGACACCCCGTTCTGCATCACTCAGCTATTCACACATGAACTGTGTGGGCACAACAGCAATCACCCGATGACGGGTATGATCTGGTAAGCACAAATCGGCATTAAATCCAGTTAAGCTGAGGCCTTTTGAAGACAGAATTTTGATGTTTTTTGAATATTTGATGAAATATTCAAAAAACATCAAAATTCTGAGATGTATATAATTGCTCATCACACCTATAATGCGATAACGGTGCCGCTTTTGGGAGCAATGATTATGAAGTGTCGCGCTGAGATCAGCATCATCGCCCACGTAAGCCCCGGTCTTAGCCGGGCTTAGCTGAACCTTCTCCCATTCAATCAAGATGACCATTACTTGGGAGACCAGATGATTTGAAACATGAGGATAGCCGTCAACGGTGGGATCATCTCGAACGGTAAAAGTCTACGACATCCTCCAGCCTCCAACGCTTATCTTGTTGAAAGGACTTCATTTTCAGCTTTTTGGACTGGAGGCCGATGCTCACGAAGCTTGTTCCTGTTTTTAGCAATGCATCAGTCTAAAGATCTCTCTACATCTGTGGCGAAAACGCGATGCTATCGCTTCTGGAGGGAGCGTGCGGCGCGGATGGTCCCGCAAGGAGTGTCTGTGTACGCACGCTGTCCTCGTCGGATTGGTGTGAAAGGCAGTGTAACTTTTCGCTTCGGTCATGACCCAGTGCAATGGCTCCATCCTTCGCTCTGCTCTTTAGTGAGGTATAATGCTTCGTTGTGGGCCTATTTGCATTCAGAACAATAACCTCTGTAATACCACTGCCATTGTTCCACGTCATAGTTGGACAGTAGTCTGACATAGCCCTTCCTAAGTCGTTCATAGTCCCTCCTATTGTGTTATGTTATGTATACGAGGGAAGAAACTCATAACTCGCAGTCTTTATATGATACAGTTCGGCTACCCATAGATTGAGTGTTCAAATTTTGAGGCACCTGATGTTCCAACACCGGTATGTGTTGATAACCATTGAGGTTACTTTAATAATGCAATATATAGCTTGCTGATGCACATAGTTAGTATAGGTTGTCAGTGCCATGCTAAAGTGCTCTGGTGGTAGTTTTTGTGGGTACGACGTCATCTGAGATCGCACTTACTGGGAACGACCATGGTTCGCACCAGTATTCACTAAAGCAACCTACAAAGTCGAAGCCTGTGTAAAATGATTAGTTGTATGCACCAACACTTACTGAACGTTTATTCTGTAGTATGTTATTACAATCAAAATCATATGGTTTGTATCATATCTTTACAGAGCCGCGACGCGGCTATCTTGGGAGCATAGCGGTTGTTTCTCCAACTATACCAGTGTGTTTTCTACAAAACGACTACTCGGTTCACATAATAGCAGCGTCACAGCTTCCACAAATTATGATATAGGCCATACTTCCATTTTTCTCCATTAACGAAAAAAAATATTCAATCTCAAAGTTATAAAAACTATAATCTCAGTATCTTTGCACCGGTCCTCAGCACCTGTTCGGTCAGCCTAGCGCGCCCTAATTCTTGCTGACCATTCCTCCATACTGAGCTTATCTGGGCCAAATTCCGGTCCGCATTTGCGTCTCGACACGCTTTGCGGCCGCACGCGCTTGATTCAGTCGATTTTCCAGCGCCAAAGCCGACTCGATATGGCTTTTTTATACAGTTTTCTCCAATTTTGTTTACTTTCCAGTTTCTAAAACCACCTAGAGTGAACAGATCGGCCGCTGCGGCGCTGGTAACTTCCGACTCAAATGCGCGCGGCCGCAAAGCGTGTCGAGACGGAATTGCAGACCGGAATGTGGCCCAGAGAAGCACAGTACGTACATATTACATCTCAATTGCTGCGTGAATGGAAATCGCATATTATGAGGTAATCAATATATATCATTAGTTAAATATGGAAAAAGTACCCAGTATCAGAAAATTAATAATAAACATATGTTAAAGTAAATCAACCGGATGAGGTATGCGAAGGCTTCATGAAGAAATCTGCCTAGATGTCTCCTAGCTAGTAAGTACGAGTTAGTAATATATGCTGGATGAGTTTGACGGTAATTGAGCAATAGAGTCCCTACACGAAGTTTCGTTCATACGGTAGAATGAGAGTAGCTCTATGCCGGATCGCTGCCAGTACACCATTGCTGACAGGATGAAGATGTGCCACCACTGGTGAGAGCATCCCACCAAATCGAATGCGCCTGGAAATGCTTCATTTGCAGCAGTCCGATCTTAGATGCGGCAAAAATGTTCTATATTTACCAGGACAGAGCCTCTCGGGAATTAATGTGACGTAGAAGAAGAATGCTAGTCCAACCAGAGCGTACAACACAAATATGTTAACTAACCAAGTCTGCAAACACACAACTTGAGCGCTTAAAAATTCCATTAGGGTGTCCTATGAGTATCTGTACAAAACAAAATTTCGAAATATCCCTTACCTCGACTAATGCTGTCAATGAATGTGTGCGCAATTAATAAGCACCACATCTTCTTTCCCTCCGCCAACTTCCTACCCACGTCCCCCCAGAAGTTCATAGGCCGTGAACCGATTCCGGCCCCCTATTCGGCTAGCTTCTCGGGATCACTTGCAGCAACGGAGCTCTTTGAACCGGGAGATGCATGGAAAACGCAAGAATTTTTGTCAGGGTGATACGGTGGTTGAAGAACATGGACGAACACTAACTGTCCTATTCAGCACTGCTCACTTGTGTTGCGGTATTCTGATCTGTCGGGTCGTCGCAGGATGGGAGAGGAAATCGCTGCCGAATCACCTCTTGTAGCTTGTCGCGCGTGTCCACTGCGTGCACCGTAGGGACGACCCTCTGTTGGGACCCTTTTGAAGTTCCGTCACCGATCTTTTGGATAGCATGCTTTGAATGAGAATCGAAGTGCGACGCAATCACGATCGATACTCGTGACTATCATGTTATCCTATCGCGCGGCTATCAAACTATAGAAAAGGTCTCATAGTTCAGAACTAGAAGAGCAGGGGAACCTTTTTCATGCAAGTTTGACTATGGTTGGTACGGGATTGCCACCTAAGAAATAGATAAAGGAGTTTGTGTGCTTGAAGGGGTATGTTAACTGCTCGTCATGAGTGCTTATGGTGGGGAAGGTGAACAGGAAAACCTTTAGCTGATACACATCGACTCCTATATAAGATGGAATGCAGTGAGTGTTCTGCGACACTAAAAAAACGGACTTGGGGAGAGCAGTGAAAAATGGGTGAGTACACCCAAAACATAAGCACGTATACGGTTGGGTAAGAAACCAATTACACGATCAAACTTCCTCTTTTTTAGCGTTTGCCCCGCTTCGAAGGCGTTCAGCGCGACGGGTCGGACGACGGTTCGACCAATTTTCGACTTCAAGCAATCATGCATTGCTTCTGTCGCAGAGCACCCCAGTCATAGAACGCCACTTTGACTACGCTGCTCCCAAGTGAGAGGCAACTTCGGAACCTAGGCTGCCATCAGATGCGATTCTCGATCCAAGATACTTGCAGACTTAAAGGCAGTGTTCACGATAAGAAACCTTTCTCTGCTTTTCCGCCTATCTTGAAGTCGGTCTCATGCTGATTTCAGTGATGTTCTTGGAATCGTACAAGACCTGGGAACGGAGTTATGGTCCCTCAAAAATTGAGCTAGGGAAGCATGGTGGACGAGTTGTCCGAGTCTTGTAACTTCCATCTTTTGCAGCCGATGTATGCGAGCTGACCTGAGTGAAGAGAGAAGTTGAGAATGAAGGAAAGAACGGGGCTATTGATCGGAAACCATGGCTCATCTCACAATCACGAGTATTCATTTGTTCACGTCGGTGGGCGTGAAAAAGTGCATCTGGGTGTGACGAGCTGACGGGTGCCCAACTTTGGGGCCGTAGAGGACCGTTCCGAGCTCATTTTTATTAGTTTTTTCAACGTTAGGGTTGCGCTAGGCCCCGCAGCTGCCAGTCTCCTTAAAAAATCAGACATGGTTTTTATCGTGGACACTGCCTTTAAGCACGCGGTAACTCAATACCGTCGACTTTTATAGACTCTTACACGAACAAACGAATGAAATATAACTTGATTTGTACAGACATTCATGGTACACCCTAATTTATATGGGGTCAAACAATTAGGGAGCCGCACTGAACTAATGGACCCAAATCGTTCGATCAATAGCAAACAGTCCTTGTTTTTTTTTCGTGCCATACTTTCTGCCAACAAGCGTCGCTCGCGGCTTTCCATTTGAATCACACCGACCGTACACAAGGTCACATAAACGACCAAAGCTTACCGAAACATGTTCATTGGACAGACCACCATGTAGGTAGACCCAATGAGTAGTTGGACAGAATCCAAAAACGACTATTGTTGAGTATATCAGATGCAGGTAGCCAATGCGGGAGCCAACAATTTTCCGATCGAAGAAATCCTCCCGCGTGGGCACGTACACGGTTATGAACAGAATTGACATCAACATATAACAGTAGGTTTCGAGATGGTCCTATAACGGCACTGGGTAAGATCATATACGTTGGAAAACGGCTAGTTTTGAGTAGGCCCGTACCTGAAAACAGAAGAACGAAGTGTAGATGCCTGACAGATACATTCCCAATAGGCCGGCTGAAATGCCGAATATGTCAAGTTTCAAAAACCTCTGCCGTTTCCTCTCATTCGAACAGCAAAATGTGTGGTAAGCCGCGGAGAACAGCATACAAACCTAGAGTTGATCTTTAGACTTTCTCATGATCTCAATAACCTCTGACAAATATATAATCATTTAAAAAGCGTTCAAACACAATATGTGACAACCTGAGCGCCGAACAGCGATAGTGATATGATAAGATGATCTTGAAGATGGCCGCCTATTAAAGGGATTCTATAGACGTTCATTTCGTACTGGCAGTAGGTGAAGTAGATGAATCCGAGAAGATGACTCCATATGTTGATTGTCTCGTTAGTCCAGTGAAATATGCTGAAATAAGCTCAGTAGCACGGTGATGGAGTGCTGCAGACTAACCTAATATATTCGCCCCGGTACCAAAGCGTTGGAACCTTGCATTACTACCATCCGTAGTGCGGATGTAGCTCTGAAGCGAGATTAGAAACCAGCTCACCTTTTAGCACACATTTTGTTAGTCATGTTAGTGGGTCGATAGTGCCGTATCACGTATTGATTGATCCACATTGTTGGCTGTAGCTTATCCCTGGTCACTAATCGATACGAGCCATGATCATGACACAGCTCTTGGGAACGGCACCGAACGCAACGGGCCATACTAAAACAGTACATACAATTCATAAATCACTGAAATATTATTCAAAACCTAAAAAGAGTGCAAATACGGACGAGAATGGACAAAACTGCACCGATGGTGGCTGCCGATCCCTAATTTTACCGCGAACCGGTCGGAAATCTGCCGCTACGGCTCCGGTTCGGCGCCGAGGCGGCAGGTTCCTTACAGGTTCTCGGTAAGATCCATGTATATCCTCCCACAGTGGACGGTCACCCTTGTTGCAGAAGCACCTCAAAACACGTACCAATCAATAGGTTTATTCAGTAGAACGACCGATGTTGGATAGAAAAAGGCAAAAATGCAGCAAGGATATTTGCAGATTGCTTATCATAGCATCTATAATTTATAGTAAATGGGAGCAATATTAGATTCTGTATTGGTCAGAAACAAAATGTAAAATCTACCAGCGGTGCGTTCCAAGAAGATTTCCACGGGAGGAAAAATGAATCTGATATGAGCCGACCAATGATAGATTGAGAGACCGCATGAAATGAGCCTATCTGTTAGATTTTCATTCGTTATATCTTATCAGACCCATTTTCCTCCCATGGAAATTGTCTTGGAACGCACCCAGAAGGAAATTACGGCAACCATGAAGGCAGAAAAATACTGTTTATCTTCTACCACTTGTTTTTCGTCCCTACATACACATATGCCTGACTGTGAGCCAAATTTGCATATACGCACATAACAGAATGCGATTCCCAGACACAAAAAATATTTTTTCGCTATAAAAAAACATGCCAATTAGACCTTGTTGGGGCTACAAACACAATCAAACTGAGTTGTCGACAGCAGATCTATAGGAAGTCATATCATAAGCTCATCATGGACTCCTAAGGTAGTGGATCGAAACAAGGATGCGTCTCCAGAATCGCCAAGACCACCTGTAAACCGAGTTAAAGACCTTCGAAGTCCGTGGCCAAGCCTCGAGTTGCTGACCATAATTTCTCCTAACTTCGTATGCAAATTGACCAAAAGTTGCATGCAACTTACACGGTCATAAACAACTTTTGCTGGTTACTTGTCCGTCATAATCCAACATTTCAACATTTTAGGAAGGTTACGCGCTTATATTGTAAACCTAAAACTAGCTAACAAGCTTCTAAGCCAATGTCACAAGTAGCTTACAACCCAGAAGCAACCCCAAACGTAAGGTACACGCTGATAGTAGTGTCGCACTCAAGTTTCACATTCATTGGACCAAGGTTGCGACAGCCTTGCATTAACACAAGCTAGAGTCGTTAGTAACTTACAAGCACATACTCTGCTGTCACAAGTGATTTGAAGTCTCATTAGCGATTCCTGCATGCAACTTACATTTAAGTTTAATGCTAACTCGGTATAACTGAAAGGATTCGCTGACTTTAGCGTTCTCAAAGTGCCTACAGAGAGTGTTGTAAATTTTTTTCTTCTATCTTACATTTTAAATTTTTTAAAAAATTTATTTTTGTTTTGAAAAATATTGTTCACACAATTCATATCCAGAGCTACCCCAGGGCTCTTCAGTAAAGAGGGCAACTAATGTAAAATGATATTCAAGAAGTATACAAAAATGGAATAGATTGATGTTGAAAAGATTCAAATATAGTACTTATTGAATAATTCATTTAGTTTTTCAAATATTTTTTATTTTACTTTATTACTATTTTGTTTCCTTTTTCTCACATGTTCATATGCCAATCTCACATGTAGGTCCTATGCTCATATACTAAAGTTGCAAGTAAGTTACACGTCAATAAACAAATGCCGCATGCGAATTCTACTATCATTAGATAGGCTTTTTTAGAAATTTATAGGTTCATAGGCCAGTCGCAGGTAACTCGCAGGCTCATAAACTAAATTTGCAAGCAACTAACAGTCTCATCAGCCAATCTTACTCGCAAATCACACGTTCATAAGCCAATGTAGTATGCAAGTTTCACGTTCATAGACCAATGTTGCATGTAAATTATAGTATCATAGGTCAAAGTCGCGTGCAAATTACACACTGAAGAGCAATAAGTTGAGAAGAATTAAAACGCGGAATTGAATTTGCGTGCAAGTTCACGGTGAAATTATAATATAACTGCCATAAAACGAGCAATATAGGCACCTTTGAAAAAGAACTGCTAAAAGGTTTCTGATCTAGATGAAGGAATCTAAGGAGACAGTATATCTTCTGTCAGCAAAACGAAAGTGATGAAATGAAATGAATTCGAAAAAAAAAATCAGAGACATGAGAGAGAACGCCTCTTGTTGAGTTCGATATCAATTCACGCGTTCATAATAGCGCGCTAATACGATTTGTGGCCGGCCGGATCGGCTATTACGATCTCTTACAAGTTTCACTGATAGCAGTGAATATCTCGTGAACGGCTTAAAAGCTACCAAAATACTGCAAAAATGTGTTCCATGCAAATGACAGTTTCAAGTTTCCAGCAACTTGAGCGCAACTTGCTTAAAGGCTTCACGTAAGCTATTGTAAGATTCTTGCAAGCAATATGTATGTTTTCCAGCACTTTGTTTTACATACTTCGATGAAGATGCAATAGAAACTGCATACACTGATACGAAGTATTGAGAACTAGATATCAGAAAGGAGTTTTCAAGAAGCATCATTAGAATAATAGGTTTTTTTGGGGGAGAGTTAACTGTCTGTTCACATACAAGACATGTTTGGTGCTTAATGTTGACAAACAGGTTCAATGTAGGTGTCAGTTTACGGTCAGGGAAAACAAGTTGCCGACCCAGTAATGCTCAAGAACGCTATAGAGCGCTATGGGAAAACAAACCCTTCTCCCTTTAAAAACCACCATTGTGGTACCAAGTGCTATGCGCGTAAGTAGCGATAAAAGTCTAAACCAACTTGCGTAGACTACCATCAGCAAAACATCTGAACACGTCAAAGATTAGTAGTGACAAGCGTCAGAGATCGAAACACCACTGTCAACTACGACACCGTTACGAGAACAAACCGTCGCGATTTCAAAGTCTGTGGTAATGCACGTCATAGATTTTAGGAGGCGGGAAAGTTCAAATTCTACGGTTCCTTCATCAAGCTATAGTGCCTTTTATTAGGGAGTGCACAGGTTCATCTTTCATTCCTCATTTGAAAAGTACATCGTTCTGTTCAGGTGTGTAAGTGTGTTTATTTCATAAAAAAGCTTGTTTAGTTTAGTTGCGGTAACCAGTAGTGGTTACCGCAACTTCCATTGAAGAGTAGGGAGTCGAAGACTTCAAGACTGACCCGATCCTGATAGTAGGCATTACGGAATGAAAAAAAGGAAGAAAGGAGAAAAAGAAAGAATAAAAACAAAGAAAACTGGCAGAAAGAAAAAGAGGAAAGAGAAAGAGCTAGAGAGACTGAGAAAGAGAGAAAGAAAAAGAAAGAAAGAAAAAAACAAAAAGCAAGAAAAAAGAAATAAAACAAAAAGAAAAGAGAAAAGAGAAAAAAAAAGAAGAAAGAAAAGGGAAAGAATGAAAAAGAAAGAAAAAGAAAAAAGAAAGAAAAAGAGAGAGAAAAAGAAAAAGAAAAAGAGAGAAAAGAAAAAGAAAAAGAGAGGAAAAGAAAAAGAAAAATGAGAGAGAAAAAGAAAGAAAGAAAGAAAGAAAGAAAGAAAGAAAGAAAGAAAGAAAGAAAGAAAGAAAGAAAGAAAGAAAGAAAGAAAGAAAGAAAGAAAGAAAGAAAGAAAGAAAGAAAGAAAGAAAGAAAGAAAGAAAGAAAGAAAAGAAAGAAAGAAAGAAAGAAAAGAAAGAAAGAAAGAAAGAAAGAAAGAAAGAAAGAAAGAAAGAAAAGAAAGAAAGAAAGAAAGAAAGAAAGAAAGAAAGAAAGAAAGAAAGAAAGAAAGAAAGAAAGAAAGAGAGAAAGAAATCGACCACGGCCGCGGCCGCACCATAGCCTTTCAACATTGCCTACAGCGATCTGAGCAATGAAAACACTCCCAGCCAGGTGTGGGGTACCGGTTTCTCGAGCCTCGATTTCTTTGAAAGCTGGCACAGATAACGAAAAAACGTAATCGTCTAAATACTCCAGAAAAGTGGGGTTGTTCAGTCGGTAACCATCGAAAAAAGAGTTTTCTCGTCTTGCGCAGTTTGAATTAAACACAGGATCACTTCGCTCGAATGCAGTAGCCTGATGTTTCGAAAAAACAAAAGACGGCACAAGTCATTTAGGTATGTACTGCATCTAAAACACTCAGAAATGTAAAAAAAAACTCAACATGCTCAATTTATCCAAGATTGTGGCAGCGAGCGCGCTAAACCGGATGCTATCAGGGGCGTCTGTTCTTCGATCCCAGTCAACGGCTGTCATCAGCCTCTGATCACCCCATTAGTAGCAGAGACGGACACGTTTCAGATACACATGTCACCCAACCCTATCACAGTTTTATCATGCTTACACTTCGTCTGACGCATGACGTCAGATGTCTGCGGTTGGATCAGGATAGTGCTTCTTCCAAGGCGCAGTAGGGCGCGAGTCTTGAGAGACTGAACAAATAATGTGCTGCTCAAAAGATTAAGACGATGACGAACCATGAATTCTGAGCACCTGTGTGAGATCGCAGATTCAAAACTAACGAGTGACTGAATATAATCCAAGCGACCAATCCTTGAAAGACCTTACCACCAACGCCTGCTGCGCCGCGTCAAGACTGTGATATCCATGTCAAAATAACCCTCCGGGCGACCCGAAGATACACGAAGATAACCAGATCCACCAGAATGCCAGGTTTTCACTGTAAGAGCGTTCGTTTCACTAACGACGCTCATCGGAGTGTAAGCAATGAATCCTAAGCTCATAGACATACACCTACGGACGTCTCCTGAACACAGCAATATCCTGATAAACTACTCAGAAACTCAACGGGTCCGACCGCAGATTTCTGTCGGGTCGAACCCCTTTCCGTTTCCGCCCCTCACTTCTTCCAACTGAGACGACGTGGATGAGAAATAAAATCTATTCTCCCCCCACGTCTTCTCACTTTGGACTACGTGGAGGAACAATGCTAAAGGGTCCGACCCGACAGAAATCTGGGGATGAACCCCGTTCGAGCTGGGGTCGAATGTCTGAGTACGCTACGTCACAAGGAAGGGGGATAGATTACGGTAGTTCACAACATGCACAACAACACGGTACATCGACCAAAGCCATAGATTTGGCCCAAATCTCTCCATTGGGTTCGGTTCCGATCGATTTCCGATCGCGCCAATCAATTCCAATCGATGTTATCGATTTATGTGCCGAATCACACAAACACATGACAGATTTTCAAAGGAGTATTTTTTATGGAAAAAGATGGTAGCTGTACTTGAGCCAATTCACATGGGGTGAGTTCGGGCAATAGCATGATCAATTTTTGATTTCAGAATGGTATTGTGGACTGTTTATCAGATCATTCAATACGAATCGATTTTTCACAAACAACTGAACACGAGGGAAGTAGTGTACTTTTAGACGGGGTAAGACAAGGACCTGAGCAAACCAGTTGTTACTTGATTATTTATCGATCCAATCAATACCACTCTACATTATTGATTTCAGCGCGAAATCGCGAGGAATCGCATATACTGTGCTTATCTGGGCCAAATTCCGATCCGCAATCGCGTCTCGACACGCTTTGCAGCCGCACGCTACCGAGTCGGAAGAGCTTCCAGCGCCGCCGCCGCCGATCTACAGGCTCTAGGTGAGTTTTGGAAACTGGAAACGAAGAAAAATTGAAGAACATTGTATAAAAAAGCCACATCGAGTCGGCTTTAGCGCTGAAAACCCGACTGACTTGAGCGCGTGCGGTCGCAAAGCGTGTCGAGACGCAATTGCAGACCGGATTTTAGCCCAGAGAAGCACAGTAAAATTTTCAATTGATAGTCGGTAGTGGTTGTTTAACACCTGAGAGACCGCGTGTCCACACTGCTCACCCACGAAAGTTGGATTTTTCTTCGGTTTCATAAAATACAGTGAATTGATTAGCCATGGAGCGTGCGGTTTCTCAAGAGTTAAAAATCGTTATCAAATAATATTATCGATTTTTGTGTCATTTCGCTGAAACTTGTGACAGGTTGAAGCGATGATTGGGAGGTTCAGCTGGTGGATGTAGCTGAAATAACCCTTCCAACCTCTCGGTCCGGAAGGGATCCTGAAGTTCCACTCAGAAATATTTTAAAAAGTTATTATTTTCTTTAAAAAAGGGCGCCTTAAAAAAGTGTTCTGGTTAGCTACACAAACAACGTAACGAAAAGTGCACATTAAAAATGGAACCGGGAAAATTCCCAAAAAAAACTATTTTTTTATTTCACAAGATTATATTTTCTAGCTGTTAGAAAATAACCAACGCAGTAATGTATAAGCACACACTCTGCCGCGATCATGGTAGAGGCAGTGTTCACAATGAGAAAGTAGCCCTTTTTTCAAAACCCTAGACTTTGAGTCCTTCTAAGAATGTTGAGAACGGAAGTACGACAAAAAACAGCCTGAAAGTGGGCAAAAATCTCGTGAACCAGCCCACCCATTGGATCGCATCGCCCACGTCATATAACAGATGTCCTGCTTTCATTTCACCAGAGGAACAGTTGCCCAACTTTGAACCTTTTTTTATCGCAAAAATTCTAACATCCAAGCATGTGCGTTGGCCCATCTTATTTCTGAAGAGTTTTCGATGCAAAAATAAGAAAACGAAATCATTCACCTAAGAACTTTGAACCGACGTTAGGTTTGACGCTTTGACCGCAGTCCCCCCGAACAGGCGCAACTACATATTTCAGATATTTTTTCAAAAAAGTTTTCCTCATGTATATTTAGGAGTTTCGTGGGAACTTTTCCCTATTGACCTCCTCTTCTTAATAGGCTTACCTACCCAAAAACATCGAAAACTAGTGTACGAATTTTTATCGAGAACACTGTCCAAAAATCACCCGATACCGAGATTTACTTTTGTGACTCCTTTCTATCCACTGGAATTCACAGTTCTGCCAATTCGTTGATAGGCAGGGATTTAAATGTATAGAAGGTGAACACTGTTCACGATACAAATATACAAAAAGGTAAGGGTTTCAGCACAAAAATCTCGAATTTAAAACCCAACATGGACTTCTTTAGTTGGCAACCAATTCCATTAGCTCGTAAGGCGAGGTTTCTGAAACGTGCGATGGACGTTCAGATAAGACAAATACATTCCTGATTCCTATCGGGATGCAGAGAAAATTACGAACCGCTGCTGTCGACTGCTCGAAATATCTTCAAAAATTCTCCTTTCTGTCAAATATAGCACATCAAATAACAATAAATACGTTTTATGCGACTTAGAATGCGCTGGTACAAGAAAGAGGTCAGGAGGTCTCCGCAGCGACTCAATTCCTCCCCCCTTCCCATTACCGCCTATTAAGTAGTCGTCCAGTAATTGGTGTAATCAATCGATAATGCCCGGAAGAGGGCCGATCAGATGATGAAGCACATAAAATGACATCACAGCTAAGTGGTTGCGCGGAAGCTTCGGCCAAAGTGAGATCGACAGCGGGTGGGGATCGTCATCGCTAACGGTGGACCTGTTTCGATGGCGAGATGACATTGCAATAGCCGAGTGGCTACATGTAAGCCAGTCAGAGAGACTCCGTCGAACCTCTTACAAGGGAAGGATCATTACATGCCGTGGCCATTCCAAATGAAATATGCGTTTCAAGGATAAATTGTCGACGTAGAATTCGGATTTTTACACTGCAGTTGCAAAACGTTATATGCGTTTTTAGAAACAGTCACTCTCCAGCATTTGAAAAGTCTAGGGGATTTCTCTCTTCTGATCCTTTTTTTTGTGGACTTATCGACCTACTCATGAACCCCGAAAATTGAGTTTCGGTTTTTTTACGATTTTCGTTCTCAAGTTTCTCACTTAAGACTATGCGTTGGTCACCAAGTGTTATAGAATTTACGAAGAAACGGCCTGAAACGCACTGAAACACCTTATTTCAGTGACATTCTCTGAGAATTTTCTCCGCGACTCCTCCGCGACTCCTCCGGCCCGGCACCGAGCGGGAGGAGTCGCGGGTGAAATGAGGGGCAGTCAAGGAGGAGATGCGGGGGAGAACGCGGGAGAGACTCGGGCGATTTGTCACTTACAAAATCGCGGGGGAGTCGCGGAAGCTTCCTCCACTAAGAGGTCGCGGAAGAGTCGCGGAGGAGTCTAGGGTCGCGGGGGAGTCGCGGGGCAGTCGCGGAGGGGTCGCGGCAATATCTCTCAGAGTTATTTCCTGGTGTGAACTAGTTGTCCGGTTGGATGCATATGTCCTCGATGGTTGTGATCGATGAAAATGGAGTCAATCGAAAACGGAAGAATATTTCATGTAAATAGTGCTGTAACGCAAGATTTACCTTCATTATAGGTACGATGGCTGGCAGCAAGTTGTGCCAGATGACTGACTGAGGACCAGTTTTCAAACTTTTGACCTCCTATTTCTTCTTGGCCCAACAAAACCCTCCCTAAGTTCTTAGACGAGCCCAACCAAATAATCAAACAAAAGAATTAAAGGGGTTCTCAACGGGTAGGCTGCTTTTGAAATGTTGATCTTGTGACTATTTTCTGCATATTTCTTGCGCACTCACCGGGCATCTTCCAGAAATCGTAAAGTGAAAATCTATCGGGAATCGGAATCTCGCCCACCCCTGACGCAAAGTAACGTCCACATCACTATTGTGAGGAGCCGCGACGCAGCTCTGCTACACTTGCTGTCGCGGAACTCTAGCGGTTCTTCTACGGAAACACATTCGTAGACATAGAGAGACAATCGCTTCGCTTTCCAAGCTGCGAAATACTAGCTGCGTAGCGGTCTTCTGAATATATGACACAAACCATATACACCAATCCTCAAAAATCAATCATCAAAGGCAAAAAGGATAGTGATAGTAGATACAAGTCAGAAGAGGAGATAGCGAAGACTGTTATGCGGTACGTTCCTACATAGCCACTCGTCTGCGCAACATAGGCGAGTGAAACCTGTTTGATCGCTTGTACAGCCAGTCAGTCGTCGCCCGGTATCCGCGTGGAAGCCTCGGTCGCGGGGTAGCACAGATGGACGGACGCATTCTAAATTCGAGACAAATCCATTGGCCTCAATCTGTGAAAAAAGGATAAACGGCTATGCGATCGGCGGCGCTGCGCTCTGCGGGAGAGTTCAATCGGGACGGGACGAACGTCTTTTCACCTCCGATTTATTTGAGTGACCATCGGCGAAAGTGAATGGATGGGAACGAGATTGAAGTCTGAGAGGCAGTCTGAGAATCGAAAAAAAAGAGGAAGATGAGGATCAGTGCAAAGACCGTAACGGTCAAAATCACATGAGCTTTTCAATTATCTAAATACGGAGGATCTATAGCTCAAACATCGCCACTCGTCGTAATCTACCCCTCTCAGAGGCGCGTTCCAAGAATGTTTCCATGATGCCGTGGGAGGGCAAATAGCCTTTCCATGGACAAACCTGTTGCCCATGGCCACGAAGTATAACTGTAAATTGCTTCCACGCGGCCGTGGCTACTCAGAGAGTAGGCGCGGACTGACCGCTGGCAATCGAAGCCTCTCCGGGCGGTACGCCGGCAAGTTGCGGGCGGATCGCTGCTCATCGTGACCTCGGCGGGCGGATCGCTGCCTCTCGTCGTCTCAGCGGGCGGATCGCTGCGTTTTGGTGGGCGGATAGCGGCACCTGGGAAAGTTGATCACGCTAGCGGGTGGACAGCCGGCAAGTTCTGAATCGGCGATCCGCCCGCAAGGGCTTTTATAGCCAGCGATCCGCCCGCTGAGCCATGAGATGCAGCGATCCGTCCGCAGCCTGCCAGCGATCCGCCCGCAACCTGCCAGCGATCCGCCCGTCAGGGCTTTGATAGCCGGCGATCCGCACGCTACTGCTTTGATAGCCGGCGATCCACCCGCTCGAATTTTACACGGTGAGACTTCTCAATCATTGACGAGTTCTTTTCTGTTATCGGTATCATGCTCAGAGTAAACAAACCGAAGGGTATAAAAGGCGCTCAACCGCAGTGAATGCTCACTCGGCATTTCGAGGCCGATCCTGGAAGGTGACTTCAAGTTAGCTTTGAAGGATCACTCAGAAGCCGAAGAATAATTGTTGGCAGCTGAGGGGATGAAGGATCGCTGGTTAATGGCGGGAGAATCGCTGGCTACTGCCGGGCGGATCGCTGGCTACTGGCGGGCGGAAGGCGGGGGGATGTCGATCCGCCCGCCGAAAACCAGCGATCCGCCAGCACCTACTGTCTGAGTACGTTTCCATGAGAGCCTTTTGCCATGGGAATGTTCTTGGAACGCACCCCAGAGCATTTCATTCTTTACAATCCCAGTTTAAGGACCTAGTTCTACTTCAACGCTTCGTTGCAGATGGCTTCTTCAATGTCAAAGTATAACTGGGCCCCATGTATAAGAAAAATTAGGCTTTCTCTCCACATCGAGATAATGAAGACGCACAGTCAGAGAACGAGCTGTTTTCAATCAGGCATCAGTTCACGACGCTGCCACGTCCTATTCGAAATATGTAAGGCGGCGCTTAGGCCCAGTGCATGCCTCCCGCGACGGGCGACGCGACATTGTGTCTGTCATCCATATCGACCAAAAATCTATATGGATGATATGCACTGTCACTGTCGCGCGTCGTGGGAAATATGCACTACGCCTTGATGTTTTCGCGTCGCGAAATCCTCTGTTTCGAAGAAAAATTTATTGCCGTTTTTTGCGTGCGTATGCTGCGTCACCTTCTCCCTACACTTTCTCTCTGTCTCAACCCTCCTCGCTCCGCACAAGCGCGCAAAGGAACAGAGTAAATTTGGCTCCGAACAAAAGGATATGTAAGGCCGAGATCATACCTTCCGCGACTATCGGTTTTAGGTCGATCTTGCTGCTAAACACCGCGTCGCGTCGCTCGCTGCTGGAAATATGATTCCGGCCCAAGGGGTCGTTTATACTTCCCACGCTAAACAGCGCGGTACACTGCATTTTTTTATTATTTATCGCGCGGTGCGGCACGATCGACTATACTGTGCTTATCTGGGCTGAATTTCGGTCCGCAATTGCGTCTCGTTACGCTATGCGGCGGCACGCTCCCAAGTCAGGTGAGCTTCCAGCGCCGCAGCCGCCGATTTGTTGACTCTAGGTGGGTTTTGAAAACTGGAAACTAAGAAAAATTTGAGAAAATTGCATAAAAAAGCCACATCGAGTCGGCTTTGGCGCTGGAAACCTGACTGAGTTGAGTGCGTGCGGCTGCAAAGCGTGTCGAAACGCGACCGGAATTTGGCCCAGATAAGCACAGTACAAGAGCGCACTTCGCCGCGTCGCTCGGCGGCTGAACTATAAATGACCCCTCAGGGGGGGTTTTCGAGTTCAATCGTGCCGTGGTGCGGTTGCTGATGATGGGGCGCAACTGACGCATAGCATTGTATATCGCGCCGCCACACTCCATGAATGGCACACGATGAAGGAACGCAAAGTATAAGAGTGCGTCTCGGACCGACTGTATAGTAGTGGTATTATTCAAAGTCGACTGAGACTGATGGATTGCGGGTGGTCTTGGCCGCTCTTGCAGAGCAAAGTTCGTTCCACTCAGCTGATCGTGGATCGATTCCACTGGCCACCATCGCAACCAGAGCCAACCAAAAGCGTTGTTTTTTCGATTCAATTTAGCCTCGTTGCGTTTTTCTATACCATTATTTACTTGGTGTTTCACACCTTCTCTTCCTCTTCTATTGTTACCTGCCATGTGATGTGTCCCTGTTTTTTCCAATGTTCTTATTATTTTTACCTTTTTTATGTGTTTTTTTAAGATTATTTGCGACTCTTTGTTCCATTATGCATTTTTCATTATCCATTAATTATTATCCATTTTTCATTACTTGCATATATATACCTTATCCATTATTCAATTTCATTCCACTTTTTTCTACAAATGGACTAGAATTGTCCTTCGAGTGGACTGAATGTTCTTAAAAACGCTCAGCGATGTCCAGACGGCGAAAACAGCTGACAGCAACTTTATTTACTCGTTATGCTCATTTTCCTGTAGCTGGAGACCCTAACCGCTTTTGAAGAAGAGGGCTCAATCTGTTCACTTTCTTTCAAATTTTTACTTTCGTTCGTGCATGATCAAGTCACAAACTCTGAGTGAACTGGCCTTCAAAATGGTTAGTTTTCGCCTTTGAGGCACTTGTGAGGAAGTCAGGTACTCGGATTCTGTCGAAAAACTTCAGCTTGCAGGTAGTAACGACACCGTTTAAAGGGGTCTGAAGCCGGAGCGAAACCTCACTACTTCGAGAGGTTCGCCGAGATATAGCTCGCCATGCTCCGCAGCGGCTCCTGTTTGGCTATTTTTTTCTCTTCTCGTTTCTCTCCTTTACTCTCTCTCTCTCTCTCTTTTCCTTTATATCTTCCTCTTTTGTCGTTTTCCTCTTTCTCTCTTCTTTTTCGAGGCTATTTCTCGACTTTTCACGAAACGGACTAGAAATAGCCGAGAAATAACGAGAAGTAACCGAAAGTAACCGTCGCCGGCTCGCCGAGCAGCCAGCGGTTGAGCGGGCCTTCAGAGGCTGAGCGAGGTTCATGTATCTCAAACTTGGGTAATTGAATGGACAAAGGTGTTGACATCCCAATCATGACTCTGAGAGCATTTTTTCTCGGCTAATTCGCGGCAAGCATTATTCAACGGCTATTTCTCGGTTATTTCGCGGCCATTTCGCGGCGAGCTTTATTTGGCGGCAGTTTGACGGCTCTTACGAGGCAAGCAGGCTTTCCGCTGCTAGTTTTCGGCTGAAACTTTCAAAGTAGAGGCTGATCCCATTACAAGATGGAGTTTTGAAAAATGGTCTGTTGAGTGTTGTGCGGAAGGTAAAAAGAAACAATTTAAGGTTTGCTACATTTTCTTCATGCACCTGGGCGAGTAAAAACTGTAAAAATGCAATTTTTCGCATCTCAGAAAGTTGAACATTTCGAGCCCCAACTTTGTCCAGGGGTGCATTTAGATTGCTGAACACAAATATATGGTCCAATTTTACTTCACTGAAGTATTACCGTAAGTTGCAGTAGTAAAACTTTAATTTTTCTACAGTAAACTACAGTCATCTTCCGAGAAACTGAATATGGATATTATAATTGTGTTCAACGCCCCAAATCACCCCCTAGATATGATTTGGGCTAAAAAAATTGATTTTTTTTAGATTTAAAAATATTATATTTTTGACTTTTTTTTATCTACCCAGGTGTAATAAGGAAATTTAACGAACTTCAAATTTGTTTCGAAACGGCGCGAAACCTGTAAAATACTTCTGACCGGTACCATAAAAACAGGAAATACTTGTGAGCATAGCAGTGCAATATTTATTACGTACTCAGTACAAACAACGAGTACACTTGCTAGACGAAGTCTCACTGAACGTGGTACCCGTTCTAGCTCGTCTGGACGTATAGTTAGAAAGCCTATTCAATTTCAAATATTAGAGAGGCACGGGTTAAGGTTAGGCTTGCTTCGACTGATGGATTACTCCCGTTACTTGTTTGCGACCGGTGCAGCTGCCACCGGTGTGATATTTGCATTGATGCGACATGTCTTCGCACCGCCCAGTAGGTCGTCATCCTGTAAGAAAAAATCTGGTTGAACACTGCCTAATCGGTCGTATATTGTTGTAACTCACAATTTTCTGCATCGCTTTCTGATCAGCAGCAGTTGGGCCTTTACTGGGAGCAGTAGGTGGTGCCGCTTTAGAGGCGGGAGGCGGCGCAGGTTTCGCGCTAGGTTTCACGCTCGGCGGCGGGGCGGTAGACTTCATGACGCTACCTGGCGGCTGAGTGACACAACTCTTCAATCCTTGATTTTGACCTGGCGCTCCAGCCTGTGACTTTGCTCCAGCAGCTGAAATTAGCCTAGATATAGGGCGGATAGCACTCACTGCAGAGCTGCGCAATCTGAATCAGGGCAGGGTATGGACTAGATGTCGTCAAACACTGCTTTGCGGCGCGCAAAGCAGTTCGGTTTCAAAATTTTACTTAAGGGGTCTGCAGAGTTGATGTCGCGGCGTCGCTCGCAGCGACGAACAGTGCTGGATAATGCAACATCGATTACATTCAGCGACGAGGGCGACCGACGAAGCGTGTTGGGCGACGAGGGGGCATCACTTAGTTTTTGACGCTGCGACGACCCTGCATCACTGCCAGCGAGCGGCAACCGACGCGACGACGATAATGTTCGTAAACATTTTTGTCGCCGCGTTAAGGCTGACGCTCGGCGACCAGTCGCCGGTCGGTGCAACTCACAGACCCCTTTAGTGGTGGTACTCACGTTGAGGTACAGGAGCCGCATCGGCATCGTCTTCATCGTCACCGCTCAACGAGTCATCCTTCTGGTCGCGATACATGACCATTACCAATTTCTTCTGGAATCAGATTAAAATCACTTCGGGATGTAGCGTCGTAGTCCATACACCCCTTTATGCTCTACAACTTAGTTCATGGACTATTCCATAGGTCAGTCAAATGAGCACTAAGTTTACAGCGGTGGACTTACAGGTGGAGCTTGTACAATTTCCTTTTTCACAACTTCGACGATCTTCTCTTTCTCGACCTTGCCCTGAAATGATCATTCAGTCTATGCATGTCGTACTATCCGCCCTCGTCAACGCACCTGAGCCTTGTTCTTCTCGTCACCATCCGGATCTCCCTCATCAATCTTCTTCTTCGACTTCTCGGCGGCCTCCTTCTTCTCATCCTCATCGTCCTCCTCTTGATCATTAATACCAAAGAACAATATCCTGAACCTCTTCTTTCCCAGATCGGATTCGCTGAGCTTCTGAAAGGGTCGTGGGTTAGTATCTAATGATACGGAAAGTGCTATTACAACTTCCTACTTCCTGATACTTATGCGATTTCCAAATCTTTTCAGTGTCCACACATGCCGAAGGTGCAATGGCGCCGACTAGAGTGAATCTAAACTCTGAACTAATTTTACTGCTTTGGAAAACACTATCCATAGAACGTGTTGTTCTCATGTCCCATAGACCACTAACAACACTTCGGGATAAAGGGACCTTGTGCTCTACCACAAGCACGCTCATGCCGATCATTTTTCCGCAGGGATACCGTAACCCTCCTTCAAAAATTTTCTGAGTGTCAGCTTGGATATGAGCACATCGTAATAGCCAACAAACGTGTTTGCACAATGTCGACCTCCTCAGCCACTTCCCGGTGGCTTCTCGAAGAGAGCGGTGTATGGATGGATGCATACCGCTCCTCTGCCCTTTTAAACCCCGCATGTTATGAGCGTGTGTTATCGTTCGTTATCATGTTTGCTCAAAAATGGTTACGGTAGCCCTGCGGAAAAAGTGATTGGCATGGGCGTGCTTCTTGCTCTACCTACCTTTCTTTTCTCGGCGCTTCTTGTCCGGGTTTGAGCCCTTTGAAGATGAGACGAACTGTGGTCTAAAAAGAATGGCAATGCAGCATACGCGCTTCCAAACATGGTCGAGATAACGGCATGAATAAACTCTGTCCGAGTGAGACTGTTCGCCCACGCGGTCGGCGTGCGTGCCGAGCGGACGTCCCGAAAACTTTCGGTCAAGACTTCCAACGTTTGAGATACAGTTGACTGGGATATTATTGACTTCTCATCTGATATTCCTGCCAATTGATTCATAGATCCGAGGAATACCTTCGCAACGGCCGACCAACATCCCCGCCAACCGCGTGAGCGAACAGTCTGATTCAGGCGGACTTTAGGCCCGCTCCGCCTCATGCCATTGGTTAACGGAGTCTTTCAGCACTGAAAACTATCCTGGGGCCCTACGCATGAACGTTACAATTGGGGTTAGCCTAGCTTATTAGTCGTAGAGTCGTAATCATCCCAAAAGTTTATTGGAAATAGTGCTTTTGGTGTTGACAACAACTGATAAGCTCGCCTAACTCCATTTTAAAGTTTCATGCATATGGCTCCAGGGCAGGATACCACTCAGGCAAATCAGGGGACTCTCCCGGGAAAATTTAGAGAGCGGTTCCGCTGCATAACACCCAGCGGGAGAGTCACTGGAAAAAAGTGGGCATGCTCGGTTCGGGGGTTCCGCTCAGGCAAATCGAAGACTCCCGCGGAAATTCTGAGAGCGGGTCTGCTGCGTAACACCCAGCGGGAGAGTCTCCAGAAAAAAATGTGAGCGAGGCTCGGATCGGGATTTCCGGTGGATGACAATTGATGGTGATCACGAATGACCACATTGTGACGTGCTTGTCACGTGCACAGCCGGTATGAAAGGCGAGTCCTCCTCATTCGGCATCCTAATGCCGGCCCTGGAAGGCGACTTCGAAGGCCTCCGGAGGCCAGCACATTTTGGACCGCTGGGGGATAGGGGTATCCTCTCTGCTGGGGGGGACGGTTTTCGGTCCGATCCGCGGGGAGGGTGGTTCCTCACCGCGGACCGCGGCAAAGATTACGTCCTTGTCGTGGACCCAGTCGGGGACATTCCCCGCCGTGGGACCGTGACAACCCGGGGCCACATGCTTGTGGTGAATATCAAAATCAATACCCCGTGTAGTCAATGACGTCACCGTTCAGCTGTTCGTTTGGGGTCTCCTGCTAGGCCTTTAGGTAGTGTCCCGACCGTAATTGTGACGTCATCACGAGCGTCGCGATGCTGTACTCCCGCTGGCCCTTATCGTATGACTCCGCGAGGTCTGTGTTTTTCTCCTATTGGAAGTCTTACGCGGAGTGTTCCCCGATTCGCCAGAGCAGTAATTCAGAATCTTTGTAGGAGGAGGACGGTTACGGCGCGGTCCGCAGGGAGACGGTTTCCCACCGCAGTTCGCGGTCATTTCTCGGCTATTTCACGGCCAAAACTCTCAGAGGTGGCAAGGCTCACCCTGTCCTGCAATCGCTGTTAGTTGTAACGAACCTTATCGTTAGGCGCGATGGCCCCGTAAACCGGTCGCATTTTGAACATTCCTGGCTTCGTACTCTTCATTTTAAACATGATATTCTTGTCTGACTCGTTAGTAATTGTCATCTCAGCCATCTGCTTCGATCCATTAGGCATAAACGTGACCTGCAACGGAACAGATATGATGTGTTGTAGGTGACACTCCAACAGCAAAAGGAGTTGTGACAGTAAAACTTGCACTTTTTGATGGCACAAACGACAACTTGTCCGTGGCCGCCATCCGAGGTGTGAGGGTTAGTGAGTGAACCTCACCGCTGCCAAAGACATATTGAACACAAGAACAATATTCTAGTATCACGCCCATTATCACTATCAGTTGGTCATGTTCGCGAGGAAACGCGTTCTATGTATCTACATATACCATTCACAGCTGCTTTATTGAGAGTGTGCAGATGTACACAAACAACCTGAACAACAACGTGCATGCTTTTCTAGATGCGTACAGGTCCAAATGTCCTGTGCGGCAGCCTCAGGCCAGAATCATACTTTTAGCGACGAGTGTGTTTACCATCAATATCGACCGAAAACCGATATGCCTGATGTGCACTGTCGCTGTCGCTGGTCACAGGAAATATGATCCCGGCCTCAGACTTCAGGGCAGTTTTCGATCAACAAGAATTGGCATCCCGCAAAGCGAGAAGGGCAGCATGCGCTTATTGAGCGGCAGTTTTTCAATAAATTTCTTGTGAATCCGTTCGAGCTGTTCCACCATTTCGGAGGTGTTCAGAAGTGCGCGACAAGAGAAAATCATGTAATATATGAGAAGCACCATTCGACTTCCCATCAAGAGGTTGCAGAGAGCCAGATTATGGCCAGAGTATTGAGCTTTTTCAGCGAGGAATCGAGACACCTTTGTCACCCTCGACAGATTTTCATTCAGTCGGAAGTATCGCTTCCCTTACGAGGGACTGACAAGAGTGGGAAACCGAAAATACCCATAGAGCCAATTTTCTGATCGACTACTTACCGAATACCCATAAAAACCCCATGTTAGCTGCCCGAGTAAAAGCGAAAAAAGTTATGAAACGACAAGTGAAGAGCCCTGGAGGCATATAACTATTAAGCTACTGTAACTTCTCATAATCTTGAGAAAGACCACAAACGGACCTCAAATTCGTGCTCTACGCCCCAAACTATGTACCTCCTAGAAGAAAATTGAGCCGAATATTCTCTCTTAGTCTCTGCACCCCCAAACATGGAATTGGGCTAAATTTCAACTAACTTTGCCTGGGAATTTTCGGGGTGCAGAAAACAAATTTGAAATAGACTTAGCATTTTTTGGGAGATTACGGTGGGTGACGGCAAGTATAATGTCATTTAGCTACTGTAGCCCATGGTCTTCCATACATGGAGTCCTGTGATACAGTCCCCTTTAGGGCAAAAAAAAATTACCATGCTGTTTTTGAGACCAACTTCTGTGGTGAAAAAGCATGATTCATTAATACATATACCTTGTTCTGTAAAACAAGTCCTTCATCAGAGAACCGTACCATCTTATCTTCCCACCCCTCTCTGTTAAAGGCAGTGTTCACGATAAACTTTATTCTAGAATTTTCCATGACAAACGCTTCTCGTGGCTCTGAGAGGCAGAACAGCGTCGAAAAAACGGGACGAAAAGCTACCCAGGAGCCGCAAAACGGCTCAGAAAAGTGGGCGAACCCCGCGGCTGTGGGCAAGTCCGGCCCCTTTCCGTCCCTTGACATGAACAAAGGAACACTCGAAACCGTGAGTTCAGCGATGGTTTCCGATCAAAAGCCCCGTTCTCCCCTTAATTCTCAACTTCTCTCTTTACTCAGGTCAGCTAACATACATTGGCTACAGAAGACGGAATTTACAAGCCTCGAACAACTCGTCCACTATGCTTTCATAGCTCAATTTTTGAGGGACCATAACTCCATTCCTAGAAGGTCTTGTACGATTCCAGAAGCATCATTGGAATTAGAATGGAACCGGTTTCAAGATAGGCAAAAAACAGAAAAAAGGGATTTTCATCGCGAACAGGGCATTTAATGCCGTTATTGATGTCGACTTCTTTCTCTCCACTCCAGTCGGCGTCAGACACATCGCCTCTATCGTCGGCCTCTTCCAGAAGATTCTCGTCCTCCATTCCTTCGAGTACGCCGAAGTCAAATTCTTGAAGGATTAGGCTTATTTTGCCGGCTAGTTTCGATCCTTTTTTTTGACGCTGTTCCGTCGATAGGCGTTCCGACTCTCGAGTTGTGAGAGTCTAGCGACATCTCCAGACTTTTCGTTGGATGAAAATGGTTCGGTGGTCAGAAGCCTTTTTGATTTGATTTATTACGACACGTAAGACACTCTTCTTCTCCCCTATGACGGCAGGTGTCGATAACCTGTTATGAAAGTGCCACATACAGTTGTTGGACTCAAAACATCGTGACAGAAACTTCACCAGCGTCGGAGATCGAACCTGTGGGTCTCTGGTTGGTGGGTCGCCGCCTTGGACCACTCAGCCAACGGGGCTCGGTGGTGGTGTTGCAAGGATAGGTGATATAGCACTCGCCATTAACGTCAATTAGACCTCATTTCAAAAAATCAGTCGTAACTTTTTTCTCCACTATTACTTGAGCAAATAGTAAGGTCTGCTTACGACTACCAGGAATATAGTCTATCAGAAAAACGGGTCTATGGGCAATTCTGGTAAACCGGTCTTGTCAATCCCTTGTTGGACTGAAATGCTGGTGTGACATCCATTCACTCTGTCCTACTCCGTTCGCCAGCTCATAAACGATCGCCTAACATAAATTGCTTACTGACATCGCATGCGCTAATAGCCACTTACCACTTCTGCTCAATCCTTTGCTTTGACCCGTCTGAGAGTGTAGGCGTTTGGCGGATCAAAGACACCTTCGCAAAGCCAGATGCATGGCATTTTTTCAAAAGGGGCCGGCCCTTTAGCAGGCATCCATCGCCAACTGCACATCACCAACCTACGCTGGTAGGATTTTTTCAAATCCTCTTCACATAATCATTCATTTTCTTCACGAATAACGGTCTTAGAAAAACCCTTTTGCCTCTTTCACGTACATGCACTCACATGAAATCACGAATATGGTTTACTATGCGTACGATGCCTTTGGTAAGCACAGGATGAACATGCTAAAGCCTAGTGCCCCGTAAGTCTTCCGTTCCTGTGCGCGGCCTGTGTGGCTTATGCTTGTACTGTTTTGTGTCTTACAAGGAAAGTTTGCACATTTGCCATTGGGTTTTGTACATTGAATGCAGTGTTCGCAATAAAAACAATTTTTTAGCTCTCTTCATGAAAGTGTAGGTCTGGTAATTACAAAAGTAAGAATAAATGGAAAGAAGTCAAAATTTGCAGGTAAAACGGACAAAAACAAGCCAGTACAGCAAATTACAGGTGTCCTCCAGCCCCCAATTGATGAGATTTTCATGAATCCTTGCATATCTGTTTTTTTTATTTTAAATTCAAATTTATTACATGCGTTGCGCATGTAAAATTTAGCAAAACAAAGTATGTAACAATGAGAAGAGAGTTAAAAAAACATAACGCATGGTAGAAGCACAGTAAAAAATCTGAACGATAGAGTCTTAAAGACATATTCACCAACTTTTGCTCTTAAAGTGGCCAGTAGTCTCTAAAAGTGCTCAGCAATGATTGAGAACTTATCAAAGCTTTTAATGAGATCTCGATAATTGGGGGCTGAAGGAAACCGAGCAATAACCTGTTCCTAGGCGTTTCTTCTCCAATTTTTCACATATTTTCACTTTTGTGATGGCTAGATCTCTTTCCATGAAAATCACACCACAATCGATTCTATCGAGAACCCTGCCTTTAACTTCTATCCACGCTGAGCCTACACACAAAAGTTAATACTTTTACACAGTCTCGAACATGTTTTATTGCCTACCCAGCATATACACAACGAGTACATGTACTTGAAGAGGTCACACTGACAATGAGTAAGGTACCGGTTCTCGCTTATCAGCATATATAGCTAGATAGACTATTCAATTCGAAATATTAGGGAGGCAAGGGGTTAAGGTTAGGTTTACTTCGACTGATGGATCACTTCCGTTACTTGTTCACCACCGGTGCCGCTGCCACCGGTGTGATATTCGCATTAATGCGACATGTCTTCGCACCACCCAATAAATCATCATCCTGCAAAAAAAAATCGGTCTCAACTTTTTTCATGCTAACACACTTAGTTGTTTATATATTGTTGTTACTCACAATCTTCTGCATCGCCTTCTGATCGGCAGCAGTTGGACCTTTGCTGGGAGCTGTAGGTGGTGCTACCTTCGAGGCGGGAGGAGGTGCAGGTTTTGCGCTCGGCGGTGGCGGTGGCGTAGACTTCAGAGCACTTGCAGGAGGTTTAGCTCCAGCGGCTGAAATGAGTTCAGATAGAGGTCAGGCTTGGGCCGGATGAGATTGTGTTCGCACCAAAAACCATAGTGTTAGCGCCTACGTTGAGGTACAGGTGCCGCATCGGCGTCGTCTTCATCGTCACCGCTCAACGAGTCATCCTTCTGGTCGCGATACATAACCATCACCAGTTTCTTCTGGAATAAGACCAAGTCTTGTAAGGAGCCATGCGGAATTGAATCGACTGTCAACTCACGGGTGGAGCTTGAACATATTCTTTCTTCACGACTTCAACAATCCTTTCTTTTTGTATATTACCCTTAAATATTTATTTGGAAAGGGAGAATTACAAAAATCTATGCTATTTTTTTATTCTTCTAAAGCACGTTGCAAAATTACAAATTCGTTAGATCGTGATCGTACTTCCAGCGGCCAGCGACGCGACACAATGTTTACAATCGAAAACGACTGAAAATCGAGTTGCCTCTAGGGGTCTGCAGAGTTGCACCGACCGTCGACTGGTCGCCGAGCGTCAGTCTTGACGCGGCGACAAAAATGTTTACGAACATTATCGTCGCCGCGTCGGTTGCTGCTCGCTGGCAGTGATGCAGGGTCGTCTCAGCGTCAAAAGACTCTGCGTTGCCCCCTCGTCGCTTTTCATGCCGCGTCGGTCGCCCTGGTCTCCGAATGTATCCTTTGGTTCCGAGCCAAATTTACTCTGTTCTCTCGCGCGCTTGTGCGGAGCGAGGGTAGAGACAGCGAGAAAATGTGGGAAGAAGTAGACGCAGCGTACGCGCGCAGACGCACGCGATGAACGGAAATAAATTTCACTCGGAAACAGAGAATAATTGATGTTGCATCACCCAGCGCTGTTGGTCACTGCGAGCAACTCAGCGACTTTAACTCTGCGGACCCCTTCACATGCACTATGCTGGTGGCGGAAAGTACTGTGCTTCTCTGGGGCAAACTCCGGTCCGCAATTGCGTCTCGACACGCTTAGTTGTCGCGCGCATCCGAGTCGGAAGAGTTTCCAGCGTCGCAGTCTCCGATCTGTAGACTCCAGGTGGGTCTAGGAAACTGTGAACTAATTAAAAGTGGAGAAAACTGTATAAAAAAGCCACATCAAGTCGGCTTTTGCGCTGGAAACTCGATTGACTCGAGCGCGTGCGGCCGCAAAGCGTGTCGAGACGCAATTGCGGACCGGAGTTGGCTCCAGAGAAGCACAGTATGATCCTGGCATTGGGCCGGGATCATACTTTCCGCGCCCAGCGACGGTGCATAGCAGGGACTGAAATCGCTAAGTAGAATCGGAAGATTTATTCGGTGAGATTCGAACTTTTGAGTTTTCCGCCGCATACGCCGGCTTAGCCTGCTGAAAACGCCACATCTAGAGTTCTCCAACACGTGATAATTCGACTCGGTCGGGCAAACTATGCACCGAAAAAAACTTCAAGGAAAGCAGGTGTACCTGAGCTTTGTTCTTCTCGTCACCATCCGGATCTCCCTCGTAAATCTTTTTCTTCTCCTTCTCGGCAGCCTCCTTCTTCTCATCTTCATCATCATCCTCTTGATCATTGATACCAAAGAACAAAATTCTGAACTTCTTTTTTCTCAGGTCTGATTCGCTGAGTTTCTAAAGTTTTTTTTTTCTGTATTAATACGCATTGATGAGAGGAGCGCTACTACAGCGACATCTTACCTCCTGATATTTATGCGATTTCCAAATCTTCTCGGTGTCTACACATGCCGAAGGTGCAAGAGCAGCCACCATGGTGAATCTGAATCATGATTCTTTATTGTTTCGAGTTAGGTCTGCTGCAGAGTTTCTCCTTATGCTTCATAACTTCACTGCTGCTCGTGTACTTGAAGGACGTGTCACGTGTTAGCGCCTTGATCACCGTTAGGCGTCGTTTATACTTACATCGGCGAGCGACGCGGCGGATCAATACTATAGAATTCCACTTGGCCGCGCCGCTCGACGGCAGTAGTATGAATAAACCCTACTCTGAAGGAAATTGCCGCTGCGGCTCCGCGATAGTGCCGCTTCGGAGCCTACAGGTACCGAAGCGGCACTATCGCGGAGCCGCGGCGGCACTACCGCGGAGTTGTAGCAAGGACGCGGCAGTGCCGCTGCGGCTCCGTGATAGTGCCGCCGCGGCTCCGGGAGAGTACCTTATATGAAGTTATTTAAGAATTACAATACAACTTGGGTGGCCTACGAACAAAAATACGCACTTGTGTTTGTTACGTCCTCTGTCTGACAAGGACAGAGAATACCGCCGTTTTCGCGCCCAAGGAAATACGGAATTTCCCTCAAACTTGAGTATTTCAACCGCCTGCAATTTCGTTTCACCACACAGGACAGTACATCGTACTCCACGCGGGTTCGCTGCTGCATCCTCGCGGAGCCGGCGCGGTTCTAACGCGGAGCCGCTGCGGTACTATCGCGGCGATGTCGAGGCTCAAGACACGGCAACAAAATCGTCTGATCACGGAGCCGCTGCGGCACTGTTGCGGAACTATCGCGGCACAGTCGAGTGTCGCGGTGCTTTCCCGGCACTTGCGCGGCAAATTTTCTCAGGGTAATACAAACTTTCTCGGTGCAAATCGAGGTGCCCCGTTTATTGTTAGGTGTCCACAGATTTTCCCTATCTCAGATTTTCCTAATTTCGGAAATAATTCACCGAAAACGAGAAAAATCTGACTCCCCCCCCCCACACTCAATACCAACTGTAGAACATGCCATGCGTACTACGTAATAAACACAACTTCTGACCAAATCAACCTTTTCACCAACCTTTCTTTTCTTGGGGCTTCTTGTCCGGACTTGAGTCCTTTGAAGATCAGGCGAACCGTGGTCTAAAATTGTAGATGAAGTTTTCAATACCTTTTCAGACACTCGTAGTTGTGTACCGCCATGGCGGTTTTGTTTGTACTTGTCTCAGGGCAACCGCCAAGTCCTTCGCGTGGAACAGGAACCTTCGCAGAATTTTTGGAGTGAACCAGGCGTCAAAGAAAGCGCCGAAGAGCGATGTCTCGGGGTAAACGGCCGACGTTGCGAGCTAACGAAACTAGAGCTTACACGGCAACAGTCTGGCGGAACAGAAGTCTGAGTACAGTCCGTTTTTTGACAGCGCATCCTCAGGCTCATAGCTTCGTTGGATGGAGCCTGGTTCTCCAGCAACCTTCATCCCTGGTCCAGTTAAAGGCAGAACCTTCACCGCTGGGAAAACGGCAATGTCTGGGGCAGAGTCCTGAGAAAGAATCAAAGTGGGCCAACAATCGCGCAAATCATTTTCAACGTGGGATGGGTGTAAAAACCGATTTTTCGTTCATAACTTATATACTCTTGAATATAGACCTCAGTGAGTGACGTTTTCGGAATTCTTATAAAATATCGCTGTGAACAGTACTTTCTGGTTCGAAAAATACGTTTCCGTTCTCCCTGCAATTTTTCCGCCTGAAGCTCTCTGTTTTTCCTTGATAACTTTCTAACCTTTACCAATAGACCGGTTGTTCGCTAATATCTCTTTAGCCGTTTCAAACAAAGTTATGGTGAAGGTTGCTTTTGGAGTTTCCGTGAAATTTTGCGTCGAATGATATATCGGGTGCCTATATTTACGTGTTCCATAAGCCAGCCAGGTCGGTAGAGCCGAGCTCCATAGTTATCTCAACAGAATGCTCTCGCATTTGTGATGTAAACGAGAGACGCAGAGATTTACTGGAGCCAACTATAGAACTCAGCTCCACCGAGCTGGCTGGCTTATGAAGCACGTATCCTCTGGTTCCGAGTCAGATATACCCTGTTCCCTCGTGCGCTTGTGCGGAGCGAAGGTAGAAACAGCGAGAAATTGTGGGAAGAAGGAGACACAGCGTACGCACGCAGACGCACGCGACGAACCGAAATACATATCATAAATCACACTCGGAAACAGAGGATAAACAACCTTAATCAAAGCTTTCCTCTAACGGTCAAAGAGTTATAGGCAAAAAACTGGTATTCCAGGAATGAATTAGGCTCAAGAATAGGGGGAATTTTTTTCCAGCTAGCAAACACTAGCCGACGCAGAATTCCATGGCAAATTCCAAAAACAGTCTTTGCGAAAGACCCATCTCTGAGCGTATAAAAAAGTTAAGAGCTGAAAACTGATAAAAACATCTTTTTCCTAAACTGAACTCGGCTGGAAGATCGTGGCAATTCCGACGCGAAATCACATCAGATTTCGAGAACAACCTTTACCAGAAGTCCATTTCCAGAAGCGAAAAAAAGTTTCATGCGAAAAAAAAAAACTGATTGCTTTGAGTGAAGAATTGTCTCTCATAGAATGAAATCGGCTTGAAGATCGTGAGGGTATTTTTAAGTCGATAGCGTTTTTTGACGCAGTAATCTATGAAAATTTCATAAACCACCACTTTCAAAGACCCATATTCAAGGGTAAAATTTTTATGAGCGAATAACGGATAGTTTTTTGAAATTCGTTCTGAAAATATTCCGGAAATGTGACTTCAAGACAGCTCAAAGGAAATTTTTCATCACTATGTATTTTAGATTATGATTTTTGGCGGATTGTATTGTATAGTGGAGTCCACCAAGAGTGTCTCATTTCCTTATCAATAAGAAGCGGTCGGCTAGGGATCGACTCAGGTACTCAGGACGACGGCCGGCGAACCTCTATGCCGAAAACGACGGCCGGCGCCCCATATTTCGAGGGTGCCGGCCAGCGGCGAACCATGCGGCATGCGGCGCACACGCAGTGCGGCTATTGGCTCGCCCGCGAACCCCAAAACACGCCACGCCATCTTCAATTCGGCCTGCTGGAAAGACAATTGATAATGATCACGACTGATCACGTCGTAGTGTGCTTATCAGGTGCACAGCCGGTATAAAAGACGCCTCATCTCACTAGAGTCCTCAATCGGCATTCTACTGCCGGCCCTGGAAGGTGACTTCGAGTCACTCCCCGTAGGCCAGCATATTTTTGACTGCTGGGGAGATAGGGGTATCCCCACGGCTGGGGGGGCGGTTTTCGCCGCGATCCGCGGGGAGGGTGGTTCCTCACCGCAGACTGCGGCGGACCCAGGTGGGGCGTTTCTCCGCCGTAGGGCAGGGGTGACATGCTCGAGGTAAACAATAATACGAATAATGATCGCGAGCCATCTGGTAAAGGTCGGCGGGCCATCGACATGAAGCTGGCCAGCGAACCAAAAGCGGGCGGCCGGAGGACAGAGACCGCGAGCCACCTGGGAAAGGTTCGCCGGCCGTTGTCCTGGGGTGCGTTCCAAGAACGTTCCCACGGCGCTCTGGGAGGAAAAGCAACCTCACCATGGACAAATTTGTTTTCCATGGATGCGAATTATGACTGAAAATTGCTCCCACGTGGCCGTGCCTACGTTTCCATGGACGCGTTTTGCCATGGGAATGTTCTTGGAAAGCATCCCTGAGTACCTGAGGATGTGCATGAACCCCATACCAGCACGCTCGATACCGATTGAGCGAGAGAGGTTGTGCTGCAACGAGTTTCATGTTCATTGATCTCCAATCGACCGCTTTTCATTGATAAGTAAATGAAACACTGTTGGTGGACTCCACTATAGATTAGGATTTTTGGTGGATTGTATTTTTAAGAATGGAAGATTCCAAAAGGCGGTCACTCAAAAAAATTACAAAACTTAATAATCAATGTTTTAAAAATATCGATTCCCAAAAGAGGTCTGTCTCCACCACAACCAACATATGCTCAGGGTGCTTCGACAGCCACACCAGCTCGTTCCGTCCGCCGTCTGATGTAGATGATTCTTGCGATGACGGCTCTATGCTAGTTGGGAGGGACCTATCGAGATTCGTTCATAGAGATTGAGAAAAAGTCTGACATCAGAATTTGATAAGTCCCCCATTCCACTTTGTCTCGAATCCTAAGCGCCCCTCTCCGAACTGCGCTAGCATCTCGATGACCCGCTCAAGACAACTGACCTTATCGTTGGGTGCAATAGCACCGTAAACCGGTCGCATCTTGAACATTCCTGGCCTCGTGCTCTTCATTTTAAACATGATATTTTTGTCCGACTCGTTAGTGATTGTCATTTCAGCCATCTGCTTTGATCCATTTGGCATAAAAGTAACCTGGAGGGGCAAATATACTACAATGCCGACGACGCAAAGCTTCGTTTGTAGCCGGAAGTATACGTCCCCTCGAAACTTACACTTTTCGATGGCACGAAAGACAGCTTGTCTGTGGCCGCGACCGCCATCCAAGCTGTTGGAGTTAGTGAATGAACCCCACCGCTATCACGAGCATACTAAAACTAGCAAGGAAGCTCTTTTTGGTCAAACTGGCCATTCCAAATGAAATATACTTTTCTGGAACCATTTGTGGATATAAAGTCCAAATTTGCCCATCGCAGCTGCCTTGAATCATTCTGGAAGAAGCTATGAGCGTTTTTAAAGCCTAGCGAGGAGATAAGACAACTTTTAGGGTGTTTTCAAATTTTTTTACCGGATTTCGCTGAAATCTTGTTGGTAGCGGTAATCTGGAGTGCTGAACACGGATCTGGAGTCCGCTTGTCTTAATTCTGAGGTTTACTCTAGTTACCGGTATTTGCCATGCCATTTAGGGACAAAAAATACCTCATTAGTTCGAAAATCAACAAATGTCTATCGAATTCGTATTCAACTCCCCCAAATGACTCCCGCATAGAAATTTTGAGTCAAACCTGAGACTTTGACCAAATTACCGAATAATCATCGTACTCGGGTCTTCAAGGGGGTACAAGAGGTGAGAAAGGGGTGGAGGTACAAGAGGTGCCAAAAAAATAGAAAAAAATGCCTAAACTTTGTTTTGGAGTGATTCTAGGCAGCTGCGAAAGGCAGATTCGGACTCTACGTACAGAAACGAATCTAGAAAAGTAAATTTCATTAGGAATGGTCAGTTTGGCAAATAGTAGTTTCCTTGTAAGAAGAACACTTTTGCATCACCATAATAATCAATTTACTTGTCCCCGTTTAATCGAAAACGAAATTCGAAGGGTTTGCTTGTACGGATGCTACCTGCAGCCACCGGAGGCTCTCGTAGATTGAAGCGGGTGAATCGTTGGCAGTTAGAGGACGGTTAGTCGGTCATACCCAGTGCTTTATTTCGCTCTCTGTCGGCAGATAGTCCGCCTTATTACCTGTCCGCTAAATGCCGGCGGCTCGCTCGCCTCACTGCCTTAGGCCTAGTGCATACTTCCCGCGACCCGCGACGCAATATCGATTTTCGGTATATCAGCAATATCGGTTTTCGGTCGATTTTTATAGCAAACACTACGTCGCGTCTCCCGTCACGGGAAGTACGCACTAGGCATTACGTGTCGCTGGCTACTGTTCACGACAACAGCGGTGCTTCTTGCCATTTCGCTTCTATCCCTCAAATACCGTAACTATTCTAGAAAATTTTATTCAGGTAAATCGCAAAAAAAATTGGAACGTTTACAGATAATGGGGGTTCGAGGAAAATTTTTGCCCCTACGGTAAATTTTCGCCTACAGTCGGCGTGGTTCGCCCTAATGCTTAGTGTTCCTTACTGTGCGTTGGCGCAAACTCGGAAATGGCATACGTGCACCTAGTGTGGGCCAACGCACCGCAAGAAACGCAAAGTTTCAGTGCGATCCCTACCGACTGCACTAGTGGGATTTCAAGAAGTTTTGGCTTGAAAGAGATTCCCCAATCTTTTTCTAAGAAATTGGAGCCGCTTAGTGAGCAAAATTTTGACGTCAATAGGCCATTTTCATAGATCACACAGTATTTGTATTCGAGCCGGACTGTGCTCCTGTTGAAATTTATTCAAAAGGAAACCCCCATTTTTTTTGAAAAAAATTCTTAGTCGAAAACTGCGCGAAGAATAGAAAAAAACCTATTTTATTTTTGAATATTACTAGGGAACCTCGCATGGTGTTCCCGGTATCAGAAAAACTGATGATTTTTCTTCTTATCGACTCTGGCACGCTCTCTCCGAATCTGAACTCGGATTTTGCTAAGTACATCTGCGAAAAAAGTTATAGCCTATCAAATTTCGTATTTCCTGCAGTTGAGCTGAATGTGACTTTTGTAGTTCTCGGGTGAATTTGGCTAAAAAGTTCAATGAAGGGTTATTTGATGTACTCAGCTTGAATTCTGAGTCGGTTTCTTGATTTTCAGAAGAATAAGCTGGGGATCCATGAGTTACAGATTTGAAAAGGCTAGAAGCCTCTTGTTTTTCTTTAAGAGTCTTTTTTTCTATCAAAAAACGCGCATTAGTGTTTGCGAAATCCGGAAACGGACCTCATGCCTGTGTTCAGATCTCAAAACTACCCCACTGAGCAAATTTTGGGTGGAGGCACATTTTCTAAACTTTGCACTGACTGATAGCGTTCTATCGATACGCTTCCAATCAAAACGGTTTGCAGCAACAAGTTTAGCGTTAAGGACACTGCACCGTTGGGTCTTCAGATCCTCCTCTATGTGCTTGAGCCATGTCTTCTTCGAGGCCGTTCGTTGAATTCTCCACGATGGTGGGCGCTTAAGCCACAGCATACTGTACGGGAGACGGGTCGGGTCCATCCTACATACATGTCCGAACCATCGCAGTCTTCTTGTCTGCAGCTGTTCTCCGACCGTCGGTTGATTCCATATATCGTCGTTGCAAACATGATCACGAATCGTAATTCCAAGAATCTAGCGCAAACATCGCATCTGGAAGACTTCTGGCTTTACGAGGTCTAACTTTAGCAGAGTCCAGGTTTCCGAGCCGTATAGTAGTACGGGTATTATCAGCGCTCGGAACAATCGCACTTTAGTCTTCAGTGAAATGTTGTTTTTCTTCCACAAACACCAGCCAAGCGACGCAAACACACTAGACGCCTGCCCGATTCTGCTGCACACCTCTGTCGTGGCCGCAACTTTTCGCTCCTGCACTACTGACCCAAGGTATTTGAATTCCTTGACCTGCTGAAGCTCTACTCCTTCAAACTGAACAGATGCAGGCGACTCATCGGATTTCATGAACTTGGTCTTCTCCTGGTTGATTCTTAAAGGCAGCATACACGCTCGCAAGCATAGTCGAGATAACAGCATAGATAGGTCCGCACGGCCCGTACTATGTCGTCAACGACGTTTGAAGCGCTGAAAACTGTCCAGGATGACAATATTTGACAATGTTTGAGCAATCTTGCCTTCCACGCCCGTATTTTCACACCCCTTTGAGTAACAGAATGAAAAGTCAAACTCGAGAAAACATGTGATAATTGAGAGTGATAGCACTATCGAAAGGGAGTGCACGAGAGAAACAGCTCGATTTGCTTGAGTAAAACATGTTTACATACCGACTAACTCTCGTCCAGTTTTGAGAATGCCGCTCTAGTCCGGCTGGCTTTAGAAAATGGAGGATTTCATCGGCGTACAAACATGTAATATCCAGGTAAATCAAGCTGTTTCTCTCGAGCACTCCCTTTTGATAGTGCTATCACTCTCAATTATCACACGTTTTCACAAGTATCGATTCTCATTCTGTTACTCGAAGGGGTGTGAAAATACGGGCGTGGAAGGCAAGATTGCTTAAACATTGTCAAATATTGTCATCCTGGACAGCTTTCAGCGCTTCAAACGTCGTTGACGACATAGTACGGGCCGTGCGGACCTAACTATGCTGCTATCTCCACTATGCTTGCGAGCGTGTGTCAGTGTCATATCGCTTATCAAGGACGTTGCCTCCGCATCAGTATCCGTGAACACTGCGCTGTCATCCGCGAACATCATGTTCAAAAACAGTTGGCTGTTTAAAGCGCTGATCACGAATCTGGGGTTTATTCGTCAAATCTCCGAAGTTTCGACTGTATTCGTTGAAAAAGCTTCCCATCAGGTAGAAAATTTGATGGCAAATTGCGACTTTTGACTATTTCCGCAGTGCTGCGATAGATATGGCTGAAGTTGTTGCTCTGGGGGTGATTTGCAGTGCTTAACACGAATATGCAATCCATTTACCGATTTTTGATAGATTGGGGAAGGTTACGGTGGGTATACGGTAGCTTGTTAAAGTCTCAGATTTGGCTCAAAATTTCTCTGAAGAAGTTATTTGGGACGTCGAACACGAATTTGAGGTTCATTTTTCGATTTTCGAAGTATTAAGATAGGTAACGGCATTTTAAAGGCATCATGCCTATCGTAACCTACAGTTACCTTAAGTCTAGCGACAAACAAACCCCAGATTCGTGTTCAGCGTCCTGAATAACCCCCAGTTGCAAGTTTTGAGCCGAATCCTGAGTTTTTCTCATCAAACACACTAAAAATTGGCTCATGATGTACCCATCCCTTCCGCAAAGCTTCAAAAACGCTTATAAGAAATCATCTGGGAGATTTAGGAACTTCAAACAGTTATGAAAACTGCTGATTTCTTCTCTTTTTCCAGGTAAATTGGTTTTGAGCTGACAGTGAGAAAGTATAAGACACTAATGCTGCAGTTTCCTCCCTATAATACTCGCTTTGTAGTCTATAACTATAGCCAGACCTTGTGAGGTGAACGTTCAGCGCGGGGAAATTAATGATTCCCGCCCTTTCATGTTTCAAACTGTGCCACACCATGTTTAACGCGCTCCAACATGAAAAAACTGCGACGCAGCCCCGCGCGTCGCGACGGGCGCGTCGATATCCTGACGCTTTCAAAATCATTCCTCTCATTCCTCACTTGTGGTCAGCAATGACTTCTCTCTTGCCAATTCTTTTCACTTTTTCTTCTGAATGATGTGATAGTCTCTAAGGAACAGAAACTTGTTAGAAAGTCGGCTTACAATGCGTTAAGGTTGTGTTTTTGGGCCTGGAGGGCGGAAATCGATCGATTTCAATAGCCTCCCCTCAAGTTGAGATTCGTTCGATAGAAATCCCTTTTCACCCGTAAGGGTATTAGTAAGTAGTTATAGCAATCGTAGTGAGGAACGTTCGGAACCCTTTCACCCTGTAAGTACAAAATAGCGGGGTAATTGAAGGGAAGAACGAGGTGTTTTCCTCACCATTGTGAGTTCCTTCGTCTTAATCCTAGCCGCCAAGTACCCGAATTTTTCCAAATTTTCTTTAACTGGCAAGATTTCAGAGGCCAGAGAAGATCTGCCAGACACTGATGGGGAATGTGTCAAAGACATGTATTGGTTAGGTTCTATGAGAACTTGCCCGCCGCGTTATTAGGTTACTCTAAATATGCAGACGAGTTGAAAATCCGACTTAGTATGGATTGTAAATCCTCCAGGCAACTTGCCTTTCAATTTGGGAAGGGGACCCTGGCTCGTTGCGAAGCTCTGGGTGGCATCTAGCGTTCTGCTAGTTGCAAGAGGTTGAGGCCGTGGTCCAGAAACTGGCAACTGTCTTTCAGAGTCTGTGGGCAGTGCGGGAACCTGAATCAGGGTTGAACATGAGTCACTGCGTTAAATTGAATTAGGGGGACAGGGGCTCTTTACACACCGAGGGAGGAGTTGACCCGCCTTTTGCGGCTCTAATTCCACTCGGGACCACTTCGCTCGCGTTGAGTTTCGAACTGCAAAAACGCGACAACTCCTCCCTTGGTGTGTAGACAGCCCCTGTCCCGAATTAGGAAACGAGTGGCTTTGGAGCATTGTATAGTATCGGTACTGAATCTTCTTCAAATCTTCAGTTTTGATCACCACAAATAACGTGAGTCCTAGACGTAGGCGATAGCGATTCTTAACCCTGCTGTTTTGTCAACCAAATAAAAAAAGCATTTTCAAAACAACCGCATATGTACAAAGAAACCGATATGAAGTTTGGAAATCATGTTTGTTTTCTTTCTCGGTACTGGGGAAGAGGTGCTATGTGGGAAGGGGGGGGGGCATTATGGCGCGATCGACTTGGCCACGCCCATTTTACCGTGCCACACTAAATTGAGCACCTACCCGGGGTTTCCCTTCCCTGCCAAAATCAGGAGAGTCATTGCGGCACGGAAAAAATGGGCGTGGCCAAGTGCCATACTACAGTGCCCCCCCCCCTTTCCTTATAGCACCGGGGGAGATGGGGGTACGGGGCTGGGTTGCTCCATGCGCCGGCCTATCGACGGTGTTCTCTCCACCTCCTTGGACGTTTCCAATTGGCCGAAGGAGAGAAGAACCCCACCTCGTACTCCGATCTCCCCCTGTACCACTTCTTGCACAAATGTGTGATAAAATAAAGAAAAAAGTCACAGAAAGACAAAACTGGAAATAATCATGAGTAGAAACTAATATAAGGAAACCCATCACAAAACGTTTTGTTGGCACAAAGCATGATGGTTCAAGAAGTGCGAGCTACGCAAGAAATGGGAGAATTCCTCTCGCGGTGCGTGCGTGGAACTGCTCGCAGTGCAAGAAAACCATGAAAGCTCTGCGCGATTTTTGTCGTCGGGCGCTCGTACTGCTACTAGCGACCTCGCAGTGCGACAAAAACTATGAACCCCTCCTCTACCATTTCGCCGCAAGAGAGCTCGCATGCGAGGCCGCTGCGAGCACGTAGCTATATTTTTTTATACGTGTCTCAACTCGCAGAGCTCAGATGCCACCTAAGGCTTTATATTCGGCAAACAATGCTGCTTTGAAGTACTACTTCGCCTGGAATTTGAAACCTTCAACTCATTCACTCTTCGATTCTGGGAGGGAAGAAAACCCTGGGCTCTCCGTTGTCCGTGCGATCGAGTTTCGATTGACGATTTCGGATTTTTATGGAAAATTATAAATTACAGGAATCGTTTAACATGTTTCAGACGTAGGGTATCTCGTCAACGCTACAACTGTCTTTAAAATGGCCGATGAAGAAGTAAAAGCTCACGACGAGAAGGAAATGGAACAGGTACGATATCACCTTTCCTTTTTTTAATTAGTAATGCAAAAGCCTTTTTTCAGCAGGACGAAACGTTGGAAGATGAGGTTCTTGAGAGTGGAGAGAAGAACGGAGAAGGCGCTACAGAGTCAGAAGACCTCTTTGCCAGTCATGGAGGAGATCCGCGTTCTCTGGATCTCAACAGGTAACCCGAATTCTCCTAAAAGATCTGCGGCTTCGCTACAAGCCTGTTCATTTTTCAGATGCCTTCTAATTTCAAATGCACCGTCTGCTTTGATGAACGATCCATATGATGTGTTCAGCAACTGCATGTTGGACTGGATTTCGACGGACTTCAAAGTGTCTCGTGACGCTATGGAAAAGGTGAATCATGCTTCACTTGTGCCCTATATTTATAAGCATTGAGGCCATACCGTTCAGTACCCGCAAATCTGCTCACTTTTTCAGATCGTCCGTATTGCCAAACTGCAGTCGGACGCGGAAAATCCGGTAAGTTTCTTTATCGGATTGGTGGTGGATCTGGTCGTTGGGGATTAGCGTGGGAGACTATTCGTTTCTTGTTCAGGAAACAGAACCTGAGAAGTTGAAATTTGTAGGGTACCTTGAATAATGCAGATTGCAGTATATTTCCACTTACCGTTCTGCCACCTCACGACAGTATTGGCATGTAACAAAAACTTCATCAAAGATGAATGCAGCTGTACAAAACAGTATAATATGCAGAAAGCATTCAGTTTCAAGCTACTGCACTGGTGAAACCGTGACCATTAAAACTAAAGAAAAAGCAAACAAAAAACAGTAAATACTAAATAACTAAAACCCATTCCCAGACATCAGGTAAAGCTCGAGGGTTTTCTGGAATGGAGACAAAGACCAACCAACGCGGCCCATTCCAAGCGTCTCCTTGATCTGGGCACGGGCTCTATTCACAAAGAAATGCAATCGCACACTCCGTATGGACCCTAGAAGGGCCAGCTTCATAGAACAACCCCTGAACGAAGACACCCTCAGGTTGAACGGACAACCTACACGAATACCGGCTTTACTAAAAGTATACTTATACTGCATTATCAAATCGAACGTTCTCCTCTTCTTTGTTAAGCCATGAGCCCTAGCTTGGAATTTCTGCCTCAATGGCCGTTGTAATAACGCCTATCGTAATTAAGGCCACTCATCCTCGAAATCACCTTGCGTGAAAGTTCTCTGTACCCTCTCAAGCACCTCTGTTGACTTCAAATTATACGGGTTGAAAACCACTGTCTCGTTCGTGAAGAGGGCTAACAACGGACCTGAAAATCTAGGCAAGAATGCCAGGGTTAGTGGTCGAAAGCGCCCTGAACACGCTGTGCACCATTTTATTGGCTTTTGAAGCCACCTGAATATAACGATCATCGAAATCGAGGTCACCATAGTGAGAAACCTCAGGTCCGTAATCTCATCAACATCATCGTATATGCACAGCACACACGCCTTTTGCCCAGTTTTAAGACCTTGTTTTCACTTGGAGAGTTGCAATTTCTAATTATCTGACCAATTGACTTCTACATCTAGGGCGTGTTGCAGAGCTTTTAAGGCCGTACCATTACAATTACACATGAGATAATGCAGCTTGAAGTCGTCAGCAGACGCCCACCACACAACTCCGTTAATAGAAATGAAAGCAGGAAGTTCATATGTGAAAATGTTGAATGGGCGAAAGAACTCCTCGAGGTATGCCGCTCAAGACCGGTATGTGAGGGGAGCAGCAAAAAGTCAACCGCATTTGGAGCGTTTATTTTGTAAGGAAAGCTTGAAGACAGGCTATTATCTTCTTCTTCTTCTTCTTTGCAGCCACATAGAGGGTTTTGTCATAGGCGGAGGAACTGGGCGACCAGTAGTGGATTCGTCCATAGGTCCATTGGTGTCAGCGTGGTAGGTCTCTCCGGACAGTTGAATAAATGTGCGGTATCATGGCCGACGATACCGCAGTCCGGGCACACATCAGATTTGCTGCTGTCAATCTTGCTGACATAAGACATTAGTATTGTAGAGTGACCACAGCGTAATGATGCGAGCGTGCATCTCGCCCTTCTTCCGAGTTGAGACTCTGAGGTGCAGACGGGGGCGGTATATCTCCTAGTATAGGATTTATGGCCACCTTCACAAGATGACACCGTACGAACTTGGTGTGCTCCTCGCGCAAAAGACGGAGTCGTTCTTGCTGTGAGTCGTGCCATCTTTGCAAATTGACTTTGTTTGGAGCATCGGCGAATGGCTTTCTTATACTTCTCTCTCACGGGGTTTAGCACTCTCCACGACGGGTGATTTGGTTGTTTTATAATGTTAATGCGGAATTGCTGGGCCTGGAGCTGACAGTGCTCCTTCACTGGTAATAGACGGGTCTCAGCATGCAGGTGCTCGATTGGGGAACTCCTTGCGCATCCGGTGGCGATACGGAGAGCAGCATTTTGTACTCGTTGCATCTTTGTCCAGGAGGATTCTGAGACGAGATGCTGCCAAACCGGTGCGGCGTACTCCAGGGCGGGCTGCAGAATTGCCTTATACGTTGTGAGTATAGTCTCCTTGCTGCTACCCCACGAAGTGCCGCCCAGGGCCCTGAGAACGTTGAGCTTAGCTTTAACGACTGCCTGCTTCTGCTCGGTATTCTTATGAAACTTGAGTGACGGATCGAGCACAAGACCGAGCAGCTTTGGAAAGCGAGCAGCAGGCAAACGGTCTCCATCCCACACGACATCCGGATGAGCGCTGTGCTCGGATGGGTCCGTCGTGAGAACGGACACTGACGACTTGGCTGCAGAGATACTTAGCATCTTGCGGTCGAAAAAGCCCTTTAGTGTGATCAGGTACTCGTTGATCTTATTGGCGGCCACCTGTAAATCCCGATCTCGACACATGATTGTTATGTCATCGGCATACGCGACGACCTTGATGTCCTGTGGAGGCTCAGGCATATCTCCGAGGTACAGATTGAAGAGGGCTGGCGATAGAACTCCGCCCTGAGGGACTCCAGCTGCCATAGGAATACTGTTGGAGACATGGTTCTGAAACATGACTCTTGCCCGCCGACCTTTAATAAAGGCCGATATCCAGCGCTTCTGCCAAGATGGTATTGACGACTCCAGAATGTTGCTTGACAGGACTCCAAGGTTAACCGTATCAAATGCCTTGGTGAGATCCAACGCAACAGCTACAGTTCTCAATGGCTTGTTAAAGTTGAACCCGTCGATAGCATAGCTGGTAATTTCTAGCAACGCCGTAGTTGTGGAATGTAGCCTCCTGAACCCATGTTGAAACAACTGCTTCTCGTTGTGCTCCGCTAGATCCTTGACAATGAGCTTTTCGGCCACCTTGGCGAAAGGTGACATCAAGCTAATGGGACGATATCCCTTTACTGATGACTGAGGTTTGCCAGGCTTGGGCAACGGGATGACGTTGGCTGTCTTCCAGTTTTGCGGAATAGTGCAAGAGCTAAACGAAGTGTTAATCATATCAACGATGAGCGGAAGGATCTCAGTCGGGAGTTTCTTCAGTACAGCAGGACAAATGCCGTTCGGACCGACAGCTTTGGAGTTCCGCATGTCCTTTATAATCTTCTCTACTTGCGCCACAGTGAACGCATCGGCCGTGCTCATGAGCGGGAGGCGGCACAGCTCTCTTACTGTCACTCTATTTTGCGGACCTCGCCTTGTACTCGTGACAAAGAAACTTTTACCGAGAGAGTAGGCGGCTTCCTTTCCTGACTTGAAAACGTTATTACCGAACTCAATAGTGGAGATGGTGGCTGGCGAGCTCTTTCCCGATAGTTTCCGAAGAACCTTCCAAGTAGCTCCACTGTCCGTCTTGAAATTCAACTGTTCTGTGAATTTTTCCCACTGTTCTTTCTTGTGCTGGTCGAGATCTTTTCTGATCTCACCATCCAGCTGAGCGACGACAGGGTCTAGATGGTCAACTGCTCTTCTGGCATCTCTAGTCCTGATTTTCTCAAGAATTTCTCTGGTTACGTTTGGATAGAACGTCTTAACTCGGCCAAAAGGGATAGCCGCCTTCATGGCCCTGCGAATTGCATCAGATAAGTGATGCTCCTTCTGGTGCACATTGCCATTCCACGGGTAATCAGCCGCTAGGCGTAGCGCAACCTCACTGAACAGGCACCAGTCTGCTTGGCCTAAATTGAGATAAGAACGTTGACGAACACCAGAATAAGGAGCAAGAGAATTTGAGAGATCGATGTGCACAAAGACGGGAACATGATCACTAGACAATGTTGTTGAGGTAGACCATGAGCAAGCGTTGGAAAGGTTGGACGAGATAAGAGTTATGTCTGGGCTAGAAGATCGGCCGTTGGCAGGGAGACGAGTGGGCTGATCATCGTTTAAGATGACCAGGTCGCACTCCTCAGCCCATTCTTCGACTTCTTCTCCTCTAGCATCAGAACCAAGGGACGAGCAGAAGGTGTGGGCATTAAAGTCGCCCGCGAAAACAACTGATGATGAGAGGGAATAATCATTGAGTTGTTTGAGAAGAGGAATGGGATTGTAGGAGGAGGGGTATGAGGTGGTAGGGGGAATATATATGTTGAAAAGAGAAAGGGGTGTTTTAAGAGGGAGATGGATTGGAAGGTACTCGAGAGTACCATCCGTGGGGTGTTTGGTATGAGGTGGGAGGAGAGAGGATAAAACAAAGGTTGAAACTCCTCCGCCAAGAGCTGACCTTGGAGCATGGAAGGCAGTGTAGCCCGGGATATTAGGATGAGGATAGGTAGGGGATGGAGAGAGCTTGGTTTCTTGAACCATGATCACGTCTGGATGGTAAGTACGTGCGAAGAGAGAGAGCTCAGAAAGTTTAGTACGAAGGCCGTTGAGATTGATATGTACAATGGAAAGGGGGCGATTTGAGGAAGAGGAATCAGAGTTGGTAGGTGAAGAGCATAAAACACAGCGAAAAGCAGAGTTATAATGCCTCACAGAACTGAGACCCGAACAGGAGAGATGCACCCACCTTTGGCATCCGGAGCACTGGACGCTGGTATGTCTCCTGGTAACATCCTTGCCGCACGTGGCGCATAGGTACTTCTGAGCGGGTCCAGGATTCCTCTCCACGCCGGCCCTTTGCAGGAGAATCCGAAGGAGAGCTGCGGCCGGCCAGCACCTCTCCCATGACAAAAACCCTCTTCGCGGAGGGGGTGACGTCGGTTTGCATAGAGGTGATCTTCTTTCCTCCACACTGCCACGGCGTGAACGTACGACATCTCGGCAGCACAGGCTATTATACGTGGGTGTTACCCACAACTCCAATTTAGCAAGCAAGCTATGATGAGACATCCTGTCAAAAGCTTTCGGAAAATCCAAGTAAATAATATCCAAGTCAACATCTTCATCTAAGAAGAGAGCAGGGTTGAGCAGCGTTGTGACTGGTCACAACGGGGGGTCGTAAAATTTTTGGAAATTTTGGGAAGAAAATTAAAATTTGGGGAGGGGTCGTAATTGTTTTGGCAAAAAATAGGATTTTTTCAAAGCACCAAGGTAGAATGAGGTAGGAATAGTCTCGCGTGCGAGGTGTATGCATTTTCAACAATATCAAAGCAGATTATATTCAGAGAAGCTGTTTAGAAAATTTATACTTTTTTGACAAAATTGACAATTAGACACTAAGTAAAGCTTTAAAAAATTCTTGTCCCAGGGGGTCGTAAAATTTTGGGAATTTTTTTTCGAAGAAGAGGAAAATGGGGGGGGTCGTAGCCGCGACAAAAATCGCCACAACGGCCTGCTCAACCCTGGAAGAGAGTTCAGTTTCTATTGACTGCAGAATAGATGTAGTGGTGGATTTATTTCTTTGAAATCCATGTTGACACTCAGAGATGACAGAAACGATCTGAATGGCCCACTGTTCCTTTCTCCAGCACCTTTTCAAATAATTCGTTCCTTCTAAAGGCAACAGTGCCTGAGACATCCGAAATCTGGAAGGGTCTGTATCCTGAATGATGCAGCTTGCAGTGTATTTCCACGTTCCGTTCTTCCACTACACGACAGTATTAACAAGTAACAAACACGTTATCAAAGACGAAGCGAGCAGTGCAAAACAATGCAGTGGGAGGAAGGCACTCGAACGAAAAGGTCCCCCAGATCTAGTAGATCCATCGCTGCGCAGCATTTTAAGTATGGAGCATCCAAGTATTAAACTATTTGATCGTAAATTTCTGTACTTGTAAGTAACAGGATTGAGTCAGTTTTACTTCTAAAAGGATGGACAGCCTACATTCAGCGCCTTTTCATGCATTGATGTTGCGATGTTTAACCCCTTACGAGCTTTGGGTGGTGCGTCATGGGGAAGTAGCAAGGAGACAATCATTACCACACACAATGCAATCCTAGAGCCGGTGTCAGAGTACGCTGCACCGGCATGGCACCAGGGTCAAGCGGAGCGTTGCGTAATTTTTCGAGAACGGAGCGACCCCCCACCTTCATTTTTCCAGAACCCAAATTTTTTGCCACCCTCCCCGATGCGCAATGTTTGAGCAGCTTATAATTGATTAGTAAAACTGTCAGACGCCGTGAATCTGTTCAGTAGTTCTTCACGATCCTTCCCTTTATTGACCAGAAGTATCGAGAATTTTTGAGATATCTTCACCAAATTTTCATTTTTTGGTCCGAATTTTTAGCGACCCCGCCCCAACCCCGTTGAAGAATTTTACAACCCCGCTTGACCCTGCGTACGATTTCAGCCAATTTTACCACAAATTTCAACTTTTCCACTCCCAAAAAGCTCAAGAAATTTTTCACCTTGGGAGGGAATCGTTAAATCGTGGAAATTTTTTAGAAGTTTTGGTCATCGGGGAGGGGGTCGTAGCTCCGCCGAATATTGGCGCAACGGCCTGCTTATCGTGTGCCGAAAGTACCCCAGTGGAACATTTTTATGCTTAAACCCACATCATGCCGGTTAAGGATCATTGTCATATCCAAGCACTGGTTATTAACATCGTCAGACAGTCTGATGGCTCGTTAAGAAGGTAATACGAATCTTGTGCGGGAGTGATGTATCAGAAGGCTTCTCGCTGACGCTCCCGCTCAAGTCGATAGACAAAGGTGGACTGACTCGCGGTTGGATCGGCTTCGTCTCTTGCGTGCGGAGCACAATCGTTTCATTAGGCATCTTTTGAGTGAGAAGGTCGTCAAGTTCTTATTGGGGATCGCACCACCTGAAGTCAGCAACACCGAGGTGGAACTCGGTAGGCGTGGTAGAAGTTGCCTTCACTGGTTACGCTGCGGGCATTCCCCTGCGCTGGTATTATACTTGCATTAAATTGATAGCAGTAAGGTTGATGAGTGCCCAAATTGTGATGGCTCTGACCATACTACAGCGCATCCATTCGACTGCCCCCTTGCTGATTACATTGGATTTGTGGATGAATCCAATTTTGGTCGCCTGTCTCCTATGACGAAAACCTCTCTGCGGCGGCAAAGAAGAAGGGGATTCATCGAGAAAGAATACGTTATTAGTCGGGAACTGCCAAAGGATAGTGTGTTAATACATGGCCGGAGAATCACAGCCTCTGTTCATGATCTGTGTCCTATACTTCTCCATCCACGTTGCTCCTGCGTTGGCTCCCATGTAACGTGGCTTCGGCTTATAAAGATCCTCGAACATTGTTCAAGAATAAAAAAGTTCTCTTCCGATATTGATTTGCACCGCATCATCGGATAACTGCAATAGGAATGAGCCTATGTGGTTTCAACATGAGAGTGGAACCATCATGCATTGGCACTGCTAAAACTCATTGTTTCGCTTTTCCAAAATGCAAAACAACTTGAAATTAATGGAGCTTCGAGTGTTACTGATGCTTAGTTAAGAAAAACTGGAGCACTACAATAACAGCTTGTCGTCTCACCTGCCTTGACAAAAAAATGTATCAAGAATGGGGTCTGACCAAGAAAGCGTCTGAATTTTTTCGTGACCAGTTTTTGACACATTGCGCGCTCTCACTGTGAAGTGAACGCGCCTAAGCTTGTTGTAATCTTAATCCAATAAGCTCACACAATACCGGCTCACTCTTTTCTGGATACTGTGAGCGACCAGAACACGGTCATATTCACTAAAACTTCATCGTGAGCGTGATCACCCCGCATATATGGGGTGGGAGCCGTGTTTTGACCATCTGCCTTTGTCCATTAGGCGTCTTCTAACGAGACCTGGCGTACTCAGCGAAGTTTGACTTCCGATGCTCTTAGTATAAAGAAAAAAAAAGCTTCATTGGAGGATTCACTAAGCGAAGTTCGAGTGCGCTAGTTTCATTAAGAAGACATCTGTCATACGCTCTGTTAGTAAAATGCAGGGCCATTCGTTTAGACGAGGTGAGGGGCCTCAACTCGGATGCGCAGTAGAATGGAGGGAAAACTGATGTATCGACTGGGTGAGCGCAGCTGTGTGTGGGATCAGCAAGTTGGTTGGAGCCTCCTTCTAGTTGCTAATAAGCAATCAGTGTTCTCCTTTCCCGAGGAGAAAATGGGAAAACTAAATCTATCAGACCCTCGTTATTCCAATTGCTTGAAGCGTTGCTCATGTACGGGTGCAAGATTTTTTCTTCAAATTCTTCTCAATTTTGTCTTCTCTTCATATCTTCGTCGTATTATCACGCATTTGCCTTAAAGGCAGCGTCCGCGCAGAAAACCACATCTGTGTTTTTCTTCTCAATCCAATGTATGAACCAAGTGGAGATAGTTGGCGAAGCTTGAGGTCTCAATGTTGCGTATTCATAATGCTATAGGCTCGTGAAAATCGCTCCGTGGTCTGAAAAGGCGTTTTCCCGGTCGATCATCTAACACGAGGAACAGAAACCCCACGACAGTCTTCGGCCGGCCGCGGAAATCCAATTTTCTAAATTCTTTATTCCGAAGAATCTTCGAGTTGAGACGTGGATATTGAAAGCCTCCTATTTTTAAATGATCATTGACAGCAGAAAAGCGAAAGGAATTGCGGAACCCAGAAAGTTAAGGGGGCTAAACCAATTCAGCCGTTCAAATTTTCGATATTTGTGTAATACACAAGACACACCGGACAGACGTGAGAAAAAGGAGGCTGAATGCTGCGAGATTTTCAAACGAGTTTTTCTCGGAAACTTGAGTGGTTTGGGTGGTCTCTTCATGATATATGACAACCTGGTAAGCCTACCTGCGCAAAATTGTGAAAAAAATAAACACGGTTTTTTGCGCGTACGCTGCCTTTAAGCGAGTGTAATAAACATATACATATATTCACAAAGCAATGCTCTTTCTTACTCAGACAACAAGGGAGTCCGATTCGACCACGATAGGCTTTCATTCATTCTTTATCGGATATGTACGTCAAATAATAGATGTGAAGGAAAACGAGAGTAAGAAACGAATTGCTCCGATACGGAGATACAATTAAGAATCTCGGGGTGGGGGCGGGTGGTGGGCAAGGCGGCGCAGAAGGGCAGTGGCCGCGAATACTGCAAGCCCTACAGAGTGTATACGGGGCGGGCTCCGAAGCGCTTGTATGATGATACTGCCCGGTGCTTCTCGAGCGTCACGTGGTCTAATCGCCGTTCAAATGAGAAGCACGTGACGCAACGCACAGACTTTCTATTCTGCTCCGACACGTTCTCGATTCGACTGCAAGGAATTTCGACGACGAACGAGCCACGACGCTTTCGATCAATCACGTTGATCAATTGCTCCAAAATTGATCAGGCGCCCATCGGAAGCACAGAAAGCATATAAGGGGCTCGTTCACAGAGAGCGCAGTTGATCTGTCGGAGCCGCTCCCTGAAGGTGAATACGATTCATTCCCTGGACGATTTTTGTCCGCAGAGGGGTCTCTCCCACTGTTTACAACAAGGGAAGCTCCCTTTTTGTCGACCGTGATGAAGATGTCTTTGTCGCGTACTGCGGTACGGATGACCCCTTGCTGTGGGTCGTGGTATGGGACATTTCTTTGTTGAGGGAGACACGGTCCTATCGAAGGGGTGGGACGCTGCCCCTTAAAAAAGTCACTGCATTCGATGCATGCCCAATATGTATTCAACTCGAAAACAAGGTGGTTTTGAGCACATTTTGGGCCGTGCTGCTAGGGGACACGTGCTCTTATTGAGTTTCATATTAGAGCACGCGCCTTGGCAAGTAAGACGTCCAATGTGTGCACGATACTCATTGAACTCGAAGACAAAACTATTTAAAAATGGAAAGCATACGATGCAATCTGAGGCGGGACTCAGATGTCGGCAGCGTCGCCTGTCAAATTCCCAGTGTTTGCGGTATTTAGAGTGCAGCCGCTGGGGACCTCATCCATTCGCTGGCGGCCTTAGATGACGCTCGGCGAGCTTGCCGGCCGTTGCGTGTTGGTGGGCCGGTTGCGTCGTGCATCGGCGTGATTCTATAATCGCGCTGGACTAAATTGCACACGTGATTCTGCGATGGAATTTCTCACCAACGTGTGCTGTTTGGAGCACTTGCCTCCGCGATATAGCCTTCCGATGAGTGTGGTCACTCGAGTTGAATGCACATTCGACACGCATTGAATGCGGCGATTTTTTGAGAAATTGGGGCTCCAGATCCCCCGAGCGGCCTGGGGCGATGATAGCAGCACGTGCTGCTGCGTGGGAAACGAGGTGTGGCAAGAGTTCCGCCTATCTGTGCCACGTAGTCCCTCTGATGCAACCTCGTGCTTCTCGGAGCAGCACGTGCTGCCGCTCAATAGCCTTTGAATTTGACGAGGTATACTATTAGAAAGTCTGTCGTGGCTGAGTTGGACTTCCCAGTTGTCTGAGCAGTTAAGTTCGAAGTCTGCCACCCAAGTGGTTCTGCACCTTTCAATGAATTGATTTTCGTTCATGTGCACATTTGGCTGGTTATGTGTAGGAGGTCATGAGATTGTACAGTCCTGAGGAATCAAGTCTGGGATGGTACAAAGGCTTGAAAAAAATCTAATCGTTCCTCCTATCCCGTCTCTGTGTATTCATGTTGATGTTCCGATATAGAGTAGGTCGTGATCAACTACGTGCTAAAATTCACAGTTGGATCAAAAGGAAAGAAAACACTCCAAGCACGAAGCCTGTACAGGCGTTCACCTACTTCCCTCACAACAAAAATGTTGTGAACCAACAAACAAAGATAGTTGGAAAATGTCAAAAGCTTCGGTTGAACGCGAGCCTTGTTCAAGTATGTGTGATGAACTTGTTGTGACACATAGTACGTGTATGATAGTTGCTTTTTAAATATTGGTTAAACCAATTGTTCATGAAGTGACAGATTTCTCTTCGAAAGGTCTCAGATGAACTGGCCTAGTATCATTCTCTATTGTGTGCTGCTATGCATGCTCACTGTGATTGTCAAGAATCGTATCTTGGTTCAGTCTAATGACACCGCAATGAACATTTATGAATCAAGGACTGAAACTGTTGAACGATTCCATCGTGAATTGTGGCAGATTACAAGATCATTGTAATTGATTTAGGACCTGGCGCTACGAGCCATAATTTCGTTCAAATCACGTGTGCACAAGCACCGTGTATTTGCCCAGAAGAACTTAGCGGCTGAATCGTCCATAAAATTGGACGCGATAGACAGCATCCCGCGCGAATTTGTCGATGTGGATGATGATCTGGAAATGGCTGATGAAGTCGACGGGGAAGATGACGAGGTTGCTGAGGATCATGAAGAAAAAGAGCATGATGAGCATGAATCTGAGGTCAAATCGACCAAAGATGAATCGAGCTCTGCCGATCATGACGAGTCAGCCGCTGAAGGCAAGGATGCCGAAAATGGAGGTATTCTTAAGTAGATTTTTCTCAGATTTTCATTTTGAAATGAAGGGGAGGGGTGGGAAGGAAGTCCTCAACACCTACACAAATAGGTTGTTGTCTTCTTGTGAGCACACACTGAAGAGAGAACGATTCTTTGTGGGTGGTGATTTAGTATTTTAGAATCTACTTTTAGTCATATATTTTCATTTTCCTTCTCCTAAATTGTACCTTATTAACAAGCTTCTCGTCCAGTTACTGTTTTTTACTATGAAGTAAGCTTCAGCTGAAAATGGTGACCATAAAGAACCACCGAAGAGGAAGGAGTATGTCGATGAAGACCTTGAAGCTCCCTTCGAAGTGAGCTGGGAAGGGGCGCCAGAGTTCCAGTGGAAACGTGAGTGTCGGTTCAAACTAAACTCCGCAAATAATTATTAGGTTGAAGCGAAGGTTTCCGCCACACGATTTCGACGATTTTTAAACCTTTCAGCATTGATTGGTTTGGTGTGATATACTAATCGAAAGCGCAAATTCTCTGTCTAACGCGGCCTTCCCTTGGGCCAAAGCCTGCTCATTCGCGAAATATATGCTATGGTCCAGTGGCCATCTTTAGTAGTACTGAGCATCTCGAAGTGCTTCTACTAACTTTTAGACAAACCAACAAACCTGCCAGAGTTGACAGGTTATTTGAGCCACTGTAGAACTATTAGGTCTAGAAGTTAATTTCCGCGTTTTTGTTGTTATTGATATTTTGTAAAAAATAAAATTATTTTTATATAACGAATTTTATGTTATAATGCTCACTGTATTATCAGCTTTCTATTGATATATAACTTGCTTCACGTACCTTATAAAAAAAGTATTATTTTAGTTTCAGAATATGTCAACTTTTGTGCCGGAAAAACGCCATTTGCGGGAAGCTCTCCTTTTCCTTTTTTATCTCAAGAAGAAAGCCACTGACGCGCACCAAATGCTTGCCCAAGCTTACGGGGATGCTGCTCCATCCATAAGAACCTGCCAAGAATGGTTTCAGCGTTTCAAATCGGGTGATTTTGACGTTAAGGACAAAGATCGACCAGGACAGCCAAAAAGTTCGAAGACGAAGAACTTCAGGCTTTGTTGGATCAAGATTCGGCTCAAACGCAAGAACAGCTCGCGGCATCTCTCGGCGTCACCCAAAAAGCAATTTCTATTCGATTGAAGGCAATGGGGAAGATTCAAAAGGAAGGAAAATGGATCCCCATGAGCTCTCAGAACGCAACAAAGAGCAGAGAAAAACAACTTCACAAATCTTGTTGGACTGATTCCAAAGAAAGTCTTTTTACACCGCATCATAACTGGTGATGAAAAGTGGGTGTACTACGACAATCCGAAGCGAAGAAAATCGTGGGTTAGTCCTGGTGAAACAACAACTTCGACCGCAAAACCAAACATCCACGGGAAGAAGGTCTTACCGTGCATATGGTGGATCAACGCGGTATACTGTACTATGAACTTCTTCAACCTGGCGAAACAGTTACTGCGAATCGCTATCAACATCAACTAGCGCAATTGCGGCATGAAATCGAAGCAAAGAGACCAGAATGGGCGAGTCGACACGAAAAGTCATATTGCTTCATGATAACGCTCGACCTCATGTTGCTCGAACGGTAAAGGATACGCTAAAAGAGTTCAAATGGGAAGTCTTACCGCACCCGCCGTACTCTCCAGACATCGCCCCGTCGGATTATCACCTTTTCCGGTCAATGGCGCATGGTCTAGCGGAGCAGCGCTTTCAAGATCGTCAAGATGTCAAAAAATGGCTCGATGAATGGGTGGAGGCCAAACCAGAAAAATTTTATTATGATGGAATCCATAAGTTACCCAAACTCTGGGAAATGGTTGTTATTAATGACGGAAATTATTTTGAATAAAAATTTTGTTTAAGTATGTCCAGTTTTCAATAGTGTAAAAAGCGTAAAAAAACGCGGAAATTAACTTCTAGACCTAATAGATGAAGCTTGCGGAAAAATTAGGTGGAGGGTAGTTATTGATTCTTAGAGGATTTGTGGGTTTGCAACACCCGTCTCTCCCGGCTTATCCGAGAAGTTTCGGCAGCGCAGCTTCAAAGGTAGGTATAATGGACGAGTTACTACTCAACAGTATTTTTCCTTCAATTATGCATAGTTTTTTTTGAAAATTCGATTTTCGCCATGTTTATCGATTTTCAGAAAATGATAGATAATTGAGGAAAAAATACTGTTGAGTGGGGAGTTGGCCATTATACGTAACTTAGTAGCTTCGAGAATTTCTCGGATAAGCCGGAAGAATACCGAAGTAGCAAAAGCACAAAAAATACGCTCTGTCGAAATTTTCCGAAATTTCTATCATCTAGTTTTTAGGAGGCTCAAACATTCTGCCAATTCTGGTGGGTTTGGTGGTTTACCTCAGAGTAAAAGGAAGCACTCAAAGCTGCTCATTACTGAAGATTACCCACTGAATCGTGACACATATTCCGCAAATGAACAGGCTTTAGTTGAAGTGGAAGGCAGCGATAGATAGAAAAGGATTTTTGTTTTCGATCGTTGTAGCGTACTTCGCCGAAGGACTAACGCTGAAAGGCTTAAAATTTGCAAAAGTTAAGTGGCGGGAAATTTTGGCGTCAACCTAAAAATTCACTATTTTCAGTATGTCCATCACCAGCGGATACCCGTAAGCTCATCATGGAGAACGTGTTCTGGTCAGATTTGCAGGATGTATTCATATACCGTGTGATGCTGAAGGCAGAAACTGTCGACATCAGCTTCCCAATGCGTTTCAATATTGAGGGCTCAAAGCAGATGTATGGGTGGGTGCATTTTTTTTTTCGAGGTCCTCGAATATGTCCTCGTCTTTTTATTAATCCAACTGTTGGTGTTTAGAAAAATCACGATGACGTTCCAATACAGTATGCAGATCATGAGTGAGGCAATGCGTCATCTGATCTATGTTCGCTCTTCGCAGGGTCGTCGAATTAAGATATTCCTTCCACAGAGTGAGTTGTCTTCCTTCATACTGTAGAAGTAAATATAGAATTTGATTATCCGAGCGAGTTTCTTTCAGCCCCTTCAGCGATGAAGCTCAAGGAGGAGTTTGAGGGCAAACTTGGCCGCGTGATTCAGCCTACTCTAAGAATGCGCCAGTTGGTGATCAAGGTTCTGCCGGAGAATTACGAGGTGCGGTGCTTCTTTATACGTCTTTTCGAAGCGATAGAGCGTCTCGTGGAGTTGAGAATTTTGTCCTCTATCTCTTTCTTTTTTCTGTTGAAGATTCATGGCACTGCACCAGCACAATCGTATTCGACAGCTCCGAATCTCACCACTCTAGCAGTCTTGGAAAGTTTATTGTTGGTATCGAAGCGTAAATCCGTACCACCAATTAGCGTCTAAATAATCAGTATCCATTCAAACAGTAACACTGATCGGATCGCGGGTGCATGGCGGGGCGAACAACATTTGCCCCACGATCCGACCACGGTCTTCTTAGGATAAACCCGGCATGGAGACAATGCTGTAATGCTGGCCGTGATCCGACCTACAAACTCCGCATGGGCCCGCGATCTGACCAAAGCATCAATGGCTGTTGTAACATTCTCCCGCGATCAGCCCGGCAAGCCATTTGTTGACCGCCTGTCTCCCGCGATCAGCCCGGAGATACCTTTCAGCGGCGTCGGTGAGACCGGTGTTATTATCTGAGCATACAATGGATCCATCTGAGCTTAGCGCCCGTAAGATGCCGAGTAGAATGGAGATCGTTGGCCTGCTGCTCGTCTTGCCAAATTGCTCAGTCTTGTGTTCGATTCATCGCTAATCATAGGAACACTGAACAGAAGCACGCTATCATCAGAGCGAAGCTCAATGTGTTCAGTCAAGGAACCATTATTAAAACATGCCGGACTATGCTTCAGCCCGCACTGGAATACTTCGCAACGGTCTGGCAGCATTTTTATTATAAACTTCCTGGATCAAGATGCAGCGTGTGCAGAATACCGCTGTCGTGTCGCCATCGGATGTGCAAGAAGTTCCCCAGTCGAGCACTTGCATGCGGAAGCCCGGTTATCACATTCTCTGACACTTGAAGGTACAAGGACGCGGACATCTAGTTATCGTGGCCGTCGAGCGCACCTTGGAGTCAGGCAGATGTGAGACGCAGACTGGTCGCTCCCATAGCGAGATGGCCATGTTGATTTCCCCGGACACGGACCCAACAAATGTCGAACGAGTAATCAACAGCACAGATTGATTGATTAGTACGGAGTGGGTCTTTTCTATTTGTTGATCTCCCCATCAATACTAAGGTCTTAGTAGTGATGGGGAGATCAATAAATAGACCTCCCGTGCCCCAATGGCGCAAAGGGGAAGGAGGCGCAACAATTTTTTATCAATGTCGTCAAACAACCCAACGATCCCTCTTGGAGTGCTTAACCTCGTCAGAGAGATGTCAGAAAGTCATTCGCCGAGGCTCCTAGCAAAGTCAGTTTATAAGGATGGTAGTACTTTCAGCCAGGACGGCTCCCTCTATGGCGCGAGGAACACAACTAGTTCGTACGGTGTCATTTGTCATGTCAGAAGTACCTCCCAAAGCCTGCTATTCCGAGTCTCAACTCGGATAAAGGGCCAGGTGCACCCTCGCATCGCTGCGCTCAAGTCATTCTTTTATGCGTATGTCCTACCTCAGCAAGATCGACAGCTGCAAATCGTATGTTCGCCCGGACTACAGTTGCCTGGGCCATGATATCGCGCATTTGTCTATTAACTGCCCGGAGAGACCTGCCATGACCACAATGGATTTATGGACAAATCCATTACTGCTCGCCCAGTTTCCAAATCCATTACTGGTCGCCTAGTTTCTCAATCTGTGGCAAACCCTCTCTGTGGCTGCAAAGAAGTAGAAGACAAGTTGAGCAGAAATAGGCGGACTAATTTGACTTGCGTAGCACAGTACAGATACACGAGATCATGTCATATCAATGAGGGTAATAATCGTTTCTGGGGCATTAATCGCTTCGGAACGTTTGAAAACGATGAACTCTTCCTTGAACCTCAATAACTCGGACAGTCGCCGAATTCAGTGCGTGTCGAATATGCTTTCATCTCGAAGACATGGCGATTTTGAGCAGTCAGGGAACGAGCTGCTAGGTGAGCAGGTGCTCTTATTGTGCTTCAAATTACAGCACGTACTCCACCAATTAAAACATTCAATGCGTGCATGATACACGCTCAAATCAATGAAAAAACGTTTTTTTTTTTCAACAAAAGAAAGCATTCGACGCACTTTTGAGGCGGAACTCAGATGTCGACAGGTCGGGGGATCAGTTACCCAGGTTTGCGTTACTAGGCCCCCCAGCCGCTGGCAGTCCTAGAAGGTGCTATGCGAGGTGGCCGAGTCGCCTATCGGTGTCCCGTCCACGTCGCGTGTCGGTGTGCTGCTACTGTAGCGCTGGACTACCTTAGAGCTTCTGCATCTGCTATAGAATGCAGCACGTGCTGTTGTATGGAGCACGTGCCCATCCGATAGAGCCTTTCGATTACTGTGGTCACTTAAGTTGAATGCATTTTGGACACGCATTGAATGCGGCGTTCTTCTGAGTAAATCGAATTTTTATTCTGACACCTCTTACGGCATAGTTTTTGGTGGTGCTGAATTCAGTAGGGTAAGTGCTGTACCTTTGATCATTGAATGGGAAGCGAATTTCTTAAGTTCGTGAGTGGCTCTATTATTTTGAAACGCACGGTTGGATGATTTTTTAAAACTGGTCCAGGATGAATTAGAGTTTTAGCTGACGTTGGAGAAAACGAAGGAGCTGTTCGCTCCGCATGAACCAGTTGAGGTAGAGAACGTGAAGGATGATATTGGGTGGGTCGTTTCCCAATACTTCAGGTGTGCCAACCCCAGAACTCGAATACGGTCCGATTTTTCAGACAACCTGCTGCTATTGTGACCATGGCGAGCGTTCAGGACGCTATGAAGGTGCATTCGTCGAATTCGTTCGTAACAGTCAAAGTAGAAGACGAAAAGGAGAGCAAGGCTCACGTCTTCCTTCGTGGAGGTTGGTAATTTTCTAACAGGTGTGAATTTCTTAGCATCGATCAGTGAACTAACTTGATATCGGCCGCTCTTTTCAAGTTGAAACGCACTTCGGTTCGTTGATCACCCGTTGGGATAGGAAATTGCTGGAAAACCGGAAGAGAGGTAGTTTTCGTTTGTTCCTAGAGGTCGTTTTTTTTTTTAAATCCTCCCTTTGCAGCGAAGCGTCCTGCTGGTGAAACAAGTAGCCCTGTTGCTTCGAAGAAGCCTCGTGGTGCTTCCACGCGTGGCGGCGGTATTCGTGGTTCCTCCCGCGGTGGTCCACCTCGTGGTGCTGGTCGTGGTGGCAGGCCGCCGTTTTCGTCGAGAGGCTCTTTCAGAGGTTAGAAGTTGCATACTATTTAGGAGCGGTATATACGAGCGTCCTAAGTGGATCTCAAGATTTTCGCTCATTTCAGGGCGTGGAAGGGGCGATTCATTCGGTAGCCCGTTCGGTTCATATGGTGGTGCTGCATCAGCAAATGCGAGATACGAAATGGAATTGCGTATGCGCGAGGAAATGGATCTGAGGCAGCGTGTGATGAGACAGCAGGAAATGCTTGAGTGCGTGGTTTGAAATTTTTCTGTTGTAAATTCTGTAAGCCTTGCTGGTTGTCTCTAAAATATCAACTACAGTAACATGTTGAAAGGTTTAGATTTCATGGGTGGTCTGTAGGTTATAAATCGCGGAAACCTGGTTCAGAGGCAGGCTACCGCATGCAGTGAGGTACAGGATAAGTTTGGTCTGACTCCCTAAATCTTGCAACGATATTCTCAGCTTCGATCCCTTTCAAGAGGTGTAGGGCCACTACCGTTGAGAGGGTCTCGGTACTCTAATTTATGCGACCAAAGGGCCATATATTTGTTTCCTGGCCTCAGGGCGCACAGGCGTACTCTCGGGTACACAGTTTGCGAAAGAAGCAAGTATTTGAAAAACCAAAAACCTCAAACGCCGGGTGAATCGATTATTCGGAAATCAGTTCGATCCTGTCCCAGTCTAGTATCGACCGGATATTCGCGTTGGAATGAGCTTTCTACAATTTTACCGAAAAATATGAATTTTAGCGCCCCAGTTGAATTTTAGGGAACCCTAATACGTTTCGAATTCAAAAATGCGGCACCTCAACTAACCCGAACGGTGGTTTATTCCGAAGTGTTTTTAACTAGGGAGTGATCTCAGCTCAAACTGGAGTTTCAAAAACTGATCTGTTGAATGTTGTGGGGGAGATGAGAAGAAATAACATGGAATTCGTTAAGCATCCTTAATGCACCCGAGTAGATCAAAAACGGCAACAAATATTCAAATTTTCACAATTCGTACACTTTTAGCTCGAGCTTTGTCCAAGGGGTTTATTTGGGGCGTTATTTTTAGTTTTTCGGAAGATTACATGGTGGGTTACTGTCAGGGTTGAGCAGCGTTGTGACCGGCCACAACGGCGGGTCGTGAAATTTTAAGAAATCTTTGAAAAAAATTTGTGACCGGCCACAACGGCGGGTCGTGAAATTTTAAGAAATCTTTGAAAAAAATGAATTTTTTTTTTGGGGGGGGTCGTTAAAACCGAACTGGACCCTAAAAAGTATTACAACAACTCTCGCTTCTTTTTAAAATTTGACACTAAATTTAGCTAAAAAATTGATCCCAGGGCCCCCTGAGGGGGGGTCGTAAAATTTTGGGAATTTTTTGGAAAAAAATGATGTTTGGGGTGGGGGTCGTAGCCGCCGCAAAAATCACCACAACGGCCTGCTCAATCCTGGTTACTGTTGACAAATGGTACCTTTGCCACTGCAACTTACAGTAATCTTCTGGGAAACTGAAAATGGTCCTCAAATTCGTGTTCAGCGCCCCAAATAACTACCTAGGCTGGGATCCACGAAACGTTAACCAATGTTTGGTCACAATTGAGGCCGATCAATTAGCACACATACATAACCATGGTTAAAATGTGATTAGCGTTTCGCGAATCTTTCCTGTTCAAAGTTTGGGCTGAAAATATTCACATTTCTGAAATCCAAAAAATCTCATTATTTTCAGTTTTTGATCTACCCGTGTGCATTAAGGACATTTCCCCATGCTAAAACAGTTTCTTTCCATCTTTCTCACAACACTAAACAGACCATTTTCAAAACTATAGTTTGTGTTGGGGGCCAGTTCCTAGTTAGTGAACGACTATTTTTCTAATGATGATTAAAGAGTTTGAACACCGAGTAATCGCTGAAAGTTTTCGAAAATATATTCACACTTTCGCTAGAAATGAAAAAAATCCAAAATCTACTAGCTTTTTCGATAAACCGGGTTCTCATCCCCCCCCCTCCCTTTTTCCATCCCCCTATATTAGCGACCCATTATATCAGCGGTGACGAGGTTCCCCAAATGACGCCTCTGTTGTTCCCGTCGCATATTTTATTGGCATAGACGTAGAGGAGGTTTCCGTGGGTGGAGGAAAAACGAGCGTGCACTTTTATTTATGGAGGATCAGTGGATGCGTTCCGTCATAGTTGGACAAAAACTGGGAGGTATCACGAGGTAGCCATGTGAGGTTGTTATGGCTGCATTGTACTTTCCGAATTAAAAAAAACTGCTGGGAGGTGGATATAGAGCATATTCCTTCTCTTCTGAAGCGTAAGCCCTTTGGAATAGCGTCCATTTGTTCAAACGGAGTTATATAAAGTCGAAGGCAGCATTCAGTCGAAGGTTGTTGCCTTGTTGTGAAAAATGTTGATTCGGGAGGTGCTAAATCTTGGCCCAAATACAATGATTTTCTAGTATTAAGATGGAACAAACGTTTTCCGCTGTTCTTTTTCGAATATGTAAAACTCTTAAGCGTTTTTCACACTTGCCCGACCGACGTCGGACGACTCGTTATCGAATGTGTAATCTCTATCTACCCTACCCTACCCATCTTGTCTATTTTAACTTATCAAATTTGATAAAGAGTCGTCCGACGTCGGCCGGCAAACTATGAAAGGGGCTTTAGCGTTTTTGACCAAATGTAATATACCGTTTAGAAGCGTAGATTGTTTTCTGTTCAACGCTGCGTTCCACTCGTGCAAAAACCTGCTCATTCGCGAAATATATCCTATAATTCAGTGTCAATCTTCAGTACTGAGCATCCTCGTGTGCTTCAATTTAACTTGAGGTAAACCACCAAACATGACAGAGTTGACAGGATATTTGAGCCACCTTAGAACTAGGCGATTGCGCTTGCGCCAAATTTCGACGGAGCGTATTTATTGATTTTAGCGGATTTTGTGATTTTGCAACTTCGGTTTTTCTAGCCTATACGAGGAGTTTCGGCCTCGAAGCTTTAAAGTGAAGTGTAATGCTCAAGTCCCTACTCAATACAATGTTTTTGTCAGTTATCGTTTCGCCATTCTTATCGATTTTCAAAAAAAACGATCGACAACTGAAAAATACTGTCGAGTAGGAACTTGGCCGTGATACTCAGCCTAGAAGCTACGAGGTCGAAACTTCTCGTATAAGCTAGAAAAGACTGATGTTGTGAAGTCATAAATTTCGCTAAAAGTCAATAAATACGCTTCGTCTAATTTTCCCCCAAACGCTATAATCTAGTTCTAAGGTGGCTGGAATATCCTCGGAGGTCTGGTGGTTTGCCTCAAAGTTGATAGAAGCTATCAAAAATGCTCAGTACCGAAGATTAAAACGGAGTTATAGCACCTTTTTCGCAATTGAGCGACCTTCGGCTCAAGTGGAAGGCGGTATTAGATGGGAAAGAATTAGCGCTTCCGATCGGTATATCGCACTTGGCCGAAGGACAAACGATAGAAGGTTCAAAAATCGTCAAAGTCAAGTGGTGGGAAACTTTCGCTTCAACCTATTAAATACAAAGTGCTTAGAAGCGGAGATTTCCACTGAATTTTTGCGCATAATTCAAGAACCATAAAGTTTTACATGAATTGGAGAGAAGCATTGGATAGAAAATGTTATTCGATTTGGTACGATCTACCACATTTGGCCAAAAGACCAACGCTGAGCGTTCTAAAGATGTGACAAAGTCGTATGTTGCGAACTTCCGTCACAGCTTAATACTGAGGCCCAAACGGCTAGCCGCCCAACTTCTTTATCTTTTAATTACTCTTTCCCTTCTTCAGCAGTATGGCTGCAAGACTTGGAGGCGATAGTTATGGAGGCAGATCGTCGTATGGTAGGTTTTGAGTTCTATCAGGGTTTTGCGAGATTGACAAAGAATTAAGTATTGGAAACATTGTTTCAGGTGGTTCATCGTCGTATGGCCGAAGCAGCTACGGTTCTTCTTATGAGTGAGTTCGCTTGGTTCAGTAGAAGTAGTTAGGCCAAACTGAGACTTTAAGGGAGGCTTAAGGTTGAATTTACATCTGGTTTTGCGTCAGTCGTCTAGTCAAAAAGACCTTGATTCACGTTCCATCTGAGAACAAATCCGTTTTGCCATATTTTTAAGGTCCTCAGATTGAGAAATTCGCACTCGATGGTGTGTGTGCTTTTGTTGTCACAACGAGTAAACCCAGATCTTGATGAATATTTATAGACACCGGTTTCTGGTGCAATTATTATTTTGTGGTTTGTGAGTCAAGAGAAGTTCAGTGAGAGGGCATTAAAAGCGATGGTTTGAAGTCAGGGCTCATGATCGTTTTCGTTCTCCAGTTTTGCAGAGATAGATGAGCATGACCTGAAAGTTGAGGAAAAACTACATATAGATTGCTCCTTCAAATGCATCTTTCCCGTTTTTTTTTTTTTGATATGGTTGGGTAACAATGTGGATGGACTCTTACCGACGCTACCATCGCCATTGAAATCGTCGAAAACGATCCAGGATTGCCCAAGGAGAGTCGTCCTGGCTTGTTTTGGGTGCTTCCAACGGCGTTGGCGTCGTAATGGGGGCCGTACGTGCCTATTTAAGTTGTTGTATCATGCATGTATGTGAAAGTGTATGCTGCTCTTGAACTTATTTCCCTATCTGCCCCTTCCTTCAGCTGTCATTCAGGCAAAAATTACGTGCATTCTCGGTAGGAGACGTTTTTGAGATTTTCCTGACGATTTCCGAGTCATGCTGCTCCATATTTACGAAATGTGATGAGGAATTGGTGAAATTGAATGGTAGCTTCTATGAGCAATTGAAGAAGTAACGCTACCCACGTGCATGAATCATTGAAGAATGCGCGGGGGCATTCGTGTGGGATGACGAATTATGCTGGGGAGTATTTTGGAATGTTGGCTCAGTGCTAGATGTGACTAGTGAGGAGGTGGGAGTGGGAATCATCAATCGAAGTGCATATTCGGACTTTACGTCCAAAATGGTTTTAGCAAAGTACATTTTATTCAGACTGGCCAGTTTGGTTAATAGCTGTCTTGTGGGCTGAAAATGTTCAATTTCTCAATTCCAAAAAAAATAGCTGCTTTTAATCAACCCAAGTGCATTGAGAAGATTCATCTCCTCCACCACAACATTCAACAGACCATTTTCAAAACTCTAGTTCATGCTGGGATCAGTCCCTAGCAGTGTCAAGCAATGTTGGAAATTTTCCAAAGTTGGGGGTCGCCACCAAAATTGAAAAAGGGGAGGTCGCACCGACGGTTTTATTTCTATTCTTTGTTTTTCGGCCTGGCTCAGCTCCACCGCTGAATGTTTCTTACACAACCACGAGTTGCTCAGACATTCAACAGACCATTTTCAAAACTCTAGTTTATGCTGGGATCAGTCCCTAGCAGTGTCAAGCAATGTTGGAAATTTTCCAAAGTTGGGGGTCGCCACCAAAATTGAAAAAGGGGAGGTCGCACCGACGGTTTTATTTCTATTCTTTGTTTTTCGGCCTGGCTCAGCTCCACCGCTGAATGTTTCTTACACAACCACGAGTTGCTCAGACTTGTTTGTTAACCGCTGGTGGCCTAAATGCCCGTCAAAATTGCAATTGTCCAAATAGCGATAGAATGGTTTCGGGGGCCTTCCAGTGTCATGCACAATGCTCTGATGGACCGTAAGTCAGTGGCTCGGTAAAATAGACTCAGTAATTCCCACGCCCATGTCGAGTGAGAAATAGAAAAAAATCGCCCTTTGGAAGGAGTGGTGTAAAAATGCCGCCTTTTTTCAAATGATCTTTTCAGCCTTGGTTTTGACTTATGGAAGGCGACAGTCGAACAGAAGATGTATCTGCTGAATAGTTATCAAAAACTTCATCAGCTTTATTTTTTCAAAATTTTGATTTCTGAAATTTTCACATCACCACGCGATTACGTCATCGCTGTTCTCACGTCATCGCGTGGTGATGTGAAAACTTCAGAATTGCCTTTGAGAGAAAAAAAACGGCCTTTTACACCACTTTTTTTCAATGGGCAATTTTTCTATTTTTCACTACATGAGCGGGTTTTCTTTTTTTCTTCTAACTTACTGCGTCTATTTCACTGAAACGTTGAGTTAGGCCCGTAAGAGCAATGTATATGACTTTGGAATGTCCCCGAAAATCATGTTTTCGATATCTGAGCCATTATAATTTTTTCGGGCATTCAAGTCTTCAACAAAGTGGGCGGGTCCACCTTGAATTCAGTGGGGCCATTGTTAGGAAGGGGGTCGCAAAGCTTTGCTACTAGGGGCTTTGCTGGGGGGTCGCAATAGCGAACACGTTTGGTTCAACGGGTTGCTTGACCCTGGTCCCCAGTAAGGTCTAATGTCTAGCATTTCAGTCGCCGTCGCTCGGGCTATTGATGATGACCGATCGCATTGCACTCTCGACTATCAAACGAGCCAGACGATGCACGAGGTCATGACCTCATGTTGCTGCATTGACGCTATCTATACCGATATTCATCTGATACTCTTGTTTCCTTATTATTAGTTTTGTCCCTAAAGAAGATATTCACGTCATCTCAAAAATTGATGTAGTTTCATTTATCTGTTTTTTCTTACTTGTACCATGTTATGTTGTTGTTGTGCGTGTTTTGTGTTTGTTTTTTTTTCCTGATATGATATTTTTGTTTCCATGTGGTGACAGGCACAGTGCTGCTAGTAAGATGAATAGATCCTAAGGTGGCGGTTTTGTTGACGTGAACTGTGTGATGTGGTGTTGTTATTTATAGTATTAGACGGCTACTCATCACGGTCCTTGCCATTCAGTTAATCTCCTGTCACCTCGGTAGAAGTCCAGGATCGCATTTCCGCCCCAGTGTAAACCTCTGTTTTCTTCGAAAAATAAATCGTTCAGGCTGTCAGATATTAATGTTGCAGTAAGGATCGCGCAGATTAATGCCTTAATAGGTGTTTCATTTCGGTTGGGTTCTCCGGTATTTTTGGATATTTGTTTGCAGTTTTCAGGATTTTTGAGGATTATGTGAACAAAAAATTGTGGCTGGTGATGGCCCACTGTTTCAACTTTTCCGTGTTGAACTCAATAGAGATTTCCCCAGAATCCATAGCTTTCAATGCTGATCACACGATCTTGAAGGCGTCCCGTTCTTAAAGATAGTGGTTAAGATGAAAAACAGCGTATATGGTGGGTGTATCCGCGAAAGGGATAGCTGCGGACCACTCAGCAGGTCGCGTGCGCCGATCGATCACTACATTTCTCGCAGGCGCACACGACGAAGCGCAGTTTGCTGAAGTGTCCGCAGCTATCCCTTCTCTGATAGTTTACTGGTTTCCGAGAAGAAAGCGAAAAACCGCTCGTTTTTGCTGTTAATCTCCCTTCTCAGACGGCGTTCACCATCTTGTTGGTACACTTCAAATTGAGCTAGGTAGCTCATTTCTGAGCAGGAGGCTGAAATTGGATGCAGGTCGCTCCTATTACAATGTGAAATTGGTAACTAAACTTTGGAGGGTACCTCAAAGTCGTGGATTTACATACTAAATTAGCCGTGGTGCACGAAAACTGCTTGGGCATGCTACGGCTGTAGCAGCTGCGGTGTGTGGGTGAATCTGCAGCCAATTAACACAGGTCTTAGGGGGTAAGTACTGAACTTGTCAGTTTTCGTACTCATGAGACGTCATAGATCGATAATCAATATTATCGATTTTCTTGCTTTCTGCACAAAATGTGGCGAGGAGTTTTTATTACTGATGGGATTGGTTTTCTTGGTTTGGGAGCTTCGCTCATCAGTCATTATCGATAAATACCAATCAATAATATCGATTTTTTCGCCTGTTGCATAAAATGCCGCAATGATTTTCGATTGTTGATGGAAGTCACTTGTCTGGGAAATTCTTCTCATCATGCTAAATCGAATATTAATTATCAATAAAATCGATTATTCACATGTTGCACAATGAGTGGTATTTTTCATGGTTGTGAGTCATAAGTTGGAAAAATTGTACTCATACGACAATATCGTCTGTTAGATGTTTCAGTATTCCAAAATGGAAATCGTGGAGCAAAATTGAAGTCAGAATTTCAGAAGAACTAGCTTCCTGGCAAAAGTAACGATTTGGCAATGCAATTTAGAAGTCAAAAAAAAGGTTCAAAAATATCTTGAATTATCTTTAAAAAATGTTTTAGCGTAAAATAGCCTGGAGTAGTGAAAAAGCTAGGAAATGAAGTGAATTGACTAAAAATACGGTTTGGTGGTCAATCATAGATCAACTGTTTAGAAGTAGTGACAGACGAGGAATCGGATTTTACAAGCTTCTCCGTTAAACTTATCAAAGCGAAATCGAGCGCGCAACGGAAGCATTAACTCATTATTAAAAGCTGTGATAAGGGTGACGCTTCATTACATATTGTGCTTGATTTCGCTTTGATAAGTGTAACGGAGAAGCTTGCAAAATCCGATCCCTCGTCTGTCACTACTTTTAAATAGTTGGTCTATAATCGACCACCAAATCGTATTTTTAGTTATTTCACTTCATTTCCTAGCTTTTTATTACTCCAGGCTATTTTACGCTAAATCATTTTTTAAGATATTTCAATATATTTTTAAAACTTTTTTGACTTCTAAATGACACTACTTTTGCTGCTTCCGCTAGTTTTGCCAGGGAGCTAAATTCTCAGAAATCAGCTTTTCTAAACAAATTCTGAAGCGGAGCTGTTCCAAGAAAAAACATTTTTGCAACTTTTTTCTTCAAATGGGCTTCTCGAAAATTTATTCACTTGATAAGCCATGAAAGAAGGGTTTGAAAAAATTCACAATTGGATGGCGGTGTTATCGCGGTATTTTCACCGTTTATTGGTAGTGAATTGCGTCTAGAGTGGAATTTTGGAAATGCTTACAAAAATACGGAAATGCACGAGTGCAACTTGATACCTCTTGTGTGGGTGAAGTGTTGGGGGCGGGGGTCAGATTTTCATGATGCTGTCGATATAGCGCTTTCGAGTCTGTACTTTTTATATACAGCAAAACTTCAATGTTCCATAATGCACGAAGTACGACGCGAAGAGGTGTGAAAGATGCTGAACAGAGGCAGGCAATTATCAAGGCAAAGCTCAATGTGTTGAGAGCTCTAGGAGGAACGTCCTGGGGTGGCAGCAGAGAGACAATCTTGACGACATATCGAGCTATTCTGCAGCCTGCATTGGAGTATGCTGCACCTGTCTGGCAGCACATCGTGTCGGACAGTTCGTGGACTAAGATGCAGCGAATTCAGAATGCTGAACTACGAATAGCCACTGGATGTGCAAAAAGCTCACCGATTGAGCACCTTCACGCCGAGGCCCGTATCTTGCCAGTGAAAGAGCATTGTAAGCTCCAAGCTCAGCAGATGTTTTTCAATGTCCTTAAGCAACCTAATCATCCGTCGAGAAGACTATTAAATCCCGTGAGAGAGAGATCGATCAGAGTGCCATTTGCCGATGCTCCGAACAAAGTGAATGTACAGAGATGGACCGACTCGAATCAAGAACGGCTTCGTCTCTTACGCGCGGAGCACACCCGGTTTGTGAAGGATCATCTCGCCAAAGTGGCCGTCAACCCTATTCTCGGTGATGTGCCGCCCAGGGTATGTGATACCGAGTCCGAGCTCGGTAGGCGCGCCAGGTGTATCCTCGCTTCGTTGCGCTGCGGACATTCTCCACTGCTTATGTCTTACCTGCACAGGATCGACAATAGCCAGCCTGACGTGTGCCCGGACTGTGGAAACCAAGGCCACGACACTAAACACCTATTTGATTGTCCGAAGAAGCCAACAACGCTCACAACAATAGACTTGTGGACGAATCCAGTGCTGGTCGCCCAGTTTCGCAACTTGTGACGAAACGCCTCTCAGTGGCTGCAAAGAAGAAGAAGAAGAGGTGTGGGTTCGCACGCTATCATAAGCCAAAAAATCTCTTATTCAAACTTTCTCCACTTGAGATTGGAAGAAAGGTGTCTAGTGTTTGGATGGTATACAGGCTATTGAATCCCGACGTGGAAATGAGTTTCTCACAATTCTTCAGTCTCGTGCGGTGAAGGACAAGAGCACCTCTCAATAAATAGACTGGAAACTGGCAATACCACACACTCATTCACCACGATGGCTTCTTAGACACAACGCGCCTGTTAACTGGGAGCCACGCCCCCAAAGGCAGCTATTCAGTAGAGTGAGGACTTTTTAAAAAGAGGCCGAACGAACGAATTTCGAATAAATTCGTTCTTTTTTTATTTCGAACGAACGAATTTCGAATAAATTCGTTCATTTTTTATTCCGAACGAACGAATTTCGAATAAATTCGTTTATTTTTTATTCCGAACGAACGAATTTCGAATAAATTCGTTCACTTTTTATTTCGAACGAACGAATCTCGAATAAATTCGTTCATTTTTTGTTCCAAACGAACGAATTTCGAGTAAATTCGTTCATTTTTTATTCCGAACGAACGAATTTCGAATAAATTCGTTCATTTTTTGTTCCAAACGAACGAATTTCGAGTAAATTCGTTCATTTTTTATTCCGAACCAACGAATTTCGAATAAATTCGTTCACTTTTTATTTCGAACGAACGAATCTCGAATAAATTCGTTCATTTTTTGTTCCAAACGAACGAATTTCGAGTAAATTCGTTCATTTTTTATTCCGAACGAACGAATTTCGACTAAGTTCGTTCATTTTTTGTTCCAAACAAACGAATTTCGAGTAAATTCGTTCATTTTTATTCGAACGAACGAATTTCGACTAAATTCGTTCATTTTTTATTTCGAACGAACGAATTTCGAATAAATTCGTTCATTTTTTATTCCGAACGAACGAATTTCGAATAAATTCGTTCATTTTTTATTTTGAAAGAACGAATTTCGAATAAATTCGTTCATTTTTTATTCCGAACGAACGAATTTCGAATAAATTCGTTCATTTTTTATTCCGAACGAACGAATTTCGAGTAAATTCGTTCATTTTTTATTCCGAACGAACGAATTTCGAATAAATTCGTTCATTTTTTATTTCGAACGAACGAATATTCGAAATTCGAATATTCGAATGACGAATAATTTAAGCATCCATAGCATTATCGCGCAACTGCGAAGTGAGCGGCACTAACAAGTTGAATTCTTCTTCTAGAGCTTTATTTCCACTTACAATTGGAATTAATAAGGCACGACTCATCTCTAGACCTGTACGGGCTACAACGCAAAGAATGCTACAAAATCAACTTTTCCTCTGTAGCTTAGCCTAAGGAGCTTATTCGAGGACCTTACTAACTTTGCCTGCCCCATAAGCCAGCGAGATTGGTGGAGCCGAGCTCCATAGTTATCTCCATAGGGTGCTTTCGCCTCTATGGTTTAAAGGCAGTGTTCACGATAATCTTTAATAGTAAATTTCTTAATTCTGCCAACCAGGTTTGTTAGATGGTCACGCTTTATTGGTCAACGTTTCGGCACAGCGCCGTTTTCAGAGACCTGAAAGTGGAAAACACGTTACGCGACCTACACGGTCAAGCGCATCTTCGCCCTAAGGCGGTATCGACTCGCGCAAAAAACTGCAGAGAGGCAAAACCTCCTGCACCAAAACCCACCAGGAGCGCTCCCACCAATTTTGGTGCTGGAGGTGTTGCCTCTCTGCAGTTTTTTGCGCGAGTCGATACCGCCTTAGGGCGAAGATGCGCTTGACCGTGTAGGTCGCGTAACGTGTTTTCCACTTTCAGGTCTCTGAAAACGGTGGCAGAATTAAGAAATTTACTGTGCAAAGATCATGTCCAGGTTAGAGGAAAACCAGACGTGGAGAATAATCTTTAATTTTGAGATTATTCGCTATATCGATTAACTGGCCCCCGGGTAGATCTAAAATGACGTAGAAATTGAGAAAAAAGCAACAGAAGTACGCGAAATCCTTAAGTATCACCCCGCCTCTTAAGTATCACAGGAATTGTTTGTTGTGACAATGAAATCTTTTGTGGACGCGTCCTTTGCAATTCTTTACTCTCTATTGCTCCGTTCCTTCCTTAGAGTCCTAACTGATTCTGCTTTGCATGAAATATTCTTCTATTTTCGATTAACACAGTTTTCCAACGGTGACAACCACCATTAACATGTTTATCTGACCGGACAACTAGCCCATGTTAAAGAATAATGTCACTGAAATACGACGTTTTAACGCGTTTCTCGCCATTTCTTCGTAATTTTGGTAACACTTGGAGGCCAGCGCATTTTTTTTACGTGAAAAACTCGCGAATGAAAATCTTCGTGAACACTGCCTTTAAATGAGAGGCGCAGAGTTCTGCTGGAGCCAACAACGGGGCTCGGCTCCACCGACCTGGCTGGCTTACTCTGAGAGAATCTTTTGCGCTAGTACCGTGATGCTCCCATGATTCGCGTTCGTTCCGCGATAGTTACCCAATCGACTCATCCGTTGACATTTTCTCACACCGTGATAATACCGCGATCGTTGAGAGGTTTACCGCGCTAATACCGTGGTGCACTCGCGATCCGCGATGGTACCGTGATCGTCTCCCCCCGCTTCCGCGTTCTCATGTTGTGCAGATTTGTAAAGCAGCGCGAAATGCGGCGAGGGCAATACCTTATAGCTTCGTGTTGATCTGATAGGCAAAACTCGCTCGGGTGAAACATCGAGAGGGCCTGCATGCAACACCATTAAAAGGCTGGAAGAATCTCGCGACCGTCCCGCGATAGTTCCAAGCTCGTTTCGTCGCGGATCCGCGATGTAACGCCCCGAATACGTCAATGTATAGACGCGATTCGCCCTCAGGTTGAAACTGGTAGGATCTCGCAATCGTTCCGTGATAGGCCCAGGCTCGACTCCTCGCGGTTTTGCTATAGAGCATCGTGGGAGCATCGATGAACGAACGCGATACACTCTCGGTTTGAGACTGGCAGAATTTCGCGATCGTTGCGCGATAGCCCCATGCTAGAATCCTCTCGGCCCCTACCAGAAACCGGAGATTCTATCCGTGAGCGATCGCGGGGGATTCTCTCAGAGTATAGAGCAAGCAAAGTTAGGAATCCGATATATCATTCAACGCAGAATTTTACGTAGATTTCAAAAACAACCCTCACCAGGTTAAAGATAAGCGAAAAACCGGTGTTTCGTAAAATGAATTAGGCTGAAGGATCGAGAATATTTTTCCAAACTGGAAGCACAAGTTGACGCGGAATTCTATCTCCAAGCACAAAAAAGTTATGGACGAAAAACCGGCAGTGACACCCACCCAATCTTAAAAATGACTTGCATGAGTGTTGGGTGACTTTCATTTTTTTTCGGGGCGCGTACTGTGGGAAGATCGGAGTACGGGGCGGAGTTTATTGCTCCGACGGCCAATCGACAGACGTCTCTCCACCCCTTAAGACGTGGGTGATTGGTCAACGGAAGGATAAACCCCACCCCCACGTATTCCTATCTCCTCCTGTGCCTCGGGGCGTTTCACCGGTTGTCACCGGTTTTCCCGATGATGGAGGTTCCTCCATCACCTGTCCAGAGGTGAGGGTTGGTGGATTACATGGCTCCACCCAACGAAGCTATGATTGGTGTTATCATTGCCCAGCGGCATGGAAAAATGGGAGTGGCCAAGTGCGATTGCCATATGGCTCCCCCTGTTAGAACCGCCCTAGTAGCCTCATCAGACGGCGTGGGGAAAAATTTAGTTCTTGCGTTCGGGAAAATGGAACAATGGAGTTATGAAGAGACTGACATCAGTCTTGAAAGGTATGTCGATTCCTTCATACATTAGAGCTGATTTTCATATTTTTTTGCTAAACCAGCTCGGGTATTCAAATTGGAATAACGTTCGAATATACACCTCTGCGAATAATCGAATTCGAATAATATTCGAATATTCACCTTTCCCGAATTGTCGAATTCGAATAATATTCAAATATTCACCTTTGCCGAATAGTCGAATTCGAATAATATTCAAATATTCACCTTTCCCGAATAGTCGAATTCGAATAATATTCGAATATTCACCTTTCCCGAATAGTCGAATTCGAATAATATTCGAATATTCACCTTTCCCGAATAGTCGAATTCGAATAATATTCTAATTTTCACCTTTTGCGAATAGTCGAATTCGAATAATGTTCGAATATTCACACTTTTCGAATATTCGAATGTTCGAATAAAAATTCGTTCGAAAAATTCGAATATTTATTCGAACTCAAATATTCGGTCCTCACTCTAATATCTATATGGATTCTTCTATTGTAAATGGCCGATATTCGAAGCGAAGGATTCACAATTATCACAAGTACGCACCACTCGTGAGGCGCAGCTAATCTAGATTCAGAGCGGCCTCACGAGTGGATTTTTCTCCATTAAACAAAGAAAACATTTTAACAAAAACAATAACAAATATTGATAACATTAACCACAACAACACATCATCGGACTACCTGCAGCCTCGATCACCTGCGCTCCTGTTCATCATTAGCTAGGTGGACCGGAGACGAACTTCTCGCCTTAGGAACCTTCGTCTTACTTGTTAAGGTCTAATCATCGTGCTGGTATTCCAGCGCTATCCTGTAGGTCACGTCTGTTGTCCTGCTGTTTTCTCCAGACTGCAGCAACTTCTTGGTCCGTCTGATGTTCAACCTTCGTCATACCTTCCGACATTGATTCCTCTCCTTGGAGAGCTAGTCGACCTTCCACCCAGCACCTACTACGTTGACCGCAGAGGACAAAGCAACTAGTGCTTGCCCTGCGATGCAGAGGAATCCAGAGAACCGCTCTCTGATTCCAGCACTCGCGGTAGGATTGGGCTAACTATCCGCGGGTATACACGTTGCCCAACTAACAAATTAAATTTAAAAAAAGAAAAAAAGTTGTGGCGAGGTAGGTCATCAAACCCGGCGGACAGCATCCACGGGCAATCCGTGTATGTTTCGTTTATGTTCTTTCCTCCTAAATCGGGAGGATATGCCTCGTCCAGCCGAGTTACTTTTTCTTCTCTTTTCATTTTTCATTTTTTTTCTTTTTATAGCGAGGTAGGTCATCGAACCCGGCCGACTGCATCCACGGGCAATCCGTGTATGTTCTCGTTTATGTTCTTTCCTCCTGAATAGGGAGGATATGCCTGGTCCAGCCGGGTTACTTTTTCTTCTCTTTTCATTTTTCATTTTTTTCTTTTTATAGCGAGGTAGGTCATCGAACCCGGCCGACTGCATCCACGGGCAATCCGTGTATGTTCTCGTTTATGTTCTTTCCTCCTAAATCGGGAGGATATACCTCGTCCAGCCGGGTTACTTTTTCTTCTCTTTTCATTTTTCATTTTTTTTCTTTTTATAGCGAGGTTGGTCATCAAACCCGGCCGACTGCATCCACGGGCAATCCGTGTATGTTCTCGTTTATGTTCTTTCCTCCTGAATAGGGAGGATATGCCTCGTCCAGCCGGGTTACTTTTTCTTCTCTTTTCATTTTTTTCTTTTTATAGCGAGGTAGGTCATCGAACCCGGCCGACTGCATCCACGGGCAATCCGTGTATGTTATCGTTTATGTTCTTTCCTCCTAAATCGGGAGGATATGCCTCGTCCAGCCGGGTTACGTTTTCTTCTCTTTTCATTTTTCATTTTTTTCTTTTTATAGCGAGGTAGGTCATCGAACCCGGCCGACTGCATCCACGGGCAATCCGTGTATGTTCTCGTTCATGTTCTTTCCTTCTAAATCGGGAGGATATGCCTCGTCCAGCCGGGTTACTTTTTCTTCTCTTTTCATTTTTCATTTTTTTTCTTTGTATAGCGAGGTAGGTCATCGAACCCGGCCGACTGCATCCACGGGCAATCCGTGTATGTTCTCGTTTATGTTTTTTCCTCCTTAATCGGGAGGGTGTGCCTCGTCCGGCCGGGTCACTTTTCTTCTTCTTTTTAAAATTTTTCTTCTTTTCTTTCTTTCCTCTTTTTCTTTTTCTTAGGTTTTTATTCCCTTCTTTTTCATTTAAAATCCTTTTTCTTTTGATTTTTCTTTTTCCCCACCATTCTCTTCTTTTTCAGAATTCTTAAATTCAATATTCTTTTTGTTAAAAGAAACCCAAATTTTCTAAATTTGTCCTTTTCGTCCCTTTTTCATTTTTTCCTATGTTTTTTTTTTTGCTTTTGTTTTCTTGTTTATTACAATAATTGTGTTCAATTTCCAGCTCTCATAAGAGAAACCCTAATTTTTTACCGAAAAGCCTTTTTTCTTTTTCTTCGAATAGTTTTTTTTTTCATTTTCGACTTCTTTTTGGCTTAGTTTTTTTTGGTTTTTCTGCGTCGGGGTTAGGCTGTGTTATTAGACTATAATTAAAAGACGACTTTCAATTAGTGGACTGCTAAATAAGACTAAAGTAAGTACTAAAGTAACTAGTTGGACTAAGAAGGGTACGCATGTGTCCATGTTTCATGTAGTCCTTGGGGGGGGGCGCATGTTCCTCCACAAATCCTATCCGTAGCCTTAGGCGTGGAGCTGGCAACGGGTCTGATCCCGGCGAATAGGGAAGGTGTGAACTGACTGTAAAGCGATAAACCATGGTCTCAAGACTTTGGAATTGTGGCCAGTTGTTAGAAAGATCTTTTTTTATCAGCTTATATGGAAGGAATCTCAAACTTTCCTTTTTTTTCAAAATCTGGTTAAAACTGTTCAGAAAATAGTTTTTTTCCTAATTTTCGATTACTTTTTTGTTTGTTTTTGGTCATTCTAGCGTCGGGGTGATGTTGTTTTACTGGAATAGTCAGGTACAGACTCTCCAATTAGTGGACTGCTAATTAAGACTTCAAGACCGTAGTAATTAACTCCTGTGTCCATGTTTTATGTCGTCCTTTGTCCTGCATGTTCCTCCACAAATCCTATCCGTGGCCTCATCGCGGCGTGGAGGTGGCAACGGGTCTGATCCCGGCGAATACGGAAGGTGTGCACTGTCTGAAAAGCGATAAACCATGGTTTCAAGACTTTGGAATCATGGCCAGTGGTTAGAAAAATCTTTTTTATCAGCTTTTCTGGAAGGAATCTCAAACTTTTCTTTTTTCCAAGAAGTCTTTTTTTTAATTCCCAGAAATAGCTTTTCTCTTTTTCGACCTACCTTTTTGTTTTTTTTTCTTTTTCTTGCAAACATGGGACAACTCTTCCCTCTGTGTGTAGGGCTCCCCCATTCCTTGACCAATCAGCGTAATTTATGACTCAGCTCAATTGTCGGATGAAGATGGATTAGCTAATCAGATAAAATATTAAATAATTAAATGCAACTATAAATTGAAGTAAAAAAACGGAAAGTATGATAAATAAAAAAAGTAAAAAAAAATAGCTGGCTTCGGTGAAAACGAGAACAAGTAGAACGCGAGGAAGCGAAAACAAAATGGATTGAAAGTACGAGGAAACTAAAGTATGACCTAAAACACTCGAAAATTAGTGAAAAATAAAATAATAAAAACTAGATTCAAAACAAATGAAAGTGAAAATGGAATGAACGATCAATCAAAATATGCAGTCGTCACGGATCGCCTTTATATGTTCTACCCATATGGTTATTTTTCTTTCGCTTGCTTTCATTTCTTCCTCCGATGAGCTTTATAAATTATAATATAAAGTTGCTGTTTTTTGTTTCCGCCTAATTTGATCCTCTGCTTCTTTTCCTTTTTAATTTTTTCTCGTGATTTTTCTTTGTTTTTAAAAAGTGCTTGACCTTCAATCCCCTTACTTTTTCATTTTCTTTCTGGAGCTTTCCCGTTTACTTCTCCCCTTTTGAATTTTTCTCTTCTTTCTTTTAAGGTTTCCTTTAATTTTTGGGAATTCTTTCTTTACAATCTCTTTTTTCGCGAGATAAATACCTCATGCCTAGAAAAACCCTCAAATTATTTTTAAAAAATCTTTGCTTTTTTTCAGTTGATATTATTCCTGGATACTCTGTTGACTTCCTTTTTACAGAAGAGAAAATAAGAATTACAAAATAAGGTCTCCTTTTCAACTTTTTTTCTTTTTTCTCCATCTGTTTTTCCAATGATTGGTTTTCCTTCTTTGACCACTTTTTACTTTGTATCAGTCTATGTATCCGTTGTTTTAGAACAAGGGTTGATCGGGTAGGATTCTGGAGGTTCTTTGAACTTTGCTAGTTACACCCCATACTTTTTTCTTATATCCTTTTTTTACTTTTTCTATTTTTTCCTGTCTTTCTTTCATAGACTTAGTTTTTATATGTAGTCACCTCCATTTAAATCAGTTTTTAAATACTTGTTTATGCTTATACCTCTGGGTTTATCCTGTGTTTTCTTCGACTTTTTTCTTTCCAATCCCTCTATTTGTTTTATTTTTCTTCTTTCTGCCTTTTTGTTCTTTTTTCTCTTTGAAACCTCTTTGTTTCCTTTTTTCCTGTTGCACTGAAATGGAGATTTCGATTCTGACGACGAAAATGTGGAAACTCATGGTTTCAAGACTTTGGAATCATGGTTGATGGTCAAGGTTGATGTCGAAATGGTTTTATGCGAAAAATGGGCTATGCTGTCTATTTGCGACGCCGCAGCGTGCGCTGAGCTGGTTATTGCTACGGACGCGCTGCTGCGCTGCGGGTCACTTGAGTGGTCAGGTTAATCCGAAGATACGCAACGCGGCCGCGCGCTCCCAGAGCAAACCAGCTTAACGCGCCTTGCGGTTTCGCGAATATAGGGTATGGCCGTTGTCAAAGAATACACAGAACTTTCTGCGCCCCTATTCCTTGTATTGGTGGAGGTTTAGTGATTCTCGTTGAGTTTCAAAATTAATATGGAATGAAATACAGTTGAAAATATTAGTTCAATCGATTTAAAATAATAAATATAGCTAGGTTCGTGGCCTGTGTCTTCAAGAAAAAACGTTTAAATTCAAACTGCGGCTGGCGCGGCGGTTTAATTCTCAGAGATTGAGATTTAAACCACCACGCCAGCCGCGATTTGAATTTACACGTTTTTTCTTGAGGAAACAGGCCGCGGATCTAACCATAAGTAATTGCAACAATACCTGAAATAAAAGGAAAAATAACATACCATGAGGCAGAAATGGAAAAAAAGTTAAAAAAATAATTTGGCTTTGGTGAAAACTAGTAGAAGTAGAACGCAAATGAAGAAAACCAAATGGTATCAAAATATAAAGAAACTGAAATAATGACTACAGCATGTGAACTAGAGTGAAAAAAATGAAATGCCTGGAAAAATTTATTCGTTTGAAATTGAGAAAAAATAGAACAAACGATTAATCTAAATATGCATTTGGCACGGATCCTTTGGTTTGGAATCGAAATTAATCTGTTTCTTTGCGCGCTTGTGGGGAGTGAGGGTACAGACAGCGTACGTGCGCAGACGCACGCGATAAACGGAAATAAATTTCACTCCGAAGAGAAGATATACTATCTGCTCCTCATTGTGGGTTGGCGCAAACTCGGTGCGCATGTTTATTAGACTTTGATGCCTTATAGAGTATCTTACTTCATACCTGCCATTTATTTATTGTTGGATGTTGAATACGCGATCTGATGAATATGGAAATAAGTGCTTCGGCAGATTCAGCCATAATACTCCAAACCTTGGCTATTACAATCCAAAGAGTAGCGTTCTTACGACTAACCGAAAGGTAGTCTATCAACAAAACTTCCCTGTGCAAATATAGAATGCACAACTCATAACTGACAGACTGGCGGTGGTACGGACTCTCTTTTAATACAATGGAAAGATTGGGAAAGGCGTTTCAGGTTGAAATCAGCATGTTAGTGGGTGGTACTACTTTGTAGATGGTTACGTTCCTCACTCAAAATCATAATTTCTACTGTGCTTCTCTGAGCCAAATTCCGGTCCGCAATCGCGTCTCGACAAGCTTTGCGGCCGCGCGCTTTCGAGTCGGAAGAGTTTCCAGCGCCGCAGCCACCGATCTGTTGACTCTAGGTGGGTTTAAGAAACTGGAGACTAAAGAAATTCAGAGAAAACTGTATATAAAAGTCATATCGGGTCGGCTTCGGCGCTGGAAACTCGACTGACTCGTGCGCGTGCGGCCGCAAAGCGTATCGAGACACAATTGCGGACTGGAATTTGGTCCAGATAAGCACAGTAAATACTGTTAAGGGTTTCTCGGTGAGATAGAGCATGCTGACAATGTATAATCACAATACTGTGCCTATCTGGGCCAAATTCCGGTCCGCAATTGCGTCTCGACACGCTTCGCAGCCGCACGCGCTCGATTCAGTCGAGTTTCCAGCGCCAAAGCCGACTCGATGTGGCTTTTTTATACAAATTTCTCTAATTTTTCTTAGTTTCCAGTTTCCAAAACCCACCTAGAGTCAGCAGATTGGCGGCTGCTGCGCTGGAAGCTCTTCCGACTCGGGAGCGTGCGGCCGCAAAGCGTTTCGAGACGCAATTGCGGACCGGAATTTGGCCCAGAGAAGCACAGTACACTTTTGTCCAATACTGTAATGGAATTTAATTGAATAAATTGAATCAATATTTGAAAAGGTTGAAAACTTTCAAAGCTAACTTTCATTTGTGGATTTTGCAAAGGGTCTTTGCAGGGAGGATTCATCCCTGCCATAGTCCTCCCTCGCTAAATGCCTCATTCACACGGCGGGCGGGCGCTGGCTCCTTGCCCTGCCTAGTGCAAAGTGCGATGTGTCCTCAAAACGCCCTGACCGGGTGAGTGTGTGTGACCTCACCGGTGCTCGCTGTGGGTGGTGCGACGGCCGAGCGGGCCTCCCCGCCGTCCGTCCGCCTGCGCCACACATGCACATTCCACAGCGGACGGCGTCACGTGGCAGGGGCGGGGCGTTGGCCGTCAGCCAATACGGCAATTGGCCGCCGCCGTCGGCCACGCCCCAGCTGGTGACGGCGACTGGTCGCCGTGGCGGCGGAGATTTGGGCACGCTGCCAACTCCGGCAGCCCCCACCCCCCAATGCATATCATCGAATCGATCGCCTACACTACGCAATCGCTCCCGCATCGTCGTCATCACCCGTACTTCTGAATCTTCTATAATATCGTCATCGGCGTAATCTGTCCATTCGCATGCATAAAAGCTCAAATATTAGCCAATTCGGCGCCGATTTTTCTCATTTTATCTGTCGTATTCGTGTGGCTTCCTTCGTTTTTTGTCGTATTTTGCCGTTTTTCTTTACAAATTGATAAGAATTTTTGATCCTATCAAATGACCAGAAGTCTTCATTCGACCTCATTTACAATTGAATAAATATTTGTGTTCTCGGGACACCACGAATAAAGGAGTGATTCAAATAGCGTGATTTTGTCGAGGATTTTGTGGTGGAAATTTAAGATTTAAACAAGTTTTTAGGTAAGGCTATGTTGAGAGAAAAGTTTCTCGCCAATTGAATTTGAGGATTTCGAAACGATTCTATGTAAAAAGGCCCTCGTCAAAGGGCGATTTAACTATCGAAAGTTCAAATTCTTTTCGATTTAATGCTGCCCTCCAATTGGGGCAAGGTGCAAAACTAGTTGGGGGGGGGCATCCAGAATTCAAGTGAGAAATTAATGATTTCGCTTTCAGAAATCGATTCAACTTCATGGAATTTCTAGGAAATATGAGTGATGACGTTATCACTTATCCAATAACGAAAGGAAATTTCATTTTTATGGATGAGTCCTTTCATTTTTATGGGCAAATCTTGAGTGCCCCCCCCAACTAGTTTTGCACCTGAGGCAAATATTACTCATTTGCGAAATAAGTAGATCCTATAATTCAGTGGTAATGTCCAGTACCGAGCATCTTTGAGTGCTTCTATTTATTCTGAGGTAGACCACCAAACCTGCAAGAGTCGACAGGATATTTGAGCCACCTTTGAACAAGATGATAGCGTTTGCGAAAAAAATTCGAGGGACCGCAATTATTGATATTTAGCGGATTTTATTATTTTGCGACATCAGTCTTTTCCGGCTTAGCCTAGAAGTTTCGGCCTCGATTAGGAATAATGCTAACCACTCAGATACTCGAGGGGGGCAAGCCCCACTTCCACCAGGACGCCAGCCTTCCTTCCATGACAAGGCTGGCGTGCCAGTGGGACGAGGCTGGCGCCCCCACACTCTCTTCGCGGCGGGACCATCCTACCCCGGGTCTACCCCTCAGTGGTTACGCAGGTCATCCCAAATATAATATTCAGCTACCCTAGAATATGCATTGCTCTCGTAGCTTACTCGTCATTCAAGACGATTCCAACCCTAAAACATTTGCAACTATGTAAATTTATTAGTTAATTGCAATAATCACAATAATCATCACCTTAATGGTACACATCAAATAATACATATTTACAATATTTTCCGTCGCCTTCCACACCACACCTTTGTACCGATATCACTTCATAAGATGTCCAACGAAATGAATTTAGGTTTGCTCCCAAAAATGATGGAAGCTAATTGAAAAAAAATTATATGTGAAATCCGCCTCAAGTACTTAAATAAAATCACCCGAATCGCAGCTTCTCGCATTCAGCAAAGTAATGGCAAGGTTGCAGAACTTGGAAAAAACCTCCAATGCATGACAAACAACGCACACTAGACAGAAGCAAATAACAGCGAGAACATGACTAAGCCGAAATATGACTGCAAAAGATGTAAATGCTCAGGGGTGCGTTCCAAAAAGTTTCCATGGTAGAAAAATGGGTCTGGTGAGATATATGAAATGATAGGCTGAAAGACAGGTTCATTTTAGACTGTCTGATAAACTATTTTTAGTTAGTGTCATTATCAAATACGATTTCCTCCCGTGGAAATTTTCTTGGAACGCACCCCAGTACTGCAAAGGAGATGATATGAGAAGCGTTTATTGAAGTTGTTACGAGCTGCACGTCTGATTCGGCAGGGTCATCGTCGTCTTCTTGATCACGTTGTTCCTCTTGCATTCCAGAAGATCCGCAGTGCTGAAACTGTGAAAATTTTGAACTCTTTCTCGCATGAAATGTTTCATTACACGAGAACTTACCTCTTAAGCAATCAATATGTATTCATAATTTGTGACTTCGCACATGGAGCCACACACATCACGTCTGGAAATCATTTTGTTACACGCTAGCATGGGGGGCATGGAAATGTCCCAGATATAACTTACAAGACTTTCTGCAACACGTTGAATTTCTTCTTTTAAAGGCAGTGTTCACGATAATCTTCGATTTTGAGATTAGTTGCTAAATCCATTACTTTAATATGCGAGGAACCTCACTCTTATACCTAACTATGTATAATTCTTTATCCTAAAATGAAGTAATCGAAAGTGATATCCGTCTCAAAAGAGACCAAAAACTCTCTAGATCGACTATTTATTCATTCATACCGAGGGGAAGACCCGAAGATCAACTTCGAATGAGTGAACACGAAGGGAAAACGGAAAGCGAAATATTTTAAATAGAGAAAAACAGAGTTGAAATTGCGCGCTCCACGGCGGAAAACTGCCCCAGTAGCAGTGCACGCGTTGCGGCGCTGAGGGCTGGCTCAACGGTGGTCGGAGCGCCGTCCCTATCAAGTCTCCGCCCACAATTAGGGCTCAAGGCTGGCCCCCCTGATCGAAAATGAACGAGGCTTGCCCCCCTCGAGTGCCTGAGCAGACACCCATTTGGCGCGACGTGATTACGGACCCCGCACACAATCTCACGCCTAGTGGTATTTTTGGCAATGGGCGAGGTGGTAATGGAGTTTTCATCGTTGCGAAGGATTTTAGCGTTTTTCTCTCCATTCTGGGAAGAAGATTTTAGATATAAGAATTGGAAACAGTCGAATTGACAAAAACATTCAAGTTTATATACTTTTTTCTTTTTTCTACTATTGCAAATTTATTGATTTCTCTACGAGCTGGGCGAATTGCAGCACACTAAGTTAACAGTTAATGAAAATAAGGCAAATGAACGATGGATTACGTTTTCTACGTAAGAAAGGAAAGGCATGACAAGGGAAGTGTTTGGAGTTGCAAACGCATCCGCGAAAACGACTAGTTAGTATCTCTTCTGGCTCAATAGTAAAAATGCGCAGTTTCCCGCCCCGAGCTGCAGGTTCGAACAAATTATGAGCATTCTTCAAGCTTCCCGAAAGGGCAAGGGTACCCATCAGGCATTTTATTAAGCACTTCCAAACAATTTTCTCAGATTTAGCTCAAAACTTGTATGGAGGGGTAATCTATGGTGATGAACACGAATCTGGAGTCCATTTGTCGACGTTTCGAGGTTTACTGTAGGTTACGGTAGGTAACGTGTCATTTAGGGGCACAACCCACTTTAGTATTTTGAAAATCGACAAATGGACGTATATTGGTACTCTCCACCCCGAATAACCCCCGTATACAAATTTTGAGTAAAATCTGAGGACTTGACCAAACTACCGAATACCCACCGTAATCTACCGTAATTTGCAAAAAATCGATAAACGGACTCCAGATTTGTGCACAGCACTCCAGATAACCACCAGAGGAACAATTTGAGCAATATCCACCGTTGCACTCCGAAAATCTTGAAAGGCGTTTTCCCCTCGAAATTTTCCCGGTTGGGAAGCTTCCAACGAAATTAGCCGAAAAATTTGGAAAATCGACTAGTAAACCACAGATTCGTGATCAGCGCCCCAAAAAAACCTTCTGGGAGAGTTCAAGTCCATTTCTTAAACGCTTCCAGAGTTGCTGAACACATTTATTAGGTCCGTTTCCGAATTTTCGAAAGAATAATGCTCTTTTTGGAGGGTAGAAAAAGCACAAAAACGACCTTTTTGGGCTTGTAACTGCTTGGAACCTGCAGCGCAGGGCGGGATACTGTGCAATTTACTATGGCCACTAGAGGTACTAACGATACTAGTCGTTTTTGCAGATGCGTTTACCACTCTAAACACCTCCCTTGTGAGCCTCAACAAAAAAAATCAAAAAAAAAGAATAAAAACAACCATATTTTGGCATTAATATCATACGCACCGTTTAGAAACCATAACTTACTGAGAAAAGAAGTAAAATAAAGTAATACAATAGTGGAAATATCAAAAAAGTGCATAAGCATGGATTTTTTTTTGTGAATTCGAGTGTTTCCGAACACTCAGTTAACAAGAGGACAATCCAAATGAACGATGAATTACGTTTTCTACGTAACAAACGAAAGAATTGAGCCTCAAAAAAGAAAACTAAAACAACCAGATTTTAGGATATGGATCATACGCACCGTTTAGAAACCATAACTTAGTAAAAAAAGAGGCAAAATAAAATGCTTGAAATCTCCTTTTCAGATTGGGAAGAATAACCCTCAAATCCTTCGCAACGATGAAAACTCCATTACCACCTCGCCCAGTGCCAAAAATACTACTGGTCGTGAGATTGTGTGCGGCGTCCGTAATTAAGTCGCGCCAAGTGGGTGTCTGGTTAGCATTATTCCTCGATTAGTGGCCAGGTCCCTTCTCGATAGTGATTTTTCTACGAATATCAATAGTTTTTTTTCGAAAATCCAGTTTTCGCCATTTTTATCAATTTTCGAAGGAACGATTCGTAATTCACAAAAAAAAAATTGAGTAGGCGCTTGGCTAGTATACTTGATTTGAAGCTTTGAGGTCGAAACTTTTTGGAAAACCATATATAGTTAGGTCCGTGACTTGTTTCTTCGAGAGAAAAAACATTTAAATCTCACCGGCGGCTGGCTGGTATTCATCAGCCAGCCGCCGCTGAGATTTGAATCGCCCGCGCCAGCCGCGTTTAAGATTTAAATATTTTTTCTTGAAGAAACAAGCCACGGACCTAACCATATAGTTATCCGATCGCAAAAAAGTGAAAAATCAATAATGTTTGAGTAACGTATAGTATTCATTAAATTCGCCCTTAGGTTTTTGTAGCGGTCCTCTTGATGGAACGAAGTGTATTATTCAACACTCTTCGTTTCAAAATTCAGAGACTATTTTACACTTGATGGTGAGTTTCAATTTTTTGGTGCTATGTGGGAGGGGGGGGATATTGCGCGATGGACTTGGCCACACCCATTTAACTGAGCCGTACTAAATTTGAGCACCTACGCGGGGTTTCCTTCCCCTGCCAAAATCAGGAGAGTCGTTGCGGCGCGAAAAAATGGGCGTGGTCAAGTGCGGTGCGATATGTCCAGCTCGAACGAAAATTTACATTGAAATATAACGTGCTGCATTCGTTAGCGTTCAGGGTCATCCAAATTTGGAATAAATTACCATCGGAAGTCGTTGAATCCGGGAACTTTCCTATTTTTAAAAGTAAGCTGTCCCATTTTAATCTAAGGTCATTGCATGGTGCAGATGGCCGCTCCTTCTGCTGAAGCTTTTCACAGAGTGCTTTATCGTACGAGTGTTTTATTTTATTTGCTTTTTGTTCTGCTTGCCTGCGTACGCAGGTTACCGTATTTAACCTTTCTTCACATACATTCCGTATGTTTCTTTATTGCAAAGTAAAGCTATTCAATTGAATTGAATATAGCAGTGCCCCCCCCCCCTTCTGACATAGCACCGGTTTTTTTTGTTCTTCTTCATGTGAGTTGAGTGTCTGTATACTTTTTCGTTGACCTTTTTTGTTTCCGAATGGACAATACATTGGGAGGAGCATTTTTGGTCGGCTTTCTTGGGTAGCATGAGTTTTGCGTTTTCGTAGTTTGATTCCTCGCCTCATGTGTTGAGGGTTCGGCGCGGGATGTGAAGCTCTAAGGCGTCGTGGTTCTCATTTAGATCTCTTGCTGGGAAGGAGGTACCCGCCCTTTTTCCTGCCGCTCACCTATCATAGTTACAGCGAGGGCTGACGTGATAGGCCGAATGCGAGAAAATGGGCGGAGTCTTCTTCGAGCAAGGAATCTAAATCAGTACCGACGTCGTTGATACTTCTGTTGAGCGGCGCGGCGAAGTGCAGTCCTGCAGCATCGATCGTCCCGCCCCGCGTGATCAATATTACAGAAATGCATTGAGACGCGCCGCTCGGCGGCGGGAGTATAAACGACCCCTAAGAGGGGGTCGGGGCTCCTGAGGGGTGTAAGGGGGTCTGAGCCTTGCCGTGAGACCAAGTGGATCATTTTGAATGGGGGTTTATACTGTTCAGGAACAGCATCTAACGAAAAATTCGATTTTACCGTCCAATATACATGAGATGTTCCCCTTCTTTAAATTTCATCGAGAAAACCGAATCATACTCATGGGGGGGATAGAGTGAAATTTTCTTCTCCACACGTTCAGTACTCTGCATATGTGTGCTTAGTACGAGTTCTTCCTTTGAATCCTGGAATCATATTCCCTTTGGTCATTTTTCCAAGCTTCCTTTTCCGTGATTTTGTCATTGTATTATTCTCTTTGATACAGAGCTGGGTTTTAGCCCAATTTCTTCTTCACAAGTATCGACTTTTTATTTATTTTCTTCCTTTTGAGTTTTTTCGTGTGATCGCTAGTTTTTTTAAGTTTCGGTTCTGTGCAGGTATTGATTTTTCGTATTTCTGAAACCGGTATCTTCGTATTCAATGTTTTCCTTTGCTGCAGATTCAGTTTCATTTTTTTGTTCTCCGACGGTATTTTGATTTCCATTCTGACATCACGTAGATAGGGTTGAGCAAGGTTACAACTTGTCATAAAGGGGGGGGGTATCAAAATTTTGGAAACTTCTGTAGAAAAATGGAAATTGGGGGAAAAGTGGGGTATTTTACAAATTGTTAGGTAAGCGAAACTGTGGTGTTAATGGAAGGCGATTTTTTTTTCATATTTTTCCAGTCCCGCGAAAAAAAAAACATGGGGATTTTTGAAATTCGTGGGAGGGGTCGTAAAATTTAAAAAATTCAACAGAATCTTGTTCAAAGGGGAGGGGGTCGTAGCTCTGCCGAGAATAGTCGCAACGGCCGGCCTAACTCTGCCTAGATTTTCGCAATTTCTCCGGATCAGTAACGAACATTCTCTTCAAGGGTAAGATTCAGTGTACAAAATTTAGCCAGATTTCTACGATTACTTCCCGAAATTTTCGCATTTTCTATCTTTCGGGTTGAAATCTGTACGACCTCGCGCCCACCCCGCTGGAGCCCGGCTGTGCTAGTCTGTGTCGTTATCTCAATCATGTTCTTCAGCTTGTATGTTTCCCTATAGCTCATTTCATAATGTTCCCCATGTTACGCTATTTTCCGAAATGCCCTTAGCCGTTTTCTGAACAGTGATAGATCTGTAGGTGTATTCGCGTGCAGGTGGTGGTGGGCAGTAGGTTGTGTAAACCGAGTTTGTTGTTGGCGTGAGCGGGTGTGTCTGTGTGTATGTACGTCTGCGTGTCGGTCAGTTCCTATTTTCGTTTTCGGGCTGGGCCGTTTGTTGTTCTTGCGTTGAACTTCTGTGGCCGTATTCTTGAAACTATGGGAGCCTCCCAGGAAGGTTTTTAGAACCAGTCGATGTACGGGATCGGCGGACTTTGGACCCTCCCGGGAGCCTCCAGTAGTCTGATGAATAAGGCCAGTGGAGTGCATACATCTGTTTTCGACTATGTGATCAAGCAACTATTCATTCGTTAAATATATTGGCTTCCTTCCACTTGGGCCTAAGCCTGCTTATTCGCGAAATATATGCTATAATTCAGTGGTAATCTTAAAAGCTGAGTATCATCGATAGCTCCTATTTACTGTGACGTAAACCACCAAACCAGCCAGAATTGCAAGATATTTGAGATGCCTCAGAACTAGATGGTAGCGTTTGAGGGTTTTTCGGCGGCATGTTGTTATTGATTTTTAGCGGATTTTGCGATTCCGGTCTTTTCCGGCTTATCTGCGAAGTTTCGGCCTCGTAACTTCAAAGTTAAAAATAACAGTCGAGTACCCACTTAATAGTGTTTTTTTTCGTCAATTATCGATCGTTTTATTTGAAAATTGGATTTTTGACAGTTTCATCTACGTTTTTGAATAATTAATGTTTTTATGGCATAAGGTTGCTGAGTTGAATACAAAATCCTGCCTGACACCTAAGTTTTGTATTCAACTCAGCAACCTTGTGAGTTTCATCTATTTTCGAAAGATAATTGGTGAATTAAGTACTGTTGGGTGGAGACTCGGCCATTATAATTCATTTTGAAGCTTCGAGGCGGAAACAGCCCGGTTAATCCAGAAAATACCGAAGTTACAAAATCGCCAAATCCTTTAGAAATCAATAATTACGCTGCGTCGAAGTCTCCCGCAAACGCTATCATCTAGTTCTTGGGTGTCTCGAATATCCTGTGAACTCTGGATGGTTTGGAGGTATACTTTGAAGTAAATAGAAGCGCTCAGGGATGCTCAGTACTGATGATTACCTTTGAATTATTGCATATGTTTCGCAAACGAGCAGGCTTTGATCCATATGTAGGGCAGCGTCGGACAGAAAAGAATTTGGGCTTTCCATCGGTAAATAGCATTTTGGCGAAGCATCAACGCTGAAGGGTTTAGAAATCATAAAAGTCACGTGGCGGAAATCTTTCGCGTCATCCTAATATTATGATCTAGACTGATAGTTCTGCTCTAAATTTCAAGTACAGCCCTTGTAGTTTTGAAATATCGTGAAATGTTAATAAACTTCTTTGAAACTGCCTTTTCGGGATTTATAGACATTGGCATCTGTTTACCTAGAGAATGTATTTCTGAATCCCCTCTCTTCGAGAATTCCTGTTCTTTGTTCCGTTTTCCACATTTTGATCTCTGAAAACGGGGTGTTCTGAGGTCGAAGATCCGAGGAGGGCGGAATTTCCCTCGTTCCGTTTTAGCAGGGTGCGCTGCATCCATCGCCCAGGATATGCGTGTTCTGGTGGTGAGGACTGTCAGTTCAGCTGTAGTGTCTACATGTGATCAAATAGTGACATGTAAAGAAGATGGTTGTTGCATGTAGGTGGAACACGTCTGAAATATGGCAATGCCATTCATGGTTTGCACTTAAATATAGGCAGTTCTACTAGAAAACAATGCATGGTACAGGTGGTGGCTGAGTAATTTTCATGGGTGGGCTATGCGATACTAACTGCGGAAATGGACTGGATGGACTGAACTTCTTATGTAGTTTCTACTGCGGCAGTGGCTAGGAGATAATGAATATAGCGGGCGGGAGCAAGTTGGAAAAAATAAAATTTCATTATTGGGTCCTAGAAGATTCACCGTGTGAAGGGCAGGGTCAAGCGGGGTTCAGAAATTTAGCAACGGGGTTGGGGGGGGGTCGCACAAATTTTGGTCTGAAAGTGAAGGTTAGGGGGGATCGCAAGAATTTCGGATCATTAATGAAAATTCTGTGATGAAATCTCAAAAAGTAGGTATTTTTGGTCACCAAATGGGAATTATTGTAGTATTGCTAAGGTTTTAGATGCTTGGGCCCTACTACTTAACGCATTTTTGGCGTCTGACAGTATAAGTAATCAAATATAAACTGCTGAGAAATAGCGCTCCGGGGGGGGGGGAGGGATCCCAAAAATTTTGAATTTTGGAAATAAATTTAGGGTGGGTTTGCTCCGATTTCGAAAAATTACGCAACGACGCTCGACCCTGGTGAAGGGGTGGGAGGTCTAAATATCTCAGGTAATCCTAGAATGTTAAGCGGGGGTGGGTCTGAGGGACCGAACTTCATAGGTAGTTCGTGTGGGTTCAGGGGTGAGCAGGCCGTTTCGATCGGTGACTAAAATTTGATGACCCCCTTGGTGACCAAATTTCTGACGACCCTCCCTGGAACGGAAAAAAATTTCATGACCGAAATTCCTCGCCAGATTTTCGAAAATTTCACGAACCCCCAAAATCGTCATTTTCCTTTCGAAAAAATTTCCGCAATTTTTACGACCCCGTTGTGACTGGTCGCAAGCCTGCCCAACCATGTGTGGGTAACCCATCGGGTGGGTCTTGCTAGGGACGGATCCCAGCACAATCTGTATTTTTAAAAAATGGTCCGTTGAGTGTTGTGGGGAAAGTAAAAAGAAACAATCTAAAGTTCGGCAAATTTCTTAAATGCACATGGACAGATCAAAAACTGCAAGAAAATGGAAATTTTGGATTTCAGAACTTTAACCGTTTTTGATCCAAGTTTTGTTTGGGGGGTTAATTAGTGTGTAAACACGAATATAAGGTTCAGTTTCCCAGAAGATTATTGTAAGTTGCGGTAGGAAGAAATATCATTTGTTTACAGTAACCTACCGTAATCTCCTGAAAAAAAATGGAGCTGATATTCGTGTTCAGTGCCCCAAACCACCTTTTTGGACAAAGTTAGGCTGAAAGTGGTCGAATTTTTTTTTCAAATTAAAAACTATGTTTTCTGACGTTTTTGATATACGCAGGTGCATTAAGCAAATCTAACGAACTTCAAATTGTTTATTTTTGCCCCCCACCCCCACAACAATTAGCAGCAGGGTCAAGGGAGGCGTTGCGTGATTTTTCGACCCGGTTATCATTTTTGTTCCATAATCCAAAATTTCGGCGACCCTCCCTCCGAGGCGCGATTTCGGGGCAGTTTATATTGGATTACCAAGATTGTCAAGCGCCGAAAATCTGTTCAGTAGTCGGGCTCAAGCGCCTTAAACATGGGCAATGCTAAGATCCCAACCTTTGGTGGCCAAAAATATCGAGAGTTTTGGGTATATCTTCATCATTTTTTTGACCCGAAATTCCCACGATAATCATCAAAAAAATTTCACTTTCGATATCTTCATTTTCCAATCTTTTCTAGTGAATTTTCAATTGTGGCCCGAAATTTCTGCGATCTCCCCGTAACCTTCGTTTCCGGGCCGAAGTTTTTGCGATACCCCCCCCCGTTGCGAAATTTCACAAACCCGCTTGAACATGATCAACAGATCATTTTTCGGAACTCAAGTTCGCGGTGGGATCATTTCTTAATTTGAACATCGTTTGCTGATAGGGGTGGGAAGGACTAGACTTCATGGGTGATCTGTCTAATTTTGAAAACGCGAAATGCCGGACGGCACCGATTGCCAACACAGGCGTGAAATGCAGTGTTTGGTGGTGTGACTGCACAACACACTGCAGATGTTACGCCTAAGTTATTGATTCCACCACAAATCATGGGAGAACCACGAATTCATAGCGGAAACGCTATTTGTGAGGTAGATGTGCATTTGATACGCTACTAAAGGAGGATGTGAGAGAATGATCAACATAAGAACTAAGAGAGAATTCTAAAATATATGAAACGTGAAAAAAAGGAAGTAGCAGAAACTAGTAATGAATGGCTTATGCCTTGTAACAGCTTTCGTAGTTTTGGCTTGAAGAATAGGCCGTCACCCAGGGATCTCCCTCCGTTGAAGCAAATAGAGTAGAACGGATTTTTACCCCCGGAATACCCGATATACGACAGATTTTACCTCCACGGAGGGGATTTCCTCCCCTAAGCGACGGTGCAGCCGCAGGCTGCACCGTCCAAATAGGGTTCAAACTGATTTCCACCCCCGAAATACCCGATACACGACAGATTTAGCCTCCACGCAGGGGATTTCCTCCCCTAAGCGACGGTGCAGCCGCAGGCTGCACCGTCCAAATAGGGTTCAAACTGATTTCCACCCCGAAATAATTTTGATACACGACAGATTTAGCCTCCACGCAGGGGATTTCCTCCCCTAAGCGACGGTGCAGCCGCAGGGTGCACCGTCCAAATAGGGTTCAAACTGATTTCCACCCCCGAAATACCCGATACACGACAGATTTAGCCTCTACGCAGGGGATTTCCTCCCCTAAGCGACGGTGAAATGATTTTTAGAGAGTTTCGACCTCGAAATTCACGGATAACAGCCGAAATCCTCAATGCTATTAAAATTTTCATTCTCATTAATGAATTGCGATCAGTTAGTCTTGAATTGAGTCAGGGGGTCGTGAGTTACAATATAGGCGTAGCTGGGAGCGGTGTGTGCAAGTGCATACCACGCACCACAACGCATTATTTGACGGCTATGCTGGCAATTGGTGCTGTCCGGCATTTCTCCTCCAGTGTCTAATTTTCGATTTAGAATGAAATCATCTCTTCATCGTTCTTTGTCTAATGTAAGCGTATATGAGAGTGAGTGGATTATGTAATGGGGGATTTTCTCGCCCTTGTTGTGTACTTTATTCTGTCGCGTGATATCTAATATTTTTCAGCAAATGAGATGTAGGCGAGATTAGTGCTGTTGGCACGTGAGTCTAGCTAGAATGTTTCCTGTGATGCTCTGGATCTTTGAAGAAAAAAATCCTAAATGTTCAAATAATTTATTCTCAGGGTAGCTGCAACTGTTTTTAAAAGTTTCATGTTGATGGGCCTCCCTCGAAATCCATCCTCATAGACTTGTTGAGAGTTTCTGAAAACATTGGTTCCCTCATCTACAATATTGGATAAAAATATGGGAAATCCGCGTTTTTGGCGCTATTTATACTACTTAACGCCAGCGCGGCACTCGCATGACTCGCAGGCGTTGTGTTGAGGTGTGAATGTCTGACGCCTCGCTCGCGCGGCGCGTGCGTTACGCCCGCTCCGCCATGGCGGCGGCGGCCATAGTTACTGTTTCATCATTTTCATTATTGATCCATCTTTAATTTCATTCCGTTCCATGATAATTAATTTCAGTGCCATCTTCTGCTACCATGAAGCTGAACGCATGTACAGATTTTGCTTGCACGGCAAAGTTAAATCCCATTTTTAATCCGCTCCGCCATTGCGTTGTCGCTGGAGCATCCATAGTTTCCGCAAGCGCGTCTCTCTCGTGGAAAGTATTCATATTCCAACGCTCCGCCCGCGCGTGACGCTCATGCCCCGCTGCCGTTGAGAAGTATGAATAGCCCTTTGCCAATACTATTTTTCGGCATATCTCGGCCTAATCTCTGCGAAAGTCGATAAAGCTTGAGTATGTTGTAGGGCATCTTGAAACATAACTAAAGTACATTCAAATTTGATTTTTGAGTGTCTTAGACACAAAATTCAATAGCAATTTCGCCGTAATGACTGAAGTTGAGGTTATTATTTCAAAACTCGGCTATAAAATTCCAAACCCGTCTCTGAGAGTTTTGGCCGCGAAACAGCCTACCAGGCTCCGCAGCGGCTCCTAGTGGGCTATTTCTCGGTTCCTCACGGAACGGAAAAGAAGTAGCCGAGAAATCGCCGAGATATAACCGAGAAATATCTAGAAGTAAACAAAATTAACCAAGACGCAACCGTCGCCGGCTCGCCGAGCCACCTGGGGCTGCCAGCGCTTGGACGGGCCTCCAGAGGCTGAACGAGGTCCAGAACGAGTATTATGAATTTTGGTTTCCGGAAATGCTTACCGAAAACTGACAATCTTTTTAGTGACATGCGGTGGCTTTTAAGTCCCCCCCCTGTGCATCTAAAATTCAAATTTGAGTTTTTTTTTTGCTTCATGATGTACTCTAGATGTTAAAGCTTTATCGAGTTTGCTTAGATTGGGCCTAGATACTATAGTTGTACAATTTCGAAAAAAATGTCGAACGAACGAAAATCGAAATTTTTTCGTTCGAAATCTTTTCGAACGAACGAAAAATGAAAAAATTTCGTTCGAAAAAATTTTGAACGAACGAAAAATGAAAAAATTTCGTTCGAAAAAATTTCGAACGAACGAAAATTAAAAAAATTTCGTTCGAAAAAATTTCTAACGAACGAAAATCGAAAAATTTTCGTTCGAAAAAATTTCGAACGAACGAAAATTGAAAAAATTACGTTCGAAAAAATTTCGAACGAACGAATTTCGAAAAACTTTCGAAATTATGGAGGTCGAACGAACGAAATTCGAAACAAATCGAAATTTCGATTTTTTTTTCGAAATTTCGTATTTTTTTCGAAACTCGTCGAAAATTTCGAAATTTTTTCGAAATTTGTCAAAAATTTCGAAATATTTTCGAAATTTGTTCGAAAAAATTCCGAACGAACGAATTTCGAAAAAATTTCGAAAAATCGGATTCCGAACGAACGAAAATTGAAAAATTTTCGTTCGAAAAAATTTCGAACGAACGAAAATCGAAAAATTTTCGTTCGAAAAAATTTCGAATGAACGAAAATCGAAATTTTTTCGTTCGAAACAATTTCGAACGAACGAAAATCGAAAAAATTTCGTTCGACGAAATTTCGAACGAACGAAAACGAACGAAAAAAATTTCGAAAAATCTTTCGAAAATTTTTCGAAAATTTCGTTCGTGTACAACTATACTAGATACGTTGAAGAACACAGTATTCACAAGAATTCGAATTTTATATATTTTGTCCTGTGCAATATCTCCGTTTTTTAAAGTCAGTATTGCCGAAATTACCGGAATTGTGGCTAACAAATAAATTACAACTCCCCCGGATGATCAGACAGAAACAATTAGTTACTTTGCGAAAAAAGGCACGCTGAAGTGTAACATCCTACATATTTTCAAGAAGAAATCCCTCAGAGGATACTTCCGGTATATGATCACGTGCCAGCTACGTTCTATCGTATCGTATCTAGGGTTCACATGAGTGAGAGAGTGTTGGACATCATATTACGTAATCAGGTGGATAACACGAAAAAAATCTGAATCTAGAGTCTACCTAATGTCTTTCCGGATGAGCTAGACACGCACGTCGACCGCGTGTGTGTCTAGCGGCCCTCGCGAAGGCGTTTTTTGGATCTGTGAATGAAACAACAGGAATATTAGATGCGTAGTGTGTAATATTTCAGTCAGCTATCTGCAGTCGGGGGAAGCTCGTCTGAAAAATTTCTCGCGACATCCGCTAGACACGCACGCCGGCCGCGTGGGTGGAGAGACTATAGCTTCATTACTAGGGACAACCGCCTGAATCTCATTACACATTAATACATACTCGGAAATACCTTATGTTAAATCGTGGCTTGTGGCCAAAGACTTCATGAACTCCTTAGGTACGGATCTTAAGGTGTTACGGACCAGAGGCCTTAGTGTGTCGGATGGCAGCACCTTAGTGTTAAATACAAAAAAACAATATTAGACTTCAATCAACCCGACAGAGACAAATCGTCGCTCTCCAAACACCTCAAATACACCAGACAATGCTACAAAAAAGTTGAAAAAATAATAATTCTGCACGGGCCCAGGATGGTGAAGAGAATTGAAAAAAATTGAACGACATGAGAATAGGATTGCGAGCGCGGGCAGGAGAAGGGGTATCACTGGTGGTGATTTTGCAGTTTCCGCAGGGAATGTAGCAAAGTTTGGCTTTGAAGCTCGGTATTTTTCGACAGCTCGCCGCAGTGCAATTCAGAACATTGCTCATAAATATCTAAAAATTACGGAGTTTCCGGGCGACCCAACCACTGATTGTAGAAGATAATCGAAGAATAAAAATAATACATTCTGGGCCTCAGGGTTGTCTTTTCAACGGCAGTGTTCACGATAAAAACAGTCCTCAGTCCTCACCGGAAATGGAATGTACCGGAGTCCGTGGGAACAATAACTGCGGAAGAACGGCTAAAACCGAGCCATAGAGAGCCCTATATAGCCGTCAAACTCGCTTTGACTGTGCGCGCCCCGCCCACTCCCTCAACGGCCAACAAAGAAATGGGCGGAGTGCATAGCGCATGCAAGTTTGAGGGCCGTGTTGGGCTATCTAGAGCTCGCTCTTAGCCGTTTTTCGCCATTAATGTTGCAATGGGTCCCGGTACATTTGATTTCGGGTGAAAACTCGGAGATAGTTGTCATCGTGAGCACTCCCTTAAAAGAAAAATTTGGGTTCCGTCCTGGCCGAAGGTGCGGTTTGCAAGCAACCGTATTGAACAACGAGGAAACGGGTTTTTAGGCGATTTTCTCCGTAACCTCGAGGTTATGGGAGCGGTAATAGGTATCAGTTTGCAGAGAATTCCACGGAGAGTCGATACACTTGTTTCAGATTTTTGCAGGTCAAAAATTTTTATGGGAGCCGTACGTTGTTAAGAGGTAGGGGTTAAGAGGTATGGCAGGCTCTATTAATGCATGTAACTGGTCTGAAAGTACCTCTTATGAGCTAAAACTTTGACTACAGTCCAAAATACTGCTATCGCCTCGTAATATATAGGGGAGCTCTTCACTTCAGCTATTATAGAAGGGGTATCGCTTATTCCAGCCTTTTTCCCATTGAAATATGTATGTCTTTATTTGGGGAAATTTTTGTTATTTAACTTAGTGAGAAGCTTTTTCTCCATTAAAAACTTCCCAATTTTCTATTTTGGACCCGAAATTTGGTTAGAAGCGTTTTCCCCATTAAAAACCCCTTATTTTTGTGATCCAGAATTTTTACCTTCCCTCCAAAAAATCCGAATTTTGAAAAAATTTCACGACCTCCTAGTTTTCCGACCGCAAAATACCCGCCTTTTCTGCCTATACTGAAAACTGCCGCACGCTGATTCCAATGATGTCTCTGAAATCGTACAAGACCCTCTAGGAACGAAGTGATGGCTCTCAGAAATTGAGCGGCGGAAGCATGGTGGACGAGTTGTCCGTCGCTTGTAACTTCCGTCATTTGCAATCGATTTATGCGAGCCGACCTGAGTGGATAGAGAGGCTGAGAATGAAGGAAAGAACGGGGCTATTGATCGGAAATCATCGCTCATCTCGCCACTGTTGAGCTCGGAAGATCGAAAAAGGGGCGTGCCAAAGTGGCTTCCGGATGTGGGAGCCCCAGGGTTACTTCCTCCCATATCTCGCTTGTTCGGAGGAACTGAGAGCTCGCAATTGGAAGGTGCTATATAGGGCGGGTTCACTTCACAATTATGTGGAAATCTCTAATTTCGTCCCTGAGCTTGGACTGTGCCTTTAAGGGGAAGTGATACGTATGTTTTACTTCTTCTCAAAGGCGGAAAAGTTGGTGTCAGTGTTGTCGCCGATGTCATCGTGGCGTTGTGTGGAGTTGAATCGCCTTTTGATGGCTGCCTTTCCTTTTCCCGTTCCCTCCCCCCTTTCACTCAATAGCGTCACAAGACACACGTGACCATGATGTCGTCGTGGTCGAGTGTGTCAGTTGTGTATCCAGCGAATTGTATTGTGCTTTTCGCTGACTGGTTGAAAGCGCCTAGCGGAATTCTCCATGCTACTCTTTGTTTTTTGTTGTTGTGGGGGACAGTTTTTTGGTTTTTAGTGAGGTTTGTCTTGATTTAAGAAGTTCTTCGGGTTTTTTGAGTTTTTATTTGATCTTCTCCAGTTTTGATGTTGAAGCCCGAGTATCTATTAGGTTGAAACGAAAGTTTTGAATTTGAATTTGACGATTTGAATCTGAATCCCACCATCAAAATTTTTTACAAAGTCCAAAAATTGCGCGACTCCCACCCCCCCCCCCCCTTCCCCCGCGGCGCGATTTCTGAGCAGTTTATCTTTCATTACTAAAACTGTTAGACGGCGAGAATTCGTTTAGTAGTCGGGCTCAAGCTTCTAAAATCTACGCTCTTTCTCTTTGGTGACCGAAAATATCGAGAATTTTTGGGATATCTTCACCAAATTCAGATTTTTGAACTGAAATTTTCGCGATTACACTTGAACACATTTCCAGGTTAAAATTTTTCGACCCCTTCCAATGCGGAATTTTGCAACCCCGCCTGACTCTGTTGACGATTTCTTAACCTTTCCTCGTTGGTTCTTCGGCCAACTGCGATATATCGATCGAGAGCTCACATTCTTTTCTATCCGAAGCTGCCTCCCACTTAGGCCAAAGCCTGCTCATTTGCGAAGTATATACTATAATAGATAGTGGTAATTTTCAGTACTGAGCATTTTTTGAGTGCTTCTATTTACTTTGAGGTAAACCACCAAATCTGCCAGAGTTGACAGGGTATTTGAGCCACCTTAGGACTAGACGATAGCGTTTTAGGAAAATTTTTTAGCAGCGTAATTATTGATTTTTTGCGGATACTGTGATTTGCAACTTTGGTCTTTTCTGGATTACCCGAGAAGTTTTGGTTTCGAAGCTTCTAGGTTAAGTATAACGGCCAAGTTCTCACTCAGTAGAATTTTTTCTTCAATTATCGATCTTTTTTGCCGTATCCGATTTTCGCGATTTTATCGATTTAAAAAAAACTATTGATAATTTTTTCGTGAATTATCAATAGTTTATTTTGAAAACCCCTTGAAAATGCCCTACAAACGACTTTAAAAAACGATCGATAATCGACGAAAAAATGCCGTTGAGTGAGGACTTCGCCATTATTCTTCATTTTACAGCTTCGAGGCCGTTCTCGAATATGTCAGAAAAGACCGCAGTTGCAAAATCACAAAAAAAAATCACTATTTACCCTCTGTCGAAGTTTTCTGCAAGCGCTATCACTAATATCTAAAGTGGCTCAAGTATCCTGTCGAGTCTGGCATGCTTTTTGGTTTACCCCAAGTAAATAGAAGCACTCGAAGATGGCTAAGTACTGAAGATTACCACTGATATATAGCATACATCTCCCAAATAAGCAGGCTTGGGTCCAAGTGGAAGGCAGCGATAGATAGAAAAGAATTTGTGCTTTCGATCGGTATATCGCACTTAGCCGAAGAACCAACGCTGAAAGGTCGAAAAATCGTCAAAGTCAAGTGGCGGGGAACATTTGCTTCAACCTAATAATAGCCGCTCTAACCTGTTTTGAAACCGTGCATGATTATTGTGATTGAAATGTGATTCGTAGTTAACCATTCGGGATTTTCTCGATCGTGTTTCGAAATTCGAGTAAATTGCTGGGTCGTGGGTGAGTAATTATCATCATTGTGCTGCTGTGGAGTGGATGACAGTGGTTTCCTCCCGGAATTGTGCGTTGTGAAAACGAGTGCGTCACGTGTTCGTAATCTCTTTTTGTGCAAACCAGCTCCTCGGCGCGAATGCTAATAGGTTGTGGAGGCAGAGGGATGGAGGGATGGGTGTTGGAGGGGTTTAGTGGAGAGTTTAACATGTGGAACTGGTTCACGGTGAGGAAATCCATATAGCGCAATATGGCGAACGTAGCTCGAAGTGCATCCTTAGCTGGGCGGGAGTTGGAGTTGTTCCTGCTGTTCCCTAGTTCGCTGACTGGGTCCACTTGGTTAATTAGGAAAGAACTGCTTGGATTCCGTCGAGAATCTATCGGGAACCTGCCGCCTGCTCTGCCATTAGTCGCTAGGATTCTACCGATAATTCAACGCGAACCTGAATTTTGCCGAGAATTTGACGCGAAAATTATGCGAATTCGCCGAGAGGTAAGTGTCACGAAAATGATGCAGATTAACCGTTTTTTACCTCGGAAATGACTCGAATTCGCCGGGAAATCACCAGGAAGTGGTTGCCGCGAGTTTACCGCGGATTTACCGCAAAAACTGCGAGATTTTTTGGCATGGCCATCAAAGCCATTATTGCAGTGGAAGCGCCCGGGTGCAGCGGAGATGGCTCAATCGATACCGCGGCGGCTTGGTATTGCGTTGCAAAAACCGTGGTAGAGTCCATACTAGTTCTACGAAACGGCCGCTCAGGAAGAGTATCTGCATAGAGAGTGTCACGAGCATTTTGAGCCAAAAGAACGCAAAAGAAGCTTGAAGTTTGTGAAAAAAAAAAGAAATGAGAACATGAAAAACTCGTTGAGTTCAGTTTTTGGGTTACGGTAACACATGCTGCGCGATTTGTGTAAGCGGCGTCTCAAGGCCCAATCATTGCTGGTCGCTTCGACTAGTCGCGGTAACGCCAAGAGTTAAAAAACCCGTATCGTCAACAGATCTTGCACTGAGTCGCTGCGGGTTGGAACAGTTTGCAGTTGCAGTCACGATCGCCGAGCGACTTTGGTATCTCATAGCTGGTCGAAGCGACCTGCTCGATTTTGTTAGGTCGCTTCGACTAGTCGCGCCGCTTCCATGATGCAAGCGATTCGTCTAGTCGAAGCGACTAGGCCGTATTTTTTCCTCAAGGCGTAGGGTGTTCAGCGCCAAATTGCAGACTCCACGCTCAATCTCGCGGCGTTGTCCGCTAATGTCCGTCGCGTTTCTCGCGGAATCTCGACGGTTTGAAATCGCTTCGTCCAGCGATTTCAGATCGCGGCAGTGATGTTGGTCGCTTCGACTTCAAGTCCTAGGTCTATGAATGGGGCTTTAAGTCAATGGTATACATTGTCGCTGCGATGAGCGACAGTCATGACATTTAAGGGGCCTGCAGAGTTCAATTGGCAGCGTTGCTCTCAGCGACGAACAGCGCTGAGCGATGCCATATCGATTTTATTCGGCGACGGGAGCGACCGACATGGCCAGAAGGGCGACGAGGGGGCTTACCAGAGTGTTTTGAAGTGGCGACGGCCCTGCGTCACTGCCAGCGAGCGGCAACCGACACCACGACGACAATGTTTAAAAATATTCTTGTCGCCGCGTCAAGGTTGACGCTCTGCGACCACTCGCCTGTCGCTGCAACTCTGCAGACCCCTTTAGCAGAAATCGTGGCGGGGCCAGCATCGGAGCAATGGCACTGGCTTTCGTGGGAACTATTGTCACGTGTCCGTCGCGGCAGCATGTCGCGGAGGGCTTAAGTGGTCTGCAGAGTTGCACCGACCGGCGACCGGTCGCCTAGCGTCAGCCTTGACGCGGCGTCAAAAATGTTCACAAGCATTATGGTCGCCGCGTCGGTTGCTGCTCGCTGGCAGTGACGCAAGGTCGTTGCAGTGTCGAAACACTCTGCGGTGCCCCTCGTTGCCCTTCACGCCGCGTCGATCGCTCCCGTCGCCGAATGTAATCGATATTGAATCGTTCAGCGCTGCTCGTCGCTGCGAGCAGCGCCGCGACTTGAACTCTGCAAGGCCCTTTACAGACGGTAAATTTGCAGATGCCTGCCGTCGCCGCTGTCGCTGTGCACTGCACTTCGACAGCGACATATTTACAGAGCGATGCGACCGCGTGTCGCAAAAGTATATCATTGGCCTCACCTTAATCCAGAAGTTTCAGAGACGCAGAGGGAGCGCTGCTTCTTTTGACTCTTCGCTTGCCATCTCGTTTGGGAGAGGATGCAGAATCTACATTGCCCTTGTGATGCAGAGCAAAAATTAATATTTTTCCTGCAGCACTTCGTGAAGTTAATTCGTACGGATTGCTATGGGACTCTAGCAGATTAGTAAGCTATCATAGAGTTCCAATGCGGTTCACGTATGTATAGTGGCCAGTTGCTGACAGGTTTTCGCTGAAGGCCTACAGTTATCCAGCTTTTGTTTCCTTATTCATTGTGATCATAGGCGCTGGTATGACTGGTTCCCGCTTTCTTCTTTCGTTCTGTTTTGTCTGGCGCTGTTTGCCAGTCGCCGCTGGCCGTTTTGTACATCTCATTCTGCGGCGTGTTGCAGGAAGCCATGGGCGCTCATTGATGGGTTTGTGTGTAAGGTTTGGCCTGAAAAGTATTTGTACGCTCCTGTAAACGTCTCTCCTTGTTGTTCTGTCAGATCAGCGTCTGCAAGGATCTTTCGCCGACAGACATCTTGTTGAACTTTGCTCGTCACATTTCTCAGATGCCGGTGGTGTATCGGCCTATAAATGCCGCATCTACTTTACGATCTTGTGCGTTGTTCCGCCATTTCCACACATTACCAGTGTGTTTTGGGAATCTCCGCTCGTTGCTTTGTTATTTTGCCGAAACGGCTCGTGTGTGTGTGTTCATGTTCTCATTGGAGGAAATGTTACTATCGCGCTTTGACCTTTATCTGTGTGTGGTTGCTGATGTAGAGAATTGTGGGGTGTTGATCATAAATTTCGGGACCTATTAGAAGATCCCAACCCAAATTGGAATTTTGCAATATGGTCTGTTGAGTGTTGTGGGGAAGGTAAAAAAAAACAATTTAGAGTTTGGTAAATTTCCTCAACGCACATGGTTAGATCAAAACCCGCAAAAAACATTTTGTTTAAATTTGAGAAATTAAAACACTTTAAGCCTAAACCTTGTTCAGGAGGGTAACTTGGGGCGCTGAACACGTATATAAGTTCCATTTTCAGTTTTTCAGAGAAGATTACTCCAAGTTACAGTGGGAAAAGCGTCATTTGTCTACGGTAACTTATCGTAATCTTCCGAAAGAAAATTAAAAATGGACCTCATATTCGTGTCGCGCTCCAAATTAGCTTTGCGGACAAAGTCAAGTCAGAAAGTGTTTGAATTTCTAAAATTCAGAAAATTATGTTCTTGTCGTTTTTGATCTACCCGGGTGCATTAGGGAGATTTAACGGACTTCAACTTGTTTCTTTTTATCTCCCCCCACAACATTCTACAGATCCTCCAGTTTGCGCTGGGATCAGTCCTTAGCAAGTGCATTTACCTCCTAACGATGCCTCACAAGCTCTCTTACTCGTCTTCTTATGTTCAAACGGGTATTTGTGTTGGATTTTGGCGTTGCTACGTTCCCCCCTCCCACTAGGTGAAAAAATCTCTCGAACAAAGTCAAGCGATGCTGTATGTGATCTCTCGAGCTGACTCTGAGGTGACCCTTGCTGTCTTTTGTAACTATTCTAGAGTCCAATACAACTCTTTAAGTGCCAGAGGGCGCCTAAAAATTAGACTTGGAGTAATCTGACGCTCTCCTCAGTATTTGATCACATCCTACGACCCCCAAGGGAGCACCTCCGCCCTTCTCCTCGGAAATCGAAGCTCTCCTTTTGCATTTGATCGTTATTCAACGATGGTGTAGTGGAGCTGTGACCGGTCACAACTTGAATGGAAGTCGTAAAAATTCCAGCTCGAGTTCAAGTTTTGTAAACTGGGGGAGTGTCGTAAAAGTTAGTAGCCAAAAACTGAGAAAATCTTTTCTTCAGGGGGTGTTCGTAGAAAATTGGATTTTTAGAAATTCATGTTCGTGCCGCGACGCGACTGCTCACACTGTCTGGGGTTAGGCCATTGTTATACCCCACGACATGCCTGTCGCGGTCGCAGAGCACTGCGACGTCGCTATCGCTGAGGGTCGGGCGTCGCTGTCGCTCAAGGCCAAGAAACACCCGGCACGGTACTGGATTTGGCTGGGTCGCTGTCGCTGACACTCGTCGCAGTGCACTGCGCTGCGACGGACAGCCGCGACTGCGACCGATTACCGCACTGTTTCCACATTTTAGGCATAACTTCCCCACTCGAGCTAGCGACCGCGACAGGTGCTGCAAACTGTTCCTCTGACGGCATTTTTCTACTGTCTGGGCCTGGTCCTGGCACGATTCGTAACAGTTGACCGCACCTGTCGCGGTCGCAAACTTCTGGTATAACAATGGCCTTAGGTGATTGCCAGAGTCAAGCGGATCGCGGCGACCCCTTGCTTACAAAAATTCTCAGATTACTTCATAAAAAATCGTTATTGGGCCCAATCTTTGGTACCCCTGTACCAGGTTATTTAGGGCTAAAATTCTTATGACCCCCCCCCCCCATCACCTGAGACAGCGGCCACTTGATCGTGGCGATCACCTTCTGCATCGGCTGTAATTGCGGAACCCTTGTGGAGCTGTGTCTGTGCCAAGCGGATGGGGCTGTTCCTGATTTCTGCTCATCAATCGTGTGACTTGGTTTTGCAGACCTCACACTCTTGTGTTGTAATCGGCTTCCTGCGGCAGCGGCGGGGTCTTTAAACTCGAACGGATGTGCACTACTGGAATCAGGCATGATTACAGCCTTGCTGGCTGGGTTACACTCAACGTCCATGACCTCGCTCTTTCACTACTCAGAACTTCGTTCCGGCCTTCCCGGTGCAAAAAAATGCATTTCGGGCAACCCGGACACTCAAAATCGGGGCCAGATCCCGTTCCGAGCGACCCGCCAACCTTTCCGGGCGACCCGCTAACCCCTCGATTGTTACCAGCCACCCGCATGACGAAAGTTGCCTTCCCGGTGCAGCGAATTTGCGTGGGAATGTACGTTATGGACGACTAATCTACAATGTACAAATTTTCTCGCAGCCCGATTCACCATTTCGGGCGACCCGGACGAGCAGCGACGGGTCGCCCGGTACCAGGTTCTGAGTACGCGGTCCAGCATTCCTCGTTTAGGGCATCCGTTCCACTTGTTTACGTGCTTAATGCGAGAAAATCCGCGGAATGAGGAAGTTTCGTGCGCAATTTTGAGAGATGGGGTCTGAAACGAGCCTTTCCGTTTTTCGTTTGTCGTTCTGTCAAGTCCGATTTGTCACTCCTCGAAATGCAATGCGCTGGTTTACTTGGATCGGGTACAGGGATGCGCAGGCCGTTGCGCCAATTTGTGGCGGAGCTACGACCCCCCCTGTTGACTAAAATTTTGTACAAAATAAAATTTTTTTTACGGTTCCCCCTCTCGAGATGAAATGTTGCTCTAGCTTTTTTTGAATGACAAGCTAAATTTCAAACTTGCGGTGATTAAAGACAATTTTCGATTTTTTTTTTCAAAATATTTGATTTTTTTTTCAGAATTCCCATTTTTTCTCAAAAATTTTACGAGCCCCTCCCCTCGAATTTTCTTTTTTTTTTTTCAAAAAAAAATCCGAAAATTTTTAAGATCCCCCGCCGAGTCACATCCCTGCTCAGCTCTGATCGGGTAGGTGTCATGCCAGCCATTAAGCGACTCGAGACTGGAACCTTGTTTTCTTTGGAAGGAACCGACGATGGGAACATTTGTGAGTCGACGCGCGGAGGGAACGGCCTCTATCCGCTTCATGGCTCAGTTTTCCTTGAGCCACCCCTATTAGTTGAGCGACTTTAGACACCATATTCGTCATCGGGATACTCGCCAACTTCTCGAAACAATCTTTGCTAATGTAAGGACCCCTCTCTCCTTGAAAGATTTCTCTCCGACAGGGCTTAGGATCGAGCAAGGTTGCGACTCGGCGCAACGAGGAGTTGTAAAAATTTAGGAAAAATTTCTTGAGATTCATTGGCGAGGAGATATCCAAATCACCCAAATTTGAATTTTCTCCAACTTTATTCTTCAAGAAAAAGCAACAGGAACTTTCATCTTGAGAGGGGGTCGCGAACGTTTTGGAAATTCCCATAACATTTTCGTCAACGAGGGGTCGTAACCCCGCTAAAAATGGGGTGCAGTGGCCTGGTTAAGCGAGGTTATCTCATGTGTTACCGCAGTAAAGGTGTGGGAGGAGGGTTGAGCTGGCCGGTGCGCCAATTTTCGGCGCAGCTAAGACCCCCCTCAGTTTACTGAAATTTGGGAAAGTTTCCCAATTTCTTTCACGATCCCCACTCGGAATTAAAGTCCATTCAGCATTTTTTGATTGATACGGTTGGAACAAATTCAAATTTGGGTAAGTTGAATATCTCCTCGCCATGGGCTTTGAAAATCTAGCGAACTCAGCTCACGGTCAAGCGAGGCGTTGTGTAATGTTCCAAAATCTGTGCGACCTTCCCCCTCCGGCCATCAAATTTCTTTCTAAAAACGCAACATTTTGTCGATCCCCCGAGAGTGTAATTTTTGAGCACCCTCTCAAAAAAATTGTTGAAGTATAGAGTTCTGAAAATGTACCTTATGGTGTTCAGTAACCTTTATACGCAATTCCAAATCACTTCAAGAAGTTCTCATTTTTGGTCCAAAAATTTTGCGACCCTCTCCCATACCCCGTTGAGAAATTTCACAACCACGCTTGACCCTGACTCTGCCACTAAAGCCCCAGAAGGGAGAAAGCTCCTCTATTTCTCCGAGAATTTCACTTCTCCCTCCCCCAGTTTTTAATTTTTTCTACCAAGTTTAACGACCCCTCGTTGCGCCGAGTTGCCACCCTGGTTTTTTTTTGAATAGTCAAGTTCATTTTTTTTTGCAAATCTGTGGATATTGTCGAAGAAAATTGTTTTCTTCTCCATTCAAATGAATGATCAGGTATTTGTACCAGGTTGTCCAATAATTCTTGTCCGAAAAATTCACCTTTTTTAAATTTTTTTTTCAACTTTATTGAAAAACGAGTCTAATCAACAATATAATCACCACAGTTATCCACAACAGTGGCCCTTCGATTGGGCAGGTCGCCGATGCCCTTCACCCAGAACTCCGGGGGCTGCGACTCGAAGAAGTCCGCGATGTCGGATTTGAGGTTGTCGTAGTTGGTGAATTTTCTTCCGGCCAAATGGTGCTTCAGCGGGCGGAACAAGTGGTAGTCGGAGGGGGCGAGGTCCGGGGAATACGGCGGATGGGCAACCGTCTCCCAGCCGAGCGTCGCCAACTTCTGCTGGGTCTCCTTCGCCACGTGGGGGCGCGCGTTGTCGTGCAGCCGGTGGACCGAGGCCCGTCGGGGACGCTTTTCTCGGATGGCGGCAGCTAGTTTCTCGAGCTGATCGGTGTAGATGGAGGCGGTGACCGTCCTGCCTTGCGTAAGCAGCTCGAAGTACAGCATGCCCTTGGTGTCCCACCAGCAGCAGAGCATGATCTTCAGCGGGTGCAGGTCGGCTTTCGGCGTCGTCGGCGGCTCTTCTCTGCGCGGGATCCAGACGGCACGGCGGGCGACGTTGTCGTAGAGGACCCAGCTCTCATCCCTAGTGACCAGGTCCTCGGTACCCGTGTCGTTGCCCAGCAGCCGCTCGTAGTATACGAACGCACGAATTCGACCTTGGTCCATTTTAGCTTGTACTGGTAGCTAGACGCGGCGACTACGCGTTATATACCCCTAGCGTAGAACTTTGGAGAACTTCTAGAAGGTTCTTACACTTGCCTGATATTATAACACTTCTAAGGAAAATTATAGAATTTTGAAAATTTTCGGGCAAGAATTATTGGACAACCTGGTACCAAAGCTTATTAGATTTTTTTTGAAAACAGGTACTCGGAATTCCAGTTGGCTTTCGGATTATTCTGGAAAATATCGATTTTTTTCTGTTGTCGATTATTCTGGTTTCATCTGCGATTGGTCGATTTATCGAATATTTTTATGATTTTGACCAGACCCAGCTATTTTTCCCGCTCAAGAATTTTTCCAGGTAGTTTAGCTCTTAGCGTTTTTACGATTGGTTGAAGACTTCATATATTTCTTTGCATATAACATTTGGCTTAGAGTGGAACATGTTCGTTCTCTGAGTGGCATGAATTGTTTTGTGGTCTTTGTTGGCTCAGAGAAGTGTTGGCCAACATGAACTCGATGAATTAATTGCCCATTGTCAGGGACATTTTTTTTCCTTAATAGCTTAGTTTAACAGGAATTCCTTCGTTCAGAGGAGGGGTAATATCCGACGTTGTCTAAGCGAACGACTGAAGTACATTAGCCAGAAGTGAAAGTTTCCCCCTCTTGACTTGACGATTTTAAAACATTTAATTTTTCCCTTCGGCCAAATGCAATAAACCGATTAAAAGCACAAATTCATTTCTATCCAACGCTGCCTTCCACTTGTGCTAAAACCTGCTCTATTGTCAAATATGTATACGCCATAATCCAGTGTTAATCTTCAGAGTACTGAGAATATTTGAGAGCTTCTATTTACCTTGAGGTAAACTATCAAACCTGCCAGAGTTGACAGAATTTTTGAGCCACATTAGAACTAGATGATAGCCTGCGCGAAGAATTTCGATGGAGCTTAGTTATTGATTTTTAGCGGATCTCGTGATTTTGCAACATTGGTCTTTTTCGGCTTGTTCGAGGAGTTTCGGCCTCCAAGCTTCAAAGTTGAGTATGATGGCCAAGTCTCTACTCAATAGTATTTTCCAAGGCAATTATCGATATTTTTTTTCGAAAATCTATAGAAATGACAAAAATCGCCCATCCAAAAAAGACGCTCGATAATGGACGAAAAAATACTATTGGAGACTTGGCCGTTATGCTTGACTTTGAAGCTTCGATGTTCAAACTTCTCGGATGAGCCATAAAAGACCGAAGTTTCAAGATCATAAAATCCGCTAAAAATCAATAATTGCGGTCCCTCGAATTTTATCGGAAATGCTATCATCTAGTTTTAAGGTGGCTCAAATATCCTGTCAACTCTGACGGTTTGGTGGTTCGACTCAAAGTAAACAGAAGCACTTGAAGATGCTCCGTACTGAAGATTACCGCTGAGTTATGTCATATATTTTGCAAATGAGCAGGCTTTGGCCGTAGTGGAAGGCGGATAGAAAAGACTTTTTGCTCCCAATCTATATATCGCACTTGGCCGAAGGACCAGCTTTTAAAGGGTTAAAAATCATCCAAGTCAAGGGGCGGGAAACTTTGGCTCCAACCTTAAATCAGTCTACACTCATCTCAAGTTGACTCTTGAAATGAAAGTGTGGCAAGGTTGTTAGGTGGTGTTGAGTTGCCGTTGGATTGGTGCAATGATCGACTTCTCATAAAAGGGCGGAAAATTGTCCTCACTGTGTGTATGCGTGTGTGTGTGTGTGTCAAAATTGCAGCTCATCAATTTACACGTGTTGGTGTAATGGGCGCGTCAAGCGAAACGATCCGCGATCTGTCGTCGTCGTCGTCGTCTCACGTGTGTTTCGCGTGGTCTGGTCTGGGGGTATCCGTCCGTCCGTCCGTTCAGCATCATCGTGTCCCCGCCATTGCTGCTGCCGCCAATGCGCTGCTCTTTGTATCGGAATTTTCCGCAGACGCTTAGTGCCGGGAAGCGCGTCGAGAGTGGTGGTGTGGTGACGGTGGCGGTTTTGTTTTGGTCGCCGTACGGGGCCACCCATATCGACACAGTACGCGCTGTCCTCAGTTCGCTTTTGAATGCCATTCCGCCATACGCGACTGTCAACAACATTGAATTGCGATTCGTTCTCATCTGATATGATATACGACTAGAATGTTTTTTTTCCTCCATGTCAGTTATTTTCTACCGGGAGACGTGAGGCTTTTGTGTTTTACTGATTGCGTTTTGTTTTGTTTTTTTTTTGTGGAAATGGCGAAAATCTAGGGATCATGGCCGCTTTTTTTTTTCAAGATGTGCTACTCCTGTACCTTTACTCCCGCCGTTTACTCCGAGATATTACTCACTTTCACTTGTTTGAACTCATAGTTAAGTCCGTAGCAGGGTTGAGTAGGGTAGCGACTCGGCGCAACGGGGGTCGTAAAATTTTTGCGTTTTTATTGTAAAAAAAAAGAAAATTTGTTGGTCGTTCAAAAAATGGAGAAAAAATAGATTGTTTATTGTTTAATAGTACATAAGATGAACTTATGTGAGGTTTTATTCTTCAAACGATTTGGTGAGCTGAAATGAGTTATCAATAATCAGTTGCGTGTGAAAAGTAAACATTTTCAAAAGTAACATTAGTTTTCGTCAAGGTTTTTTGTGGTTGTGAAATCCAATATAAAAGTAGAACTACCTTCCTCACTGTGGAGTTCCAGGGCAGTTCTATTGAGCTTTCTGACTTTTTTTATTGAATATTGTTCGATTTGAATACCACGACTTTTTTCAACTTTGTCACTCTCGAAAAGCTAAAGAAAATGCTCATATAGGGTCGTAAAAAATTTTGGACTTTAGAAAGTTGGTCAATAGGAGGGGTTCGTAGCTCCGCCGAAAATCGGCGCAATCCCTGCTCAACCCTTGTAGCAGGGTCAAGCGGAGTTGCAATATTCGCCACGGGAAGGGGGCCAAAAATTCGGGATATTTTTGGTCACCAAATGGAACTTTCGTAGCATTGCTGAGGTTTTAGACGCTCGAACCCGAGTACCAAACATTTTCTGCGTCTGACAGTTTTAGTAATCAAATATATTATTGTGATTTTCCGGACCAGCCGAATATCTAGAAAAGCTTGAAAAAATCGTGTCTCGGGAGGATCGCAAAAATTTTGGATTGTGGAAAAAAGATTTGATGGTAGGGGGGGGTCGTTTTGTTCTCGAAAAATTATCGCCCCGCTAGACCCTGGAGGGGAAGTCGGAGATGTCCACCGTCGCTTCTCAAAAATTTTGCTTCTCAAGAGAGCGGGTGTCGTAGCTCCATCGAGATCGGTCCCAATGCCCGGTCTGTCTCTCTCGAATCTCGACGTAGTGATATACCTTCCCTTGGTGACCAAAGTTTTCGGAAAATGTTGAAACTTCTTACCTAACCTCTAAGGTCACCCAAAAATTCCCACTTTGAAAAGTTTTATATCCGCCAATGAAGTGCGGAACAGTGATCTTTTGACCCAGTTACCTATTTGAATAAATAGTTTTTTTAGGATATTCTATTTTTCCGAACAATCGACTCAATAGTTTTTTGAATATCTATTTTAGTTTTGATTTATCGATAATCCAACGAATTTCGAATGACGGTGTTTGGATATTTCATCACAAAGATTGCTGCTTAAATTGCTTAGACGAGTCCGGGCGGAGCAAGCTACGGAGCGGTCGGCTATTTAAAAATACAACATTGATAAGGAGACTTCGTCATGATAAACCCGATAAGCTCCACTTTGAAAGGCTCAAAATGAGGGAGATAGGCTATATCTTTCATTAGTGAAGTTTTTTCTTCGAAGGGTAAATTAATGTAGGCTCTCTAATTATCCGGATATCTGACATTGTTCTCCTTTTGATTCGAACGATTAAGCGCATATTCATCCGAAGTCCTGTTCGATTCTGCAAAGATTTATTAGATTTTTCGTGTTTTATTTAGATCTACTCTACTTCCTGAGCGAATCTCAGAAAATTGCGCCATCTTCGGAGCGGTTGTTACCTAAAGCTATCATAGCAGCGGCGCGGCTCCCCCTTCCCCCATTAAGAGATTGACGATATCCGAATATTCGTTTGATGGGTATATGGAGCGTTTCATGAATTATTTTGAAAATTTGAACCGAGGAGTTTGGAAAAATTAGGTAACTTCAATTTTAAAAATGCCGTCAAGGAAAAGTCTTCGATTGATTTTCGAATTTCCATTTTTCATTCTGTTGCTCGTAAGGGTGGACATTTATAGAGTGGCGACTCGGTTATGCACAAGTAGAGTCATCTTGGCCCGTTTTCGGCTCTTCCAGCGGCGTTGGCGTCGCGGGAAGAGTTGTACAGGTCTCGTTGCGTTGCTACTTACATCTGCCGTGTTTACGTGAGTGGGTGCTGACTCGAGGGTTTTGAACTGTGCTGAATTTTTGTGAGCTTAGTAGGTCACGTAGTTGCTTAATTCTGGTTGAGGAGGTTGTTGGGGGGGGGGAGTATAAAGTGTAATGAAACTAGTTGAAAAGGTACGCGGGCGACAGCACTCACTCAGCTGTACCCAGCTGTCCTTCCGCCGCAATATCCGTATCATTGTGGCTGAGGGGAAGTATGCCGACCGCGATAGCTGATCAGTGTTCGGGCTGGAAGGCTGTAGTCAGCATTTGGTTTAAAAGGGTTTTTTCCGCGTCTGGTGCCGAGAAAGTTCTCCACCACTTGTCTTTCACGATTTTCGAACCTTTCAGCGTTGGCTCTTAGCGAGTCGCGATATACCGATCAAAAACAAATTCTTTTCTATCTAGCGCTGCCATTCACTGGGGCCAAAGCCTGCGTGTTTACCAAATCCTTACATTTAATAAGCGGTGTAGTACAATTCAGTGGCGAGAATTTTTGAGTGCTTCTATTTACTTTGTGGTTAACCACCAAACCTGCCAGGGTTGACAGGGTGTTTGAGCCACCTAGGAACTAGATGATAGTTTGGGGGAAGTTTCGAAGGAGTGTGATTATTGATTTCAGCGGATTTTGTGATTTTGCAACTTCGGTCTGTTCTGGCTTGTCCGAGAAGTTTCGGGCTCGAAGCTGCAAAGTCGCCTATAATGGCCAAGCCTCTGCTCAACAGTATTTTTTTCGCCAATCATTGATAGTTTTTTTCTGAAAATTCGCTTTTCGACATTTTTATCGATTAACGCTTAAAGGTTTTAAAATCGAGTAGCGGGAATGTTTTGCTTCAACCTAATACATAGTGACCTTATCCTTCCCTGCAGGGAATGGTTAACGACCTTGACAGAGCTACGACCCCCCTTGGTGACCAAAATCTTCGAAAAGTCGGAAATTTTTGGAAAACTTCCTTTGGTAGGTACAAGTTTAGCCTGATTTTCTCCGATTCCCTCCTTCTTCTTTGTAAATTTCCCATTTTGAGCCAAACTTCCTCGACCCACCCCTCCCCCTCCCATGCTTGTTGGGCCTACTCGCAATTCTGCTTTGCCTTGCTCATGTCTAGTCCCTAGACTAAGGTAACGAACGTGTAAAGCCGTAATGTCGGTTGCTTGTAATGTTTGTATGACGTTCTCTCGTTGTACTTTATGGCGTTGTTCAGTTGTGTTTCACACCCACGCCGAAAACGTCACTCGTATTTGTACTTCGCATATAATTTTATTGAAAAGCTGGTGATTTTCAGATCTATATATAGTTGGACACACAGATGTGCCTCCGCCGGCGACACTGGAGCCGCTAGGATAGCGAGTGAGAGATCTGTGTGGATCGGGTTCTTCGCGCGTCTGGTGTTGGTGAGTTCAGTTTTTAGTGTTTATTCATTTTTCGGATTTTTTTTCAAATTCCTGTCGCGTCAAAATTTTCCTCTGCTAAAAAAAATCTTGGATGAGTTGTGTGCGAACGTAGAAGATTGCTAAGGACTTCTATGTAGAAGGTGAAGATTCCTCTTAATAATTTAGTTTTTTTTAAAGTTTTTCAACAGGCGAAAATTGGTATAATAAAATTTTGAGTCTCCTGAGGAAAATGGAGAAAAAATTTTATTCAATTGAATTCAATTAATTTGCAAAATATTTCTGCTAAATTTCTTTTTTTTTATTGATTAAGTGCTCTTAGCAATTCTTCCACTCGGAAAACATTTCGACCTCGCCCCAAAGTTTCCACTTTCTCTCACAATTTTTCACGACCCCTCCCCAACTCACGTTGGCAAACTATTCAGTCCTGATCCTTAACGTAGCGATTTGATTTTTTTGAAAATTTAAATCTTTGACGACTTTCTAAAAAGGGGCATCTTCCGAGTTCTGCATGAAAGTCGTGACAGCAAAATATTCTGGAGATGTGCTTGGGCGTGCGTGGGGCAGCCGCGCACATGGATTGAAAAGATCATCGAGATTCCAATGGGCCAAGGCCCTGACGAAGATACGACCTCTGGTGACCAAATCTGAGAAATATTATCCTCCGTGTGTCAATTTAAATTGTCCACGAGTGTTATATTGAGTGTTATGGGGAAGGTAAAAAGAAAAAGTTCAAAGCTTGGTAAGTTTCCTCAATGCGCATGGGTAGATCAAAGACTGCAACAAATGTAATTCTTTTGATTCAAGAAATTCGACCATTTTCAGCACAAACTCTGTTCAGGGGGATATTTGGGGCGCTGACCACGATTTCTTGCAGTAATCTTCGGTGAAACTGAAAATTGACCTATTATTCGTGTTCTGCACTCCAGAGGAGAAAGGTTGGGCTGAAAGCGGTCCAATTTCTGAAATTTAAAAATTGCATTTTGTGCATTCTTTGATCTATCCATGTGCATTAAGGATTATTCTCAAACTCTTCATTGTTTTTTTCCTTCCCAACAACACTCAGCAGACCATTTTTTTTAAACTCCTGTTTATGCGGTCTGTTTTAACTTGTTTTTTTAAATAAATTGTTCTTCTTCTATAAATTTTACAAAAAAAAACAGTTCAAATCACGCTCGGGGGGGGGGGGCTGGAAAAAATTCGCCTTCTTTGCAGTCCGTGCTGTATCAAAAAAGGAAGAGAATCATCTGCGCCTTGAAACATTAATCACACCCGCCCAGTAGACCTACGCTCAAAGTTTCAAGAAAAATGTTGGGTTGGATGGCTGCTCCCACGAAACTTTAAAAAAATTAATCGCAATTCAGCAAGATTCAGTTTCTTTGGAGTATTTTCGAGAATTTTCTCATGGAAATATAGAAACTGTTGTACATATAAGGTTGCAGTTTTGTCCGTTTTCATACGCGTTGCATTTTCTCCCCCTTATCATCACATTGTATTTACGAGGCGCAACCGGCAGTGCGATCATCAAGCGGCAACTACGCTTGTCTTCGCATTAGATAGCACAACAGGCTATCTGCTGCCGCTTTCTTCATTAGTTACACGACGAACGCTGTCTTTTTTCAAATAGAGCGTTGGTCAAATCCTGCCATCCTGCACCTACATAGATGATGCTTTTTATATATGGTGACAAGGTTTCAAACTTTGTCCCGTCGGCATATGTGCGTGTCCAATCGCCTTCTATGGTCCGTTCTTTTCTATGAGCCTCTCTGTTTCAAAACGTACCAAATTTCTTGGCGTAAAATCGCTTTTGAAGATAGGCCTGAGGCGTCCTCAAGTTCTATGAAACAGGTCGCTTTCGGAGATTCTTCCTACTACCCTTATTTGTGCGTGGAGAAGTGCTCAAATGGAATTATTTTGAAGCAGAGGGTGTCTACTCCGAAACGCGTCTTAGCTGAAGGCCTCGGACCTTCTACTAAAAGATCGCGAGACCAAGTGGTCGAATTCCACACGTGAGCTTTGTGAAATTCAGGTTACCGACATTTTCGTTTTTTTACCGACATTTTTTTTTACGTTTTCTGAAGGAATCCTGGCGGCAAACTCCTTGGTCAAGTACGGTTGAAGATTCTTCATCGAATTCTGTACTTCTGATAGATTTTTAACAAAATCTATAATTTATTGATTTATCGGGAAGGGTTGGTAAAATGTGTACAGATTGATAGGAAATCTTCAGAGGCACATATGCGCTAAGTTTGACGCCTTGGGGTTGTCTGGGAAACGAAAAAAAGTGGGAGGAATACAGTCTGGGCTCAAAGTTGAATTTCGGCATCTACTCAGAAAAATGAAAACAAGCTACTTGTAACAGAAAAGGCCGAAAACAAGTTTCTTGTAACATATCTAACTCGATGTGAGTTATTTGCCACTTATCTCAGGTCATTTTAGTTACATGCAACATATCGACGGGACACCGCGTGCAGTGCGCCTCATATGTTACATGTAACTTGAAGGGCACAGGACAAGTCGCAAGTAACTTAAATCGGACAAGAGGCATTTTTAAGGGTAGTATACGCCGCACTCTCGGGGTCAGGCTTAGGACTGGCGTTGATGTCGGTTCAATTACCCAAGTTTGAGGTACTTGACCCTACACTGACAAGGAAGGCCCCGCACAGCGTTTTTCTGCGTAGCGTGTGGTCTGGGGCGCGTGCGGAAACGTTCTTCGCTTCGCCTGTCGTCTGCGTCAGGCGACGCGAAGATGGTCACCTATGGTGAAAGTATAAATGTAAGTTGCATGTAACTTGAGTGTAACTTACATGTAATATAAATGTAAGATACTTGAGACATTCAAGTAAGTTACATTCATATTACCAGTGACTTGTCTTGATTTTTCCTAGTTGCTCTCGCTTTCGTTTAATAATGGATCCAAGGACTTCTGCCGAAGCCGACTCACAAGGGAAGCATACAAAGCTTATGTCGGATCTGCGCAAACGAATTGTATTCCCAGTACCTCTTGTGCATCTATAGTAAAACTTTGCAGTATCTCGCCCCGAGCAGCTGGTTTTGGAGTACGGAAGGGTACTCTAGGGTGCTGAGAACGAATCTGGGGTCTGTGTATCGAAATTCTGATGTTTACTGTAGGTTACGGCAGGTAATATGCCATTTTGGGGGCAAAACTTATCTTAAATGTTCGAAAGTCGGCAAATGGACATCAGTTTCGTATACACCACCCCGAATAACCCCATCATATAAATTTTAAGGCAGATCTGAGACTGATCAAACTACTGTACATCCACCATTATTCATCGTAATCTGTAGAAAATCGGCAAACAGACCTCAGATTCGTGTTAAGCGCATCAAATCACCTTCAGAGCATGATTTTGAGACTCATCTACCAAGAAATCCGGAAATCTCGAAAGTGGCGTTTTACCCTCAAAATTAGCCCCCGCTGGGATGCTTTGAGCGAATTAAGCCGACAGCTTTGGAAAATCGACAAATCAACCTCAGATTCGTGATCAGCGTCCCGAAAAATTCCCCTAGTGGAGTTTAAAGTCAAAAATGGAACATTTTCTGAAGTGATAAATAAACGCTGAACCGAAAATCCACTTAAGTTCAAAACGCTATCAGTTTGAGCAAAGTTCGGAAAATGTGCCTTCCCTCAAACTTTGCTCAGCGGGGTAGTTTTGGGCGCTGAACACAGTTATGTGGTTCGTTTCTGGACATACCGAAGACTAATGCGCGTTTTGGAAGGTACAAAAAGCACGAAGAACGATCGTTTTGAGCTCATAACTTTTGGGAACCAGCGGCTCGGGACGGGCTACTGCGCAGTTTTACTACAGATGCCCAAGAGATTCTAATAGTACTTCCACAGATCCGACTTAAGCTTTGTATACTTCCCTCGTTAGCGACGAGTTCTACTCTGAAAAATTGGGACCCTACAGGCTTTTGCTCACCATTCGTTTCAAAACCCATTTTGCACTACGAAACATCGAGTTTTCGTGAGAGAGGTTCAATGAGAAGAACAGACTATACCAGGTGATTGTCGACGTGCTTATGTAGTCGCGGTAAGATCAGAAAGTTTTGTCACTATTTTATAAAAGCACTTTTATTTGGGATCAGGGTTGCGAGCCGGCGCAACGGGTTTTTTTAAAGATTGGATAATTTTTGGGAAAAAAACTTTAAAAGCGGGGGAGCGGGGCTTGTAAAATGTGACCGAATTTTACCACAAATGTGATTTTTTTTTTCAAAATTTTCACCTTCAAAAAGCTTCCAAAACGTGTTCTGTTGTCCATTGTGGACGCGGGCGCGTGTGTCGCGGCTGCCACCTTTGTCTAAGCTTCAGCCATAGTCTGCAATGACGGACTGAACGCTTTTCTGGGTTTGTCTGATTGATTCATTTATTTGTGTTTAGGATTATTCTGAGGATCACATTGGAGAATGTCATTCATCAAAACAATATTTCCCGCTACAAAGCGGCGTAAAACGGACTCGAATACGTTTGTGCAGCCGCAACCACCCGGCGAGCGGAACGGACACCAACCAAGACCGACGACAGTGACTGGGACGGCAATGGGGCTACCCCCTACACCACGAGATCCGACAGCTGCGCCAGTTGTAGCGAAAGGTCCCGTGTTTGAGGCGTTTTGGTAAGTGTTAAGTTTTTTTTTGTTGTATTTGTACCGCAGATCTGGAAAGTGTTGAGGTTAGGTGACCTCAAAATTCTAGCCAGTGCTATACTCCTAATGCTTACCTTTCTTATCAACGCCTTACGGACCGAGGGGCCAACATTCATTGATCCTGGATCAGCCCGACTGGGCCTAAGTTTTGCTTAGCTGATCCCGGGCCGATGGCAGAAGGACGATCATCAGTCCAGCTGTCGAAATGGCTTCATGGGCATGCTCACTATGCGAACCATCAGTGGATGTATGTGGCTGCCCGCGATACGTCCACCGTATATGGTTTTGCCAGCAGTAAACCCAGCACGCTCATCACTGATCTTGATTTGGCTGGATTAGCAACGGTTGATCTGAATCCAACCATCGAGTTCGCGTTGGCCTAAGGAGGCTGTGAGAGCCCTCAGTCCTCCCGATGTTAGCTCGTTTTCCCATCTGTTTGGATAACTGGCATTTTCAAGTCATCGGATTTCGGATAAATATGATTTTCCCAGTTTCCGGTGCAGTCGGATTTGAATGGATTTCCGACCGGTTATCCGTGATCGATCTATCTTTGACGGTATCTAACGACCGCGTGCCGATGTCGTCAGATACTTCGAATCAGCCATCACATCTGATTGTATTCTAAAAAAAGAGGTGTCTCTCATTCGAGGCCCCCATCAGAGTTTGTTGAAAAAACGCCGTGGCCAACCGGGTCGATTTTCTGCAACTATGGTTGCAGAAAATACCTGGTTTGGCCAGCTGTGTCTGACGCGGTCAATGTGTATGAATCATGTGAAACGATATCATGGGTAACGTTCATTTCTTACCTTATCTCATGTGAACATCGGTCGGGTCAGCCACATGGGGTGTTTTTTTTTTCGCCTCACCTCAATCATGTCTTTCATGGGTATCGACCGGGCTAGCTACGCCGATCGGCCGACTGAGACCGAGGCTTGAAAGCAGCGTGGTCAAAATAGCCTTCGATGACAAGAAAAAAAATTCAGATACTTGAAGTCCAAGATTCATCGAAATGTTTTTAGACCCCATGCCGCAGAATGCTGGCCTACAATCAAGGGGGGCAGCATTCTACGGCATAGCACCCCCGACAGAATTGGTCGATCGACTGAGTACCACGCGGTCGATACGCACCGAATTAGTGACATATGGGTGCAGAAAATCTGCATGATGAGTCCGTCTACGACCGTATGCTTGCGTTCGCAATCCATACTTCGATACTGGTGTTCCACACGGGCAGGGCCAATGCACCCGATGTTGGCTTCTCCACCCCGCACTCCGTCGGACTCGGTTTCTCGACCAAGTCTGACGGGTACTAAGGGTCTGCTGAATGTGAACTCGGCAAAGTGGAGATGCGAATTTGGCGTTGGACTGCCGTGGTATGGTCACGTTTGGCGTGCCGGAGGGGCTCCTACTACAGTGCGTCGCATAAGTATACGAACACCCTGAAATTTCATGGTTGGACCGTTCGAACGACGTTTCAAGCATCGGCACCGGTTTCCGCTATGCCGAAAACTGTAGGTCACATTTTTTTACATACAGAAATTCGTTTTTTAGCCGTCGCTTAAGTATACGAACACTTGGGAAATTCATAAATTTATCGAATAATTTCAAACAATGCATATGGAAAAAGTCTTCAGTATAATGTTACACCACCGTTACGCGAACTAGGTTCAAACAGTATCTGTCATGCTATCACTGAGGTTCTGAAGGGTCCCTTGGTCAATTTCGTTCCATGCGTCCACGATCGCCTCCTTGAGTGATTCCACAGTTCCGTATTGCCCCCATCCTTGTAGATCTTGCGAACAATGATTCCCCAATGGTTCTCGATAGGATTCAGATCCGGGCTGATTGCTGGCCAAGGCAGAGTATCGACGTTGTTGCACCGGAGCGACTCCAGAGTAGATCGGCTGACGTGTATAGTGGCATTATCTTGGACATAACGGAAGCCCTGACGTCTCCGACGACAAAAATACGGAAGAAGATGCGAAGCCAACACTTCCTGGTACTCAAGTGAATTCATACGATTTGATACGAATGCGATTCCGACCTTCCCAGTTGCTGTGAAGGCTGCCCAAACCATCACGTTTCCTCCGCCAAAGTTCCTGCGGCTGAAGAAAGCCGGCTCCTTCCGAAGATCTCGCCAGTAGTGCCTCAAGCCATCCGGACCATCCAAATTAAACTTTTTTCTCGTCCTAGAAGACAACCTGAAGCAACGGGTTCAAAAATTTTCCATGAAATTGGATAGCACGCGATTCAGCTCACCTTCCTCCGATTTGTACCCAAGTTTGAACGGGCGAACTGGAGCCTGGCTTTTTGACTTGTGACGTTTTTCCAAGCGTGGAGCCTTTTTCATTATGGCTCTTTCGATGTTTTCGTTGCGATGGATCGAACGGAGGATGGTATCCTTTGACACATTCAGCGAGAGTTCGGAGCGGACGGTCGCGCTAGACACCATTGTGTTGGAGACTCTTCTGGCGATGCGTCGTTCGTCGTGTCCAGTGAGCTTACGAGGCCTCCCAGAGCGAACACGCATTCCGTAGGAGTCCAGATTCCGTAGAAACGAAGAGATGCAGCTTGGTGAACGTTCAATTTTCCGATAGATTTGTCGGACTCTATGACCGGCGGCGTAGAGAGCCCGGGCCTGGGCCTGTTCTTCGGAAGAGAGATGTGAACCGCTGGGCATGATGATAATTTACGCATACAACTACATTCTTTACTATCCCGCTTGAAACAGGATTTTTTTCGTATGTCTATTGTACAAAAATTTCGTTTCTCTGAAGTGTTCGTATACTTATGCGACGGCTACAAAATGAATTTCTGTATGTGAAAAAGGAAAAACTGTACGATTTGCCTTCCTACAATGTGACCTACCGTTTTCGGCATGGCGAAAAACATAGAGACCGGTGCCGATGTTTGAAACTTCGTTCGAATTGCCCAACTATGAAATTTGAGGGTGTTCATATACTTATGCGACGCACTGTATGACTCCAATGCCGTTGAAGGCGCTCAAAACTAGCCAGGTTTATTCTACTTGAACAGTCCTTGTCAGACCGTAAGTCTCCACCCTTGTAGTTAACAGAATGAAAGGCGGAACCTGATCAAACAACCGATATACAAGAGTACATATTATCGTTCTTAAGTAGGAGTCGACAAGATGAACAGCTTGATTGTGATATAACATGTTCTGTTACTGGTCAAGGTGGTCGTCTGTGTCCTTACTGAAAGTGAGGGTGAAGATGTCGGCCAGTAGGCATGTTGTATAAGAATGAGTCAACATGTTCATCTCGTCGATTCCCATTGCACAGTGATATCACTCTTGATTATAGGTTGTTTTCTCGACTTCCGTTTGTTTTTCATTCTTTCTTGTGGAGGTAAGCATTTACAACCTTGCGCATACGAATTGGTCAACTACAACAATTCCCCTCGTTTTCAACGCTTCCAACGGAGTTATATCTAAACTGCGCTAACGGGCTTATATGCTGCTTTTAAGGTCCAGTGGTAGAGGTTTTCTTGCAAATTCTGAGTCTCTAGTTCGATGTGAAAAGTGTAGCAGTCGTGAAAATGAGATTTTCAGCTCCACATGTGACCGAGAACTGCGTCCTGATATGCTCCGCATGGTGTTGATTGAAGCCGAGCAACGTGTTCTGTTCGATACAGCTTCAATAGTTCCGATTGGAAGTAGGATTCTGCCACCGAATTCCCAACTCTCAGTGTGCAAGAAGTTTCAGGTGGGCTGTGTAATCGTTCTCTGTCTTTTAGGTTATCAACATTTTTTTGTCCCAAAAAGACTCACAGCGTGGCTCCACATGTTTTTTTAGACGGAAAGCTCCCAGTAGTTTCAGTGTTTGATGCGACTCAGTTTTCTGCGTGCTCGCATTACAGCCGAATTGTGGTAAACGAAGCGTGGTTTGAGTTTGTTAGATGCGTCAGTGTAAATTCCACAGAACAATATACTCTGCACGGAATGTTGCGTTTTTGGGTTTTTTGCCGGCCCGCTCGCCTGTCGATGTGTCCTCGCCAGGGTTTCTTTGTGTAAATAGCAGGTTATTTGCGATTGAGCGTGCAGTTTTGTGCAAAGGAGGAGAGGGTCTTTTATTTTGCAAGGGGGTGGTGAATTGTTTCGAGCGGTTTTCATAGCGTTCTATGCACTGGAAGAATTGCGATTCGAGAAATTCGTCATTCTCGAACACAGAGTTTGCAGTGTAAATGTGATGTTTGTTGAAAATTCCACTTTGCAGCTTCTTAAACGCCGTCGTGATATTTCAACGATATCTCAGATGCTTTTTGGTGCGATGCCAACGGCGACCGGCAGCGACTCGTTCAAGATACATACGATATCGTGAGTGTTGGTTTGTCAGGGTTGACTTGGAACTTGGACGTTATATCTCGATTTATTAGATAAGATCGAATCCTTCCCCTCTGTACGACTCCAATAATTCCTCGGAAAATTTATCCAAGTATTCGAGGGAATATCCGAATGTTGGAGTGTTTTCGGGCTATTTTACCAGCACATTAACAGTTATATCGGTAGCCGAATATTTCAATGTCGTTACCCAAAATTGGCCGAAGTAGCCAGGGAGGTACCGTCATGGAAGGCTATTCACACAAATTATTTTTTTTCACATGAATAATCGAATATTCGACAAAATAATGTTATTTTAATTTTGTTGGTATATTCGAACATTCGAAAAAAAGATTGATTGTGAGGGACCGAATCGAACAAATTTTCGAATGGAGTGTGTAGAATATTCGAGTATTCGAATCAGTTGACGAGTTCAAATCATTTCGTTTTTCGAATATTTGCCATTCAGGGAAACTGTTAGCAGGGTGAAGCGTGGCGCTGTGATCGGCTCTGTAAAGGTGTGGCTCCCCTTCATCCAGCTCAAAAATTGTTGCGGCCCCCTTTCATCTAAGAAATTTGTGCGGCCCTTTGGTGGGTCGCGATTGTGAGCTGTAGATCAAAAGTTAGCTAAATTTGATGTTTTAGTGAATAATTGTTTTCGAACTGACTTAGGAATTGGTCTTCAATATTGCTTTGGTCCACTCATTTTCCCGAGCTCTTGTACGGCTGAAGACCAGATATTTTCGCGTGAGGGCTGATGAAATACCTGCAGCCCCCTCCCTTTCCTGGCTCCTAGGACTGTGGCCCCCCTCTGTCACAGCGCGAGCCTAACTTTGACTGGTATATTCGATTTTGCGAATATTTGACCAATTTAGGGCTATGGCAATCGAATAATCGGCCCTTGGAAAACTTGCTCAAAAGTACTCATGAATTTTTATATATTAAATCGAATATGGGGATTGAGGGATTGATTTCTCGCGCACTTGTGCGAATTGATTGGAAAACAAGTTTTCTATTCTTTCCTCAGTTTGAGAGGCCTTATTTGCATTTATTCATCCATTCAAAAGTTTCAGAAACGCATTGTTCAGAAAAAAATCACTCATTTGGAATTTATAAAAGCAAAGGGCCATATTTGAAAAAAACAACATTCATTCGAAATTCCCAAAGGAGATCCAAGGAAGTATTCAATCATCAGTGGTGCTATGAAAATTCGGCATTGGAATTATCCATGCTTTCCAAATATAATCTTTTGTGCCCATGTCCAGGAGAGAAAGTTCGAGAAAAGAGAAAGATTCAGTTATCCTCATGAATGTTAGAACGAGAAAAAAACTATTTTAATTTCCTTATTGATCCGAATATTAAAAAAAACATAGCTCGCAAATGAATCGACTGCTTGAATATATTTATCCGATTCGATCTCCATTCTGTTCCATGTTATGAACTTTGGTGCCAAATCTAATAGAGATCACAGATTGATTCGAGTTTATTTGAAATTTGCCAAATCTGTTATTCCTTTTGCGGAGCCCAACTTTTAAGAATCGACCATAGAAAATTGATCAGTTGTTCTCGCTTGTTATTTGAGAACTGTTCGAAGATCCGGTTTATTTTCCGGAAATGTTCTATGAGATTACTTAACTCATCAATCCATTTATGCAAAGTGAATAGAGAGTAGATTTCTGATATATTATACAACCATTTGAGAGATTTTTGAAAGCGGTATTTGGAAAAAAATCGATTCATTCTGGATCTTCTTAAATGTACTACAAGAAAGATTTTGCAAAAGACCTTATCCGTGAAAATCTTCTATTTAGGCCGAACAATTGTATTTCGAGGAAGTTCTTCATTAAAAAATCTGGAGAGAAATTATTAGAATCATTTATTCATTTGATAATTTGAAAGTTGATTAAAATTTTTTTTTTCGCGGAGAAAAAAATTCGAATGGCTTTTGCTCAAAAATCTGGAGTGAATGGATTTTTTGAATTTGACTTTTTTGAATTTTTGGATTAATGGCTTTCCGCATTTCCTGCTCTAATTTTTTTTAAAGTTCTTGAATACGATTACTATAGATAACTATCAATTCGAGTATAAATTTTCTAGACTAAGCGGTTGGAATGTTCCTTCTTGGAAGTTACGGATAAGAAAATAATCGAAAAGCCTGACCTCTATTTGATTCAAAAGACTGCGTAAATATTTGTTGAAAATTTTAAACGTTTTTATTTCTTATTTTCGAAGGGGATGAAATACATTATGCTGTTTCTGATAGTTTATTGCCGAGAATCCGAAATTTTCTATCCAGAAATTGTGAAGGTTTTCGGGGCTCTTAAAACCTTCCCCCAATTCTATCCGTGATTGCGGTGCGTCGAAAAAAAGGAAGCCTAGTGTATGGCTCAGTCATTTTAAATTTCGAGACGAAATAGACTAATTATGGCCGGGCAATCTGCAAGATCTGCTCGCTGCAAACCGCATTTTGTCATTTTCGTTCGGCTGTTTAAGGTGATTAGGCTTTTCAGATGGCTTCCATATTTTCCAGACTCAATACTTCAATGGAGGGAATCAAGAGGGGTACTAGGAATTTCGGGAAATGTCATTGAGAGTTGGGAGATCATGTGGTGTAGGTCAAACTTGCGACTTACTTATCATATTCGAGTGTTGGCTTCCGAGTATTTTCGAAATCTATCCAGTCGAAAGTCGAATAAGTATTGGGGAATCAAATTTCCATCATACTCCAAAAGCGAATGTTTAGAAAATTGAAAAATTGATCAAGTCGAAAATCGACTCGATGGAAAGAAAAAGTTCAAGGAGCGATGTACTGTGCTTCACTGGGCCAAATTCCGGTCCGCAATTGCGTCTTGTCACACTTTGCGGCCGCGCGCATTCGAGTCGGAAGAGTTTCCAACTCGAATGCGCGCGGCCGCAAAGCGTGCCGAGACGTAATTGCGGACCGGAATTTTTTTCCCGCCGCCGATCTGTTGACTCTAGGGGGGTTTTGGAAACTGGAAAGTAAACAAAATTGGAGAAAACTGTATAAAAAAGTCATATCGAGTCGGCTTTGGAGCTGGAAACTCGACTGACTCCAGCGCGTGCGGCCGTAAAGCATGTCGAGACGCAAATGCGGACCGGAATTTGGCCCAGGTAAGCTCAGTATATTGCCTCTACAGATCTTGTTTTTCAGTGAGGACCAACGACTGCTCGTGAGCCGAGTTTTCACTATACCACGAATAAGCTCAAGGTTTGTGTGAATAGACATTTTTCATGTTTTCGAGAAGAAACTTTGATTTGCTCTTTCATAATGATTGGTAATTATTATATTTTGATGTGTCTCATCAGGTGTTTCAAAAGGGCAGATTTTCTGTTTTGTAGTGCAAATTTGACATTCGAAATGCATGATTCAGGGAGATGCGCGTCACCGCTGAGTCGTTGGAATCGTCGGACTCGGAATCACAATCACAGTACATTACGGTTCGTTCAATGGACAGCATGAACGGGCTAAATCACAGCAGCAAACCCGGCTGTGTGTCGTCGACGGTTCCTCCAGAGGCGTTCAAGCGGGTGAGTTAGGAGGGAGGGATGTGCTGGAGAAGGTTGTTACAATGGGAAACGTATATTTCTGCAGTGTGTCGATTACGAGACCAAAAATGGGCCTGACGATCGAATACTGAAAATGAGAAACGTCTGGGAACAGTTCGGCTAGTACAAGCCGCTCGTTCACGTTGTTGATGGAGCGCCGGGCGTGTCACATTTGGCCGGCTGAACTGCTCCTAGGCGCCTCCCATTCTGTGTATTTGACCAACAAGCCCCAAAATCTCAACTTGGTATAAGTCTAATGACTACCTTCAGGTGAGAAATGCGAGCTTGCAGCTGGAGGAGGATTCTGAAGAGGCCAGGCCGTTTTCACCGCCAACAGCGTCAAGACTGTCGCGGGATCGTCGACTTCAAATGTCGCATAAGACGAGTCTGTGTGAGCAATGTGAGTTGACTTTTACGTTTTTTTCTGTTAAGCATTTGTCATCTTTGAAAGTGATAGGGGAACATTGATCAAGCAATCTTGGTTATCACTACCAAGAGGAACCGCAGCCGTGGGCCCAGGTGAAGTGGGAAGAGGCGCATATCTCCAACGGAAAAGTTAGGCCCTAGTTATACATTGGCGTTTCCTTGCCTCTGTCTTCCTCGGCATGCCTGCTATGTATTAGTCGTTTTCGAAATCTTTTCAATCGCAGACTTCCTGCAAAACCTGCGGGGACATTTTAGGCCGAGTCCCAGGCCGATTGGTCCCGTTTGAGCCATGAACGAGACGTCGGCGACTTGTAAGGTCAGGTTTTCAATCTGAATCACTAAGGCGCCGCTTGGCGGGAATTACATCCAGCCCGGTTTCTTTTGCTTTGAAGGAGTCTATATGGAGCGTAGTTGTGATTGCAGGTGTTTTGCGGCCGAGCAAAGGATGATTATTGTGTCTGCCAGGGCGTCGAAAAGGAAAAAAAAAAACAGTTTTGACTGAGCGCATCTGAAGGCGATGAAAAATCGAGTTTTACTGCTTTGGCTGCTGCAGCGCTTATTTGGAAAGAGATCAGAAAAAAGTTAATGCTCGAGTCCTAAGCTGATTGGTTCCGTTTGAGCCGAGAAGGGGACGTAGGTGATTTGGGGTCCTTTTCAAACAGAGGCGTCGAATCGGCGAAAAGACGGGGGGGGGGGGCGCAAAAAATTTCAACATGAAAGGGCTCGCACCTCCGAGGGGTATAACACCATGGCACGTTTTACCCTAGGCAGAAGACCTACTCGAAGGTATCAAAAACTGGCAAAGTCGGAGGACGGGAATTATCCACGAAAACCCAATGGTATTCGCAAAAATCTACATGTTCTGTTCACCCAAGAGTGAAGCGCAGAGTGATCTGCTATTGTGCCGAAATATCCAAGTCCTTGTTCTCCTCGGGACAAACGCAAAGTGTTTCGAGTAAAATAGTGGCTGTTCTGCAGAAAGTCATACGTTTAAACAACTGGCAGTGAGTGGTGTTTTGGGATAAACCGCTTAGTTTTCGAAACAACAGCGACAGTTCTCATGCGATGGCAGTCGGACTGAACAGAACTACGTGTGCGTGAGTAATCTCGGAATCCATAGTTGCACCGAAGCCGTTTAAGGCAGCGTTCACGTTCATAAACGTGAGAGTTAATAATGTAAATCGAACCGTAGGGCTTACACAAAAATATCTACGCATTTCGAAGCTCTAAAAACGAACCACAATGCAGATACATGAGTAGCAAGTTTGGACGCGCCTGTATTCTTACGCCTCTTGTATTTGCCCTCCTCTTCAATAAGGGTCCTGGCCATCCTCGCCATCGGTACTGTTGGTGGATTGCTTTACAAGTAATCCACATATGTTACCGACGGTGGTGATGGCTCAGTACCCTTGTTTTGAAGGGAGAGGGCGAATACAGGGGGCGTGAAAATACGGGCGGGGCCAAACTTGCTACTCATTTAGCAGCATTGTGGGTTATTACTGACGCTTTAAAATGCACAGGCAGGCATTCTGTTGTAACCCGTTCAGTTCGATTCACTTTCTTGTCTCAACCACGTTTACGAGCGTGTACGCTGTTTTTAAAGCACTGGTCAGTGCTCGGGCGAATCGCGTTTCAAGATTGTCCTCACTGTGAGTTGTTTTGGTGGGTAAACAGGTCCACCGAAACGCCAGTGATAAGCGCTGCCCTAGCCGGGAACGTCATGGCGCCTTTCCGGCAGCGACTCTGACAAGGGAACCACAATAAGTCATAGTGACCATTCCAAATGAAATGTACTTTTCTAGAACCATTTTCGGACGAAAAGTCCGAATATGCCCATCGCAGCTGCCTAGACCCAGTCCGAAAAAAGTTATGAGCGTTTTTTCAAGCTTCGCGGCAAGGTAAGGGTACCCCCCATGGAATTTTTAGGGTGTTTTTAAATTTTTCTCCTGATTTCGGTAAAAACATGTATGTAGGGGTAATCTGGGATGCTGAACACGAATATGGGGTTTGCTTGCCCAAATTTTGAGGTTTACTGTAGGTTACGGTAGGTAACATGCCATTTAGGAGACAAAACCTACCTCAATTTTCCGATAATCGACAAATGGACATCAAATTCGTATTCAGCACCCCAAATAACCCCCACATAGAAACTTTGAGACAAATCTGAGACTTTGACCAAACTACCGTACACCCACCGTAATCTACCGTAAGCTGCCAAAAATCGATAAACCGACATCAGATTCGTGTTCAGCACTCTAAATAACCCCCAGAAGAACGATTTGAGCCACATCTGTCGTCACATTCCGGAAATCGTCAAAAGTCGCAATTTGCCATCAAATTCTCCCCCGATGGGAATATGTGAACGAATACAGTCGAAAACTTCGGAAAATCGATAAATGAGTCTCAGATTCGTGATCAGCGCCCCAAATAACCCCCCAGAGCGAATTTTTAGTCAAATCTGGAATATTTTCCTAAAACGCTTCGAGAGCCCTCTGATTGGTATAAAAAACGCCCACCCGAAAATCCGTACAAGTCCAAAACGCTGTTAGTCTGCGCAAAGTTTGGAAAATGTTCCTTGAACCTAACTTTGCTTAGTGGGGTAGTTTTGGACGCTGAACACGATTATGAGGTCAGTTTCCGGATTTTCGTAAAAAAAATGCACTTTTTGGAGGGTACAATAAGTACGAAATTCGGAGAAAAAATGCCTATAACTTTTTTCAGAGTGGGTCTAGGCAGCTGCGATGGGCATATTCGGACTTCTCTTCCGAAAATGGTTCTAGAAAAGTACATTTCATTTGGAATGGTCACTATGACTAATTGTGGTTCCCTTGTGAGAGAGCTTAGCGATAACATAAGTGTCCATCAGGGTTTTCTATTAGTGGTGTGTTGACAGGATTCCCCGATTTAGCAATGATTTCTGAACAGGATCGATTCTGTCGTCAGCGCGTGGAGTTGGTGGGACCGGCCAGCCATCATTGTTAGTTTTACGATCATATTGTAAGTGGTGTTATGGGATGCAGTTTGCCATCCCTTGTGATTCTTCGTGTGACACAGGTTATGAAGAGTCGAGGGCGTTCTCGTTCTTCAAGATCTCACTGTTTTGAACGGGGGACGATCAGCTAAGATTTAGTGGAATTATTCGGAAAAATAAAATCAATAGGTCGAGAGGAAACTCCTGAAAAGCACCTGGCCGTCTGCCTACAACACTGGCGGTTGTAGAGTGGTGGGGTTATCTTGCGACTACATTGTCACAAAGGACGAACTCAGCGGCGCCTTTGGGTGCGAACTAAACGGTCTCGAATTTGAAACTGATGGGCTCAAGGGCAGGAGAATCAGTTGTTGTGGCGAACTGTGCTGAGGTGCTTACTTGGAGCACAAGGCGGTCCGTAGCAGACGACAGCCTGTCGCGGTCGCCATTAGGTGCGCTAGCTTCGAAGTGCGCTTAGACCAGCATGAGGCGCGGTAATTAGCGCTGAACATGTCTTCTAGAATGACTCGAAACTTGCCTAAGCAGAGATGCCAGGAAGAGGTTTGGAGCGTCAGATTGTTACGCGGAAACAGTGTAGGCCATCTTCTTAAAAGAAATGAATTTGTTCTTCTCCCGCTCTCCCTTCGGAAGTCTTGACAGAGTCAGTAATTTATCGTTCGCAGCGTGGGTCACCGGGATGCAACTCTGCGGGGGTCTAAACAATCATTTGTACTCCCGCCGCCGAGCGTCGCGGTGAAGTTCAATCTAATAGTCTTGATCGTGCCGCGCCTCTTGATCAATATTATGGAATAGCATTTTGCTGAGCCGCTGGGCAGAGGGAGTATAAACGACGTCAAGTGACGCTGAAGGTATGCAACTTTATCTCACTTCCTAGCGACCACTGCAGCCTACTTGTCGCTGATGGTGGGGACATCGCAGCAGTAGCAGCAGCCACTAATATGATCAGTACCATCGCTGACACCGTGCCGTATTTGGACACGTTGCATGCGCCAGTCATTAAGCGGTATGCGTCAGTGTTTGAACGTTGGCGCACAATGCTCCAACGACTTGACGCTTGTCGTTGGCTACGGACGGAGCCGAAGGGGTCTGCAGAGTGTAAGTGGCGGCGTTCCTCGCAGCGAATAGCATCGATGGAGTTGTAGTATCGACTACATTGAGCGAGAAGGGCGACCGACGCCGCTGCGATATTGTTTGAAACATTTATCGCCGCGTCAAGCTTGGTGCTAAGCGACCATTAGCTGTTCGCTACAACTCTGCCGACCTCTGGAAGCGTCGGAGGTGTCGAGCCCTGACATACTGCGTGTCACTGTCTGTCGCTCGTTGCAGTGCGATGTACTGGGACAGGGAGCCGCGTGAAATAGCGGCGTTTCTACGCGGACACTGACAGCGCGGTCTTGAAAAAGGGTCTTTCGAACCATCCGCTGTGCTCTTCTACAGCGACCGAGTGTCACAAAAATGAATAGTTGATTTGGATATAAGGGAGAACGTTGGCTGCCTTTCTGCCTCTAGTCCAGATTTTGAAAATTGTTGCAGAAAGATTACGTTTCTATCTAACAAAAGAGTTTTTAATACCATGTACAGTCATTGGAAATGACCATTTTCCCTCACAGTAATACCAAATAGTCGTGCAGTCCATACAGCCTACCAGAGCGAATCTCAGGATTGACTACAAACTTTGATATGATCAATTTTATGGTGAACACTGTTTTTATTCAGACGAAACGAACGGAATCGATCGCAATCGATGCACAACCAGCTGAAATACAACAAAATAACACAAAACTACCTTTAAAGTAACTAGCCCAACCATGCGAGTTCCTGGTTGGACCAACAAGCAGCGTTCGCTCTGCTAGATTATGACAGGAACGTCCAACTCGAATTGGCCGTTATTTATGCCACCTCTTTTTGGGATCTGCGAGCGCAGATCGTGACTGCACCAGAGACTGGAAGCGCACCTGCCAAAATTTTGTTCAGGAACGGCTTCTGTTGAGCGTTTTCGCTGGAATCAGTTCAGAGGTTAGTTTACATGCTGTGTGGACATCCATCCAAGTGACGTGAACGCGGCGGGGGCGAAAGCATTATGGTTTTGTAGTGTTTATCGACCATAATCACGACGATCATGTCCGAATAATATATTTGTGGGCGTTATGCGTGCTGACACCCACAGAGGTGGCAATGAATTGCGTGAAACGTCATCGTATTCATGGATTTCGAGGGAGAAATCTGGTAAAGATACAGAATTCTATGGGCTAGTACGACTACAAGGCTTGTCATATAGTGAGGGTGATCACCAACTAGTATCTTGCTAGCTCCGTGGGAACGCCGAAATGAGCCACCGTTTTTCTTCTCTTTCCGGAGAATGGAATGTCGCTGGAATGGGGCTTTGCTATTCTATAAATGAAACGAATATAACATTCTCTTGTGAGCCTGAATAAGCACTGAGAAAAGTGTTTTGCGTTCACGAAATCGATGTCATCGCGATCCAGACGAGACTTGAAGCACACGGAACGTAAGCTTTCACTTGGGACCAAATGCATCAACGAACGCTACATGGCTGTGGCAAAATTTGGGGATGGTGACATCTGAAAATAGAAAGTTCTTCTCTCGCGAAAGCAGACCAATGTATTCGTGGATACTGGTTCAAGTAGGCTGTCATCAAAGCCTCCTTAGGAATCGCCTTGCGAGGGTTGGTAAAGGTTGGTTCTGGATTAGCCCCATTCCACCCTCAAGCGATCGAGGGTCCGATCTACCTCCAGTGGAACATCACCCTCGTTCTATGGCCGGAAACCGCTGCCTCAGCGTGCGGTGTCTGCATGTTGCCCCAGCCTGCCAGTGTTGACAAGTGTTGTACTCTCTCTTACTGGGGATTGTATTTCTTTTTGCCACAATATCACCTGATGAAGCTCGATGAATCCTATGGCACGTAATTGTGACCTTTCCAGTTGGGCTCATGATCAAACAACGCCTACATTCATGTGTTCTCACCTTTATTGTCAAACACAAAAAAAGCTCATATAGATTCACCCATGACATTTACGTCACTTAAACGGTCATCCCCATTATCACGTATATGATGAATGCACGATCTAGGTTTTGGAAGCGTGTAAAAAGCCTGACAATGTGACGTAGGGTAGGATTAATTTTATCAGGGTGTATCTATGTTTGTCTGATTCTAGCGGAGTTTTATTATTTATGGTTTTTTCTAGGATGTCAGCTAAGGGAAGCTGTTTGAGGAGGGCTGAACATCTTGAGCGGTTGGAAGGATATTATGTACAGAAACGGGCTGGGAGGAGCTATCAAGGGAAACTCTCCAGCGTAGTTAGGAGCGAGCGAAATTAAGTACATTCCAAGGGTTCTCATGCTACCAGTAGTTAAAGCAACAGTAGTAACTTGAGCCTAAGCCTCTCAAAAAGTTACAAGCTTAAAATGGTAGGTGTATCACGAAAAATTTGATGTTCTCTAACCACTCGAAATTCGACACTTATTTGTGATGCTTAGTACGAATATATTGTTTGTTTTCGGTTTTTCGGACGGCTTTGGTAGATAACGGTAGGTTCGTGGCCATTTTTCTACCTCAACCGACAGTAGTCAGTCGAAAAACCTAGAGGTAACATCATATTCGTGTTCAGCACCATAAGCAAATTCCAGAAAGAAATTTGGGGATAGACCAAGAACTTCGATTTCAAAATTTCTACGGAGCGTAATAATGGATTTTTAGCGGATTTTGTGATTTTGTAAATTCGGTCGCTTCTGGCTTATACAAGATGTTCTAGCCTCGAAGCTTCAAAGTTAGTATGATGGCCCAGTCCCCACTCAATAGTATTTTTTCGTCAATAATAGATTTTTTAAAAATTTGATCCCTGCTATTGTTATCGGTTTTCGGGAGAAAAATCGATCGATAATTTACAAAAAATACTATTGAGTGGATACTTGGCCATCATACTGACTTTGAAGCTTTGAGGCCGAAACTTCTCAGGTAATCCAGAAAAGACCGAGGTTGCCAAATCACAAAAGCCGCGAAATATCAATCATTACGCTCCGTCCAAAATTTCTGCAAATGCTATCATCTAGTTCTATGGTGGCTCCAATATCCTGCCAACTATGACAGGCTTGGTGGTTGACGTCAAAGTAAATCGAAACAGTCACAGAGGTCCAGCACTGAAGATAATCACTGAATCATAGCACGTATTTCGCAAATGAGCAGGCTTTAGCCCAAGCGGAAGGCAGCTTGGAATATAGAAGAATTTGTGCTTTTGATAGGTGTGTCGCTTTTGGGCGGAGGACCAACGTTGGGAGATTGAAAAATCTCCAAATTTAAGTGGCGAGAAGCTCTCGCTCAAGCCTAGTTTCAAGGGCGGGAATTTATGAAAATTTAGCTTCCTGGCAAAAGTAACGATTGGGTGATAGTGAAAAAAAAACTTCAAAAATATCTTGAAATATTTTTAAAGTGATTTGGCGTGAAATAACCTGGCGAAAAATGAAAAAGCTAGGAAATGAAGTGAAATATCCAAAAATGCGATTTGGTGGTCGATCATTTCACAAGCTTCTCCGCTAAACTTATCAAAACGAAATCAAGCGCGCAACGGAAACATTAAGCCATTTAGAGAAAGCTGTAATAAGGGAATCAGCATAGGTCAAGCTAGGTGAACTCCATTCCATATCGTGCTTGATTTCGTTTTGATAAGTTTAACGGAGAAGCTTGTGAAATGATCGACCACCAAATCGCATTTTTTTGGATATTTCACTTCATTTCCTAGCTTTTTTATTTTTTGCCAGGTTATTTCACGCCAAATCATTTTCAAGATATTTCAAGATATTTTTGAAGTTCTTTGTTTTCACTATCACCAAATCGTTACATTGCCAGGAAGCTAAATTTTTAGAAATTTCACATATTTTTTTCCGAATGTTCCCTTTCTGACTCCAATTTTGCTCAACGATTTCCATCTCGGAATGATGAAGCATCTAACAGACGATATTGTCGTATGAGTACAATTTTTGAAACTTATCACCAAAACCATAAAAAACCACTCATTGCCGCATTTTGTGCAACATGTGAGAACTCTATATTATTGATAATTAATATTTGATCTTGCATGATGAGAAGAATTTTCCAAACAAGTGACTTGTTAGAGCCATCGAAGATTAAAAATAATCGCGGCATTTTGTGCAGCAGGCGAAAAAATCACTACTATTGATTGGTATTTATCGATAATGACTGATGAGCAAAATTCCCCAACCAAGAAAACCAATCCCACCAGCAATCACCACTCCTCGCCGCATTTTGTGCAAAAAGCGCGAAAATCGATATTATTGATTATCGATCGATGACATATCATGAGTAAGAATTCTGACAAGTTCAGTACTTACCTCCGACGACCTGTGTTGACTGGCTGAAGATTCACCCACACACCCCGGTCTCCACAGCCGTAGCAGAAAAAAGCAGTTTTCGTGCTCCACGGCTAATTTAGTATGTAAACTTTCGATTTTGAGGTGCCCTTCAAAGTTAGGGTATCAAGTTCAAAATGGAATAGGAGCGACCTGCATCCATTTCTAGCCTCCAGTCCGAAAATGAGCTTCTTAGCTCAATTTTAAGTGTACCAACAAGATCGTGTACGCCGTCTGAAAAAAAGGAGATTAACAACAAAAACGCACGGTCTTCCACTTCTTACTCGAAAACCAATAAACCATTCCAAACCATTTTAGGGTGTTACAACCAACTTTTTGCGCTCTTTTCAATGCAATTTAGCCCTGATTTCTATGTTCACTCTGAACTGAGATTTCGAAAAAGGGGTTGCGCGCGGGGCCGATTCAAAACCAAATCTGTTGCGCGCTTAGCGCGCACCACAATCACATTCGGAGGGGGGGGGACTGAATGTTCTGCCAGTGCAGTCAGGCTCAAATTCGATCGCCTTGACTTGTCACTCCTTCACTCTTTCAGTGACGTGCGCGTTCTAGAGGTATGAGGTTGAGGGTCTTGTCTTAACCACTTCACTTGGAAATTAGTATTTTCTTGAAAGATTGCTGGCGTTTCAGCTCCGTCAACGAAGTGGAAATCGCGTTCTCGCCTAAGTTCGTGTGGTTCTCAGACCGATGATGAGCATGGCCGACAAGTGGGCATGGGGATTATGCTGAATGCGGCGGAGAAGAATTTCTTGTTTCAGGTGGGAGATGTTTTTTGAAATTCATGGTACTCCCCTTCATCTTTAAAGTGTTGATTGGATCAGCCAGCCTTTTTCTTTCCAGCACATTCCACTGGTTGAGGCTGAGATGTCACGACTGGAAATGCGAATTACGAGCGCCGCAGCGAACTCCATGACGTTCTTCATCAATGTTAATAAGGTAATTTGATCAGTGTGGTTTTGAGCAGTTTTTTTTGTGCCTTCGATTACGGATGGTGTTTGTCGGACAATGGGTACTTTGTGGGTGGGGTATGTGCTTTCTTGAAGGATATTTCGAGGTATTCATCATAACACACCAGGCGTCGCTGATTTTCGTCGAAAAATAGGTCTACGAGGTGGCGTTTTTGAATTATAAATTTACAAGGGAAGCGTTGTTAGTGGTAGACGCATCTGCGAAAACGACTGGTACTGTTAGTGTCTCTTGAACCTCAATAGTAAAACTACGCAGCATCCCGCCTCGAGCTGCAGGTTCCAAGAAGTTATAAGCGTTTTTCAGCATCAGACATTTTTAGGGTGTTTCAGAAAATTTTCCCGGATTCAGCTCAAAACTTGTGTTTGGTTTAAATATAAGGTGGTGAACACGAATCTGGAGTCCGTTTGTCGAAATTCTGAGGTTTACTGTAGGTTACGGTGGGACCCATGTCATTAAGGGGGGGGGACCCTCTTTAGTATTTCGGAAATCAACAAATGGACGTTGAATTCGTATTCACCACCCCGAATAGCCCCCGTATACGAATTTTGAGTCAACTCTGAGACTTTGACAGAACTCTCGCATACCCATCGCGATCTACCTTAATCTGTCAGTAATCGATGAACGGGCCTCAGATTTGCGCTCAGCACTCCAAATAACCCATAGACACATTTTGAGCCATTTCTATCGTAGCGTTTCCGGAAATCGTCAAAAGTCACATTTTGCCCTCAAATTTTCCCCCAGTTGGAGGCGTTCAACGGATTTAGTCGAAAGCTTCGGAAAGTCGACAGATGAACCCCAGATTCGTGATCAGCGCCCCAAATAACCCACCTGGGAGGATTTTAGGTCAAATCTGGAACTTTTTTCTTAAAGGCACTCAGAGTCCTCAAATTGGTATAACTAGGGCAGCTTTCATAGTCCTCACCGCAAGAGCGGCACGCGCGGGACGAGCGGTGGACTATGGAACTTTTTACCGCGCGTCACGCGCATTAAGAACTCTATAGTCCTCCAGCACCGCCATAGCGGCGCCACCGGAGATTTCATAATGGCTTTACGCTCGTCCCCCGTGTGCCATGCGGGGAAAAGTTTCATAGTTCACCGCTCGTCCCGCGCGTCACGCGCGGACGAGCGGTGGACTATGAAACTTTTCACCGCATGGCACACGCGGGACGAGCGTGAAGCCATTATGAAATCTCGCGGCAGCGCTTGCGGTGAGGACCATAAACGATGCCTAAACGCTCAACCGAAAATCCGTACCTGTCCAAAATGCTATCAGTCGGTATAAAGTTTGGAAAGTGTGCCTTCACTCAAACTTTGCTCAAGGGGTAGTTTTGGACGCTGAAAACAATTATGAGGTCCGTTTCCTGATTTTCCAAAGACTAATGCGCGTTTTGGAAGGTACAAAAAGCCAAAACCACGACCGTGTTAAGCTTGTAACTTTTGGGAACCTGTGGCTCGGGGCGGAATACTGCGCAGTTTTACTGTGGAGGCCCAAGAGATACTAAGAATGCAAGTCATTTTTGCTGGTGCGTTTACCGCCATAAACACTCTCCTTGTTAGAGCAGGCACAATGCCCTAACTCAGGCGATTCTCGGCCCCGAGCCGCCTGACAGTTTGGCTCGTTCTCCCAATCTGGTGTTTGGCTCCTGTTGCCATCCGGGCCGCCGCTGTTGCCTTTCGGGCTACTGCTGTTGCTGTCCGGGCTCTTCCAGTTGGCCCAAACGGCAACAGCAGTGGCCCGGAGATTGGGAGAACGAGCCGAACCGTCAGGCGGCTCCGATTCCTTTTCGGTGCGGCTCGGGGCCTAGAATCGCCTGAAAAGAGACAGTTGCCCGATAGTATATAGTGGTTAGCAATTACGGTTAGACTATAATGCTTCCTCGTTGTTCATGAGGAAATTGGCTGTATGACTTCTAGCAGGTAAGAAGCGAAACTGTCAACCTATTGCCAAGGAGGGGGGTTTGCACTATTTTCACCAGCTGCTAGCACTTTTTGGCTGTTTCGAAGTCTTTTCTATCTTTTCCGCTTCAACTGTAGTACCTACCGGAGTTTATAGATATTTGAAAGCTGTTTGATCGGTTCTTAGGGAAGAGATAGGGAAACTCCCGCCTCAAAAGTGACAGTTGTCCGCTGGTAGTTCTCGTTGAAGGCAGTGTTTTCCATGAAAAGATTCGCCCGTTTTTTTGGCAAACACGTAGGTTTAGGGTTCCTCCAAGAAGAGTAAGAATGGAAGTGCGGTTGAAAATCTCGTGGATCAGTCGACTCATTGGATCACCGCGCTCACGTCAGATGACAGTTGTCCTGCGTTCGTTTCACCAGAGGAACAGTTGCCGATTTTTTGAATAATCTTTAACGCGAAAGACTCTAACATCCAAGCATGTGCATTGGCCCTTCTTTTTTTTTGAAGAGTTTTCATTACGAGAAACAGAAAATAAAGTCACTCACCTAAAAATTGTGAAGCGCAAAACCATTTCCGGCGTTGGGTTTGACGCTTTATCCGCAGTCCCTCGAAACAGCAGTATTCAAATATCTCAGAGGTGTCTTTAAACAGTTTTTCGGCGCTACTTGAGATTTTTGTGAAAATTTTTCCCTAATAGTGGACTCAGGTAGTTTAAAACTCGAAAACTAGATTACGGTTTTTTATAGTGAACGCTGCTTTCAATTGAGATTGCGTGACAACTGAATGTCGCAGAGCTTTTTTTCAAATCCAGTGACGAAGCGTCCTTTAGAGGTCTTTATAACTAAAAGGTCGAGCTTTTTTGTCTTCTTGAGACTTAATTACAACGCGCTAATTATAGGAACAGTGAGTGGCGTCATTTGAAGCGTTTTTTACTTTGTTTTGGTTGAATTCTCCATTTCGCCAGTGACGTGATGGGGGTAATTCGTACAATCGATCCACCTTACTTCAGAGGATTGAAGTGGTGCCATATATGCTTCTGGGGTGAATAACCTAGCCAAACCAGTAGAAAATTTAGTTTTTCTCGAAAACTCTATGGTGGCAGTGTGCCAGCCACGTGAGGAGCTGAGGATTGGTTGCTGGGAAGCGGATTGTCGTCATCCTCGTGATGGTCGTTGGCATTGATGTGGATGACGACATTAGCTGTCGCAAGTGCATTCACGAGACGACTAACGAATACGCGTCGCGACGCGCGGGCGATTAAAAAAACTCAGAAATTGCGTAGAACGCGAGAACAGTGGCTCGACAACTCACGTATTTCTCGCGTAGGGGAACTGACATAGGCCAGTGATCAGAGTGTTGTGTGCCAAAAAGGTTTTGTGGGTTCTGAAGTTGAAGGGTGAGTGAGGGGCATGCTTACGAGGGAAGTGTCTTAGAGCCCAAAGGCAGCGTTCAAGATAAAAAAAGTATTCTATTTCTAGATGTTTTCGAGTTGGTAAGTCCATGAAGTAGAGGTTAATAGGGGCAAGACCTCACAGAACTCTCAAATACCGGAGAAAACGGGAAACTTGAAATATTTAATCACGCCTGTTTCGTGCGTTATGGGAGACTGCAGACAAAGCGTCAATCGTAACTTCGTAAAAGGTTTGAGTTCTAAAATTCTTATGTATGTGTCTTTCTTCTTTGCTTCTTATGCCGAAAACTATGAAAATATGGCGGACCAATGTTTTTACTGGATGTTTGAATCTGTCGGGATAAAGAGTATTTAAAAAAATCGGCGATTTTTCCTTTGGCGAAACTAGTGATGGGCAACTGTTATATGACGTGGGCGGGGTGAACAAATGGGTCGGCTGGTTCACGAGATTTTCACCTATTTCCTGGCCATGTTCGTCGTATTTCCGTTCCTACTGTTCTTAAAGTGACCCAAAGTTGACGATTTCCCTAAAAACGGCAACGCTTTCGTCGTGAACACTGACTTTAACGCTCTAGACACTTCCCTTGTTAACCCATGGGTTTGTGACTGAGTAAAGGTTTGTACTTTACACCGGAATTTTTGTTCCTCTAAACACACTATACCCACCGTAACCTACAATGGGCCTCAGAAAATCGGTAAACGGACCCCAGATCCATGTTCATCACCCTAATTATCCCCCCTTCCACTTGAAATTTTCGATCCGTATGTCACGCGGCTGACTCGGCATAGCGCCGGTGGTGGACCCAACACGGTGAATGATTGTTCTCGAACACTTTCGCTGCAGCGACAAGGAAGTATGCCATTGCCCTTAGGCGGCGTTCATAGGATTTGCGGAGCGGCGCGATGATATATGTCAGTGCGACGCGAAATGCGCGTCGCGTAGGAGTTCAGGTGTAAACGCTGTGCAAACGTTGGGCTATTACGCGCAATAGCGTACGAACGCACTTTCGCGTAAACATGCAACAGCGTTTTTCAACCTAAATTAGCAACAAATTTTTCGTGTTTGTATGAGTGCAAAGGGTCCGCTCATTTCGCTGTTTTTATTGTTAGATTTGGATGTGCTATTAAAAACCCCTGAAGAAAACCAGCAACGAGTTTACCTTTGCGAGAAGACCATTGCGTCGCGTTGAGATGCAGCGCGACGTGATCGACTCGAAGCGACCATCCTTTGGCGGGGATCATACCTGCAGCGGCCAGCGACGCGACGCAATATTCACCATCAATACCGACCGAAAATCGATATGCCCGATATGCACTGTCGCCGTCAGTCGCGGCAAGTGTGATTCCGGTCTTTGCGCGTCAAATACGATTTATCGTGTCACTACTGTGAACACCTAGCGACGACGCGACGCGACGTCGCTTGATCGCTACGCTGGCTAATTATAATGTGGCGTCGCGCCGCGAGTGAACTGTGAACGCCGCTTTAGTTCGACGATGGACGCGACGCGACGGCATTTCATCCACATCGTGGCGGATTCCCCGAATGAATGCCGTAGGATAATACCATAGCGTTTACAGGGCGGATCCAGTGTTTCTGTCCTGAAGCGCAAACTTGGTTGAAATGGTAAACAGCTGGATTGGATTTGAGATTACGAATGGATTTTGAAATTTGTAAAAGAACAAAACTCGGTTCATCGAAATGATTGCCGGCAGTTTTGTGCACGTGGGAGAGTTTTGATGGCTGTGTAAACTGTGCTAAGTCGGTTTAGAATCGCCGCGTTCGGCTGGAATCGACTGAGTGTGTATTACTAATCGAATTAAACGCAGCCATGTGACCTGACGGGGATGGCGAGCTGGCCATTCGCCAACTCGCCCATGACGCTGTCTGGGAGTCACGGCATGACACTAAGGTTGTCGAGCGTCGTCGTTGGAATGCACGCGCAATTTGTTTGCTCTAGTAGGGGGTTGCTAGGGAAGAAGCAGGGTGTAAGGGTTATTCAGCGGTAGAATGGACCAGAACGGGTTGTTCCCAAGGGTTGAAGGGCTCACCCAGAGTCGGTTTGCCAGCATGACAAGGAAACTGGCTACCTTTGTGTTGTGCGTGAGTTCGCCTACAATGTTCCGAGGAAATGTGAATATTGTATTCAGTATGAAAATCTGATGGCCTTGAGGTCTGTCTCGTGTATAGTTGCGGGGCGAGCGAGGAGCGTATAGCACTTTCCTCAAAAACCAGTTTGCAGATAGACGCAACGGCTTCTTCATGCACTCGCGCGCCAATGATATTGTTCGACGGAGCAATATGACATCAGGGCAGAAAATGTTCCGGGCTCATTTCTTTGGCGGGAGTGCAGTTTTCACTGCCACGGCTCTTCACTCGATGTTATTTGATACGGTTTGTGATCGAGATGAACGTAGGTTGAGATGAGTCAACTATAAACTATGAGCGACGCAAGAAAGATTCAGGACAGACTGTCATGATCCATGGTTTAAAAGGGGTCGGGGAGGACCGATTTAACCTAAACCAAGAATCATAATACCGAAACGCGCTGTCTAGTAAAATCTGAAACAATTTGGAGTATGGAATGAATCAACACTATTAACAATACCATACGTCTACAAAGAAAGTCGTTAGGCAAAAAAAAATTACTAAACAGACAAATATACGAAATAATCCGAACGGTAATGCCATACAGTTTTACAGGGAAACCATTTTAGCGTATAACAAAGTGAGCGAAATGAAGTCTTAGGTAGCCAGAGTGTTCCGCCACTTGAAGATTTTCGAACCTTTCAGCGTTGGCCTTTCGGCCAAGTGCCGTACACCGTTCGGAAGCGCAAATTCTTTTCTATATAACGCTGTCGTCCACTTGGGCCAAATCCTGCTCATCTGCAAACTATGTGCTATAATTCAGTGGTAATCTCCAGTACTGAGCATTTTTGAGTGCTTCTGTTGACTCTAAGGTAAACCACCAAACCGGCCAGAGTTGACAGCATATTTGGGCCACCTTAGAACTGGATGATAGCGTTGGCGTTCTGTTTCGACGGAGCGTAATTACTGATTTTTAGCGGATATTGTGATTTTGCAACTTCGATCTTCTCTGACTTCACTAAGAAGTTTCGGCTCGATGCCTCAAAGTTGAGTATAATGGTCAGGTCTCTATAGTATTTGTTTTCGTCGGTTATCGACCGTTTTCTCAGAATTCGATAAAAATGGCGAATTCGGAATCGAATCACGAACTATCGATTATTGACGAAAAAACGAGGCTCCGAGGCCGAAACCTCTCGGATAAGCTAGAAGAAACCGAAGTTGCAAAATCACAGAATCAGCTGAAAATCAGTAATTACGCTTCATCGAAAATTTTTGCAAACATCTTGTTCCAAGGTGGCTCAATTATCCTGTCAATTTGGGCAGGTTTGGTGGTTTACCTCAAAGTAAATACAAGTACTGAAAGATGCTCAACACTGATTATTACCACTGAATTAAAGCATATAATTTGCAAATGGGCAGGCTTTGGCCCAAGTGGAAGGCAGCGCTGGATAGAGAAGGAATTGTGCTATGGATCGATATATCGGACTTGGCTGAAGGGACAACGCTGAATGGTTAGAAAATCGCCAAACTCAAGTGGTGGGAAGCCTTCGCTCCAACCTAAGCCTGGAAATCCGTGCAAGCCATCTATTTTTGCTGACTTCGGACCTCGGACTGCGCTAAAAGGGATTGCTTCATTGACAAGACCACCCCACCTGGATCTTACTTTTTGGATTTCATAATTTCTGTCCTATGTTTTCCAATTTTCAGGCTTGGCAAGATTTCTGCTCGTCCGTTTGCCAACTGCACAATGCTCCACGACTTCGTCATCCAGTATGGCTGAGTTTATTGGAACGCGATAACAACGAGAATGCGGTGGTGGCGGATTTCTGTCGACAGCTGGCTCGGCTAGTGGAAAAACTCGACACGAAACATACGAAATTGTTGGAAATTTACACATTTCTGGACTTAGTTGTTTCAGTATCTGTTAGAAAACTTTTTTTCAGCTTCCTGTCGAATGTGATCTCCACCGTGCTGATGCATCATATGTCGTGGGTGGCCAGTGTGGCGCCGCCTTTGCATGCACCAACGCACCTTCACGAGAAAAATCCGCTCGTCGGCTCGGTAGGGGACCATTCTATGTATGAGAATTTTTTCTGGGAAAAACCGTCGAAAAGGGTTCGAAATCGGTGCAGATCAATTATTTTGATCCACCTTAGTGGACAGTTTTCTGCAAGATTTGAAATATGAGAAATGTTTCTACATCATTTGAAACTAAACAAAATTGAGTCTTGAACAATGACAGTGATGGTTTAGTTTTGGTCATGGTTTAACTTCAACTCCGAAAAAGCAATCATCTCCTCTCGACAGATTTTTTTCTATTTTTTCGGTTGTACATGTAGTTACGTCCTCACATAAAACATTAAAATCTCGCCTGCGGCTGGCGCGATGATCGCGTGCGCCGGCCCGCTTATCTATTCAGGTCGAGAGAAGAACTTACCATACCGTCAGTGGTTGAGATTTGAACCGCCCGCGCCAGCCGCGCTTGAGATTTAAATGTTTTTTTTTTCCTGGGGACGCAAACCGCGAGCCTAACTGTACAAATTATGGACGAAAAATGAAATATGTTTCAATTTTTTAGTGCTCGGCATGGTTTTTTCACACTATTCAATGTTTTTAAGACTTTGTTCATGTTTTTTTTGAAAGGGGGCCAAGTATGCGCATCGACAACCTCGAGCAGAAGCTTTATTTTTATTATTTAGATTTTTTTTAAATTTCAGATATACAATGATGAGGCTCACTATATGCCGTATAATGCTCAAATCGCTCAATATCTGGAAATTAGTGGCAGTGTGGGAAGTGCGCATCGGATGGCAAAGGTACGCCTGTATTCGTGCACGAAGTTCAAAATCTACCGAAAATTCGCCGCGAACCTGAAGTTTACCTAGATTTTCACGTGAAAGCATCGAGAAATTGACTAGAATTCACCGGGGGTCCATCGAGAAGTGGGTGCCGCGAATACACCGCAAACATGCCGGAAAATCGCCGCTACAATAATGGAAAATTATCGTCAAAATAACGCTAGTTCGTCGAGAAATATGCCGTGAATTCACCGTGAAAAAAGACCGCGATTTTGTCGGGAAAGTGCCTCGAATTCGCCGCGAAAATATCTCAAATTTACAGCGAATTCACCTTGAAAATTCCGCTAATCGCTTGCGAAAATAGTTCTCGACTCTCTGACCTCGGGCCTCTGCTGGAAATCGAATGATGTCTGCCGCGACGCTACCGCTCGCGCTGTCTACACGATCGGTCACCAACTTTTGAAAGTGAAGAACCGGTTTTTAGACTGTTGTAAGCGGCTTTGACAGCGATTTGGTCACATCAATTCTGCAAGTGCTGTCGTATTTCATTCGATGTTCGGCCATACATCAGAAGGGTCTGTTTTTTCAAAAAATGTATTAGAAATATTTTTTTTTGTATTTCATTCTTTTCGTAAAATGGTATGGATCTCCCTGTATCGATTTTCTGGATAGTTTTTTAATATTTGAAAACCTTGACTTCATTTTATAGATTGTTTTGATTAATTCAGTGGGCACTATATGGGGTTTGTCCAATTTTTTCTTCACAATTTTTTTGTTATTTGAATGGACTATATATTTATCTGCTTTGAATTTTAGTATTTGTCCAGTAATGGCTCTAAAAAAAGGAGTTGGGTTAGTTCAGGTGATCAAAATAATTATGGATTCAGTATAGGAAAATCCATAATTTTTGTCGCTTTTCCTTTTAAATTGGAATATTCAAGCTTTTAGATTGAAATAAATATTAAAAAAATACTGATGAATTCAAATTTTTAAAATAATCAAATGTTTGGAAATGCGAATACTTCGGATTGTCAAATGAATTGTTCAAAAAAGTGTAAAATTTCAAGTATTCTCATTTCAAATTGAATGAATGAACTAGCAATTTGGACGATGTGTTTAGATTCCCTAGACAGTGTTTTCTTGAATATCACCTTTTTGAAATTCGAAATTGAATGATTGATTTTTTTTATTGAAGAAAATTGTCTTGACAGTTATTCTTTGAATTTGTGCTATGGATTTGTTTCATATATGAGAATTGATTCGAAAACCTGTGCTCTAATTTAACTAATTTTTAACTAATTTAACTAACTAATTATTCTCGGTATTTTATTTTGTAGGTGAAGGATTGTCCCGCATGAATAACAAAAACAGGCACTGAAAAATGAATAAAATCAAATTTGAAAAAAAATTTAATAATTTATTCTGGTTCTCAAAAACTGGTTCGAATTTGCGATTAACAATAGAATGCAATCAATCATGCGTTTTTTTCGTGTGAATAAATTAGTAGAATATCGTTACCTGAAATTGGTCGAATATTTAGAAAGGCTGAGTTCCTAAATTAATTGATTGGATCGAAAAATTACCTAAGTAACCATAATTTTCTGATAAATTGAATATTCCAAAGAAAAGATCTAATTTATTTTGTGAATAATTTGAAAATTTGAAAGGCCGAGTAATCAATCGAATGTTGAAAAAAAAAACTCGAGAGGCAAGTATCCCACTAAATGAAATATCTGAAAAAGAGAAATGAAATATCTGAAAAAGAGAGTAATTTCAAACTACAACAGGAGCTTTTAATCAAGGAATTAAGACTACTAAGTGTTTTAACATTGTAGCATTTGAAACAATGAATAATTGGAATATTGCATTTTGAATTTTTTTCGGTTTTCGATTTGTCCCATGTGTCGAAGAAAAAAGATGAAGTTGTTTCAAAATGTCGTGAGAATGAGATTTTTCACGGTAGGTTATAAAGGAAACAGTTTAGGCAGTTTCTCTCACGAAAACCAAGTTGTGTTCGAAAGTAAGCTCTATGCAGCGGTCATCGGGTTTGTGACCGGTCACGACGGGAGCGGTAATCGTAAAAAAATTGACTGAGATCAAAACTTTAAAGTTAGGGCGGTATTGTATCCCTGGACCTATAATACAGAGAATTTCCACCTAGGAGTGGGTTCGTGAATACGAAAAAAAGATGAAATTTTTGTTGGCCATCGATTTTCGAGGGTGTTTCTATGAAAACGTGGTTTTCACGTGAAATCAGCGCTTGACTGGTTGCACTGTTTTGTGGAGGTTGCTAAAAATAACTCCCTTTGTTAGTTTTGTTTAGTTGGGATGAGGTTTGATGGTGGAATTATTGCCCTTTTTCAATAAATGTATGTCGCGCCTCATAACTGTATTTAAGGAGGGGGGGGGGTTCCAGAATTTTGTACGGACCCGAATGGGGACAGAGGTTTTTGAGAAGCGTAAAATAGGTTATAGGCCCTACAATAGTCAGGAACATTGTGGTGATACTCCTCAGAAGTGGTGGTGTGCCTTGATTTTAAACCCCATAGTGCAGCATTTGTCCTGTCGATTTTCTGCGTGGGCTGTTCTACGTAAAGTTCTGTTTAGACAGATGCAGAACTAATGTACAGGACAAGGATGACATCGCTGGATGGGTGTATGCATTTGGGAAGAAATTTCGCCGAGGGTCTGAATGGTATAATAGAATTCGAGGCGCTAAAACTGCCAGTCCCACGAGAAGGTTGTTTAGGGACGCTATCCATGCTCCAGCCATTGCCCAGTGAAGCGCCTTCCAAAAGTCTATTTTTCTCCTATCTGGTGAAGAAAAAACGAATAAAACGTATATTTTTTGGTGTCTTAGCAACAAGAACCATCAATGAAGTTGATCCATTTTCAAGTCTCTGGCTGTTTGTGTCCTAGGGACCATCCATGAAGATTGCTCATTAGCGACGTGTGCCAACAGTTAGTATTGAATTGAAGCGAAAGTGTTTCGACACTTGACTTCGATGATTTTTGGAGCTTTCAGAGTTGGTCCTTTGGCCAAGCGCGGTAAACTAATCGAAGGCGTAAATTCTTTACTATGCAACACTGCCTTACACATGGACCAAAGCCTGCTCGTTTGCGAAATACATGCCATAATTCAGTGGTATTCTTTAGTGCTGAGCATCTTTGGGTACTTCTATTTATTTTGAGGTAAACCAACAAATCTGTCAGGGTTGACAGGTTTGGTGGATACTAATGGTTACAGACACTTGCAATATATAGATTTATTAACAAGTGCCTGCTCAGTGAACAGACGAACACACCATCGCCTTTTATACAGATTGGGGAGACGACCCCACAAACAAATATCATGCAAAGTTGTAATTACGCATATACTCACAGGGTGCACCGAGCCTCAAGCAATATCCCACCTATCAATTGTAGCGGCAATTATGAGGCACACCCTCGTGTAATTAACCTACCAGACACCACCCTCTGGATACGATGCCTAATGGCAGAGTTGTAAATGGTGTCTGAGCTATGGATGAACTATACAATGTTCATGACCGTTCTGATTCCTAGTACGTAATGCCATTTGCCCTAATCTATATATGTTATATTAGATATACATTCACAAGGTTGTGTATCCACAACACTGGGGCGGCCGGCAATAAGCGGTAGCTGAAATGTTGTACAGATATTAGGCCAATACTCACATGCACATTTGAAGGTTGAAAATAGTGCGCAATAAATTAACTTTATAAAATATTTGGTTGTTCACTACCAATGGTTACAGACACTTGCAATATGTAGATTTATTAACAAGTGCCTGCTCAGTGAACAGACGAACACATCATCACCATTCCATCGCCTTTTGTACAGATGGGAGATGGCCCCACAAACAAATATCTTACAAAGTTGTAATTACACATATACTCACAGGGTGCACCGAGCTTCAAGCAATATCTCATCTATCAAATGTATCGGCACCTATGAGGCACACGCGCGTGTAATTAACCTACCAGACACCACCCTCTGGATACGATGCCTAATGGCAGAGTTGCAAATGGTGTCTGGGCTATGGATGAACTATACAATGTTTTATGACCGTTCGGATTCTTAGTACCTAATACCATTTGCCCTAATCTATATATGTTATATTCACAAGGTTGTGTATCCACAACAACAGGATATTTGAGCCAGCTTAGAACTAGATACTAGTGTTTTTGGAAAATTTCGACGTAGCGTAATTACTGATGTTCGGCGGACTTTGTTATTTTGAAACCTTTGCCTTTTGCGGCTTATACGGGAAGTTTCGCTCTCAAAGCTTCAAGGTTAGGTATTATGGCCATGTCCCCACTTAATAGTATTGTCTTCGTCAATTATCGATCGTTTTTTAAAATTCGATTTCGACATTCATGGTCGATTCCCGAAAAATACGATAGATAATGGAAAACCACCAAATCCGCGAAAAATCAATTATTACGCTCCGTCAAAATTTCCATCAAACGCTGTCATCTAGTTCTTAGGTGGCTTAAATATCCTGTCTACTCTGACAGATTGGGTGGCTTACTTTAAAGTGAATAGAAGCACTCGAAGATGATCAGTAATGCAAATTATCACTGAATTATAGCTTATATTTCACAAGTGAGCAGGCTCTGGCCCAGGTGAAAGGCAGCGTTGGATAGAAAAGAATTTGTGCTTTCGATCGGTACATCGCACTTGGCCGGAGGGCCCACGCTGAAAAGTTTGAAAATCTTCAAAGTCAAGTGGCGGGAAACTTTTGTTCCAACCTATTAGAATTCGCTATTCTTAGGACCCCCTGTGAAGTTCATTCAGTCCTGTTCTATCGTTCTTCCAGTTACCATCAGAGAGACTACCCATGATGCTACTCCCATCAACTCTTTCTCTTTTCGAAGTTCATTTCTAATTAAAATCGATGTACTGAGTAGGCTGTCCATATAATGTGGGGGCAAGCTGACTTATCAATGGCTTTCATTGAAATGTGTGGCGTCTGTGTGCCGCGAGGTCTATCCCAGAGAATTATGCTGGGATTGCAGTTTGTTTTTCGCCGTCTAGACCTTACCTTTCCTCAGATGCGGTGGTATCGGGGCGCGATTTGCAGAAGTCGCGTGACTTTCGTTGTGCTGACGTGTGGGGTTTTCTCAAGTTTTTAATAGCCTTTTTAGTAGAAGGGTGACATTCCTACCGGGGTAGGCAGGAGGCGGGCAGGCATGCACAGGAAGCGCGCGATGATTTTGCGGCGGTTTTCGTTGAAATGCGCCTGGCCAACTATTTATCGTTGATCGGGGGTTTCGATGCCAAGCTCGGCGCCAGTTGGCCGGCCGCCCCGGCTGACGTCGTTGTTCAGATAGGCGAGGGAAACCCTGGAATGAATTGGGGAGTATTGGGAAAAGCCTAGTGATGATTTCATTGTAGGGACAAAGTCTTAGAACTGCTTCAGAGAGGTGTTTTTTAACGAGGGCAATGAAACGGGAAAATCGCCGATATACTTATGTCGAGTAGAGTCATCGAGTCTTGGTGTTGACTGAAACAGTCCGCATCGAGTTTTTCGACTACTCGATTTTTCGGAAATCGTAAAACAGAAATTTCATAAACAGAAATTTTTTCACGCGACCTGTAGCTGCAGAAGATTCCGAAGATTGTGGAGTAACGTCATAAAGTCTTCAGAACCTTTGGTTTCGAGCGTCTGACGCCTCCACAGAATTATCGCAGCTATACATATCGTGACCGAATTTTGAAGTTGATAGAAACTAGCCGGCGCTTTTGAACGGTGTTCAACACCTGCCCGAATTCCAGCGCTCATAGTGGTGAAAATTGATAAACTCGAAAAACTACCGCTACAACCCTAAAGATCAATTACTAAATGATTGAGGTCATCTTAAACTGAAGAAAAAACATTCACGAAATGAAAATCATTCGAACGCAGTATAATGAATGAACGAAATGGCTAAGAAACATAGAAGTCAATCCAACTATATATCAGTTTCTAGCAGAATACAAATAACAATATTAATATATGTTGAATATATGGCATTGCATCAACGAGTGTTTCATTTTCAGTAATTAGAACATTCAGTTAAAATAGGTACGTCCTGTAACCAGTTCAAAAAAAGAAAAAAAAAGAATAAAATATTAGATGCATAGTGTCTCGCCACTGTCCACGAAAATTCATACAACTAGTTAAAAGTAGACTTTGATTAGGAGAAAGCATCATTAAAGTCTACTTCTAACTAGTTCTATGATTTTTGCAGACAGCGGCGATTGAGTGTGCATCTGATATTCAATTTTTCCTTTCGAGCTGATCACATTTTGTACAAATTGCTCAATTCCCAATTCAAACGGAAACAGTTTAGTATGCAACGAACAAAATTTTGGGAAAATGTCTACTTTATTTGACTTTTTGTAAACAGGACTTCCAACTTTTAAATTAATTGCAATTGTGATTTAATTTTGAGTAATAATTTTTGTTTAGATGACGAGCGATGTTCACAATTACCAATCGCGCAGTCGTTTTCACCGTGCGCTGCGACTACGCCGGAATCGTTGGCCAGTCCTCCTTCCGAGTGTCCGCTGGATGTCACCTTCAGTCCCGGCAAGGGTTAGTTGACCTTCTGAAAAACATTCCGTCTTGTGGTTTTCCGATTTTTCGTTGAAAGCCATGCAATATGAAGGAATACAATTGCAGATTTTTATAGTGAAAATTAGTCTGGAGGGTGTGACCGCATTCCTGGATGTTTTTCGGGTGGAACACCCTGCACGGTGTTCGACGTTGCGAAAAATTCCTGTTGTAATTGATAGCTATCGGGCGGGATAATGAAAAAAGTTTCGGTTCAACTCACGCGAAGTTGCGTTCTAGCGTTTTTTCTGCGATGGGGAGCGGGCGGTAGAGGGTTGATTTATGGACCACCGTCAATCGTATCTTTAATGTGTCTGTAAACAGCTGTATGGATGAAAGTTTAGGGCGGATTTCAAATTTTCAGGGTAGAAATTGGGATCTGGGTCAAGCAATCCTGGAATTTTTTTCAATGGGAGGGTCGCCATGTAACTTACGAAGTCGGGAAGGGGTCGCATTGCCAGATTTTTTCTGCTATTCGTTTTCCTGGTTTCAACTGAGCTTTAAAACAGAATGTTTCCTACACAAACAAGAGTTTTTTCCGGCCCATATGTCAACCATTATTCGCCCTAAATGCTCGTCGAAATTGCAAATGTTCAAATTGCAAAACAATGGTTCGGGGCGGGGGGGGGGGCTTCCACTGTCAAGTATATTGTTCTGATGGGCCGTAGCTCAGCGGTTCGGTAAAACAGACTGATATAGGAGCCGAAACAAACAAAGCGGCATGTGGATCGAATCCACACCGCGGGTGTGGCTAAGGAGCAGTTCGGCTAGCACACGCGACGCGCGACGGAAAAAACGCTGTGCGCGCTCATCGTCCTTGGGGCGCGTTAACAAGGGACCTACGAAAAAAGTAGTCGTTGTTCCATTGTAGCCGTCCCCCCTTATCATTTTTTACATTTTATCCATGTTTTTTTGTTTACTATGCGCTTTTTTAGACGCAATGCTTCTCATACCATCGTTTCATTCAAATTCGCACTTTTTATACAAGTTTTTTTTACAGTTCTTTTTGTTTGCTTCTTGGAGTGGAATGGGAGATGATGATATTGATTCCGACGCCGACCCTACGTCTGACACACCGATCTTCATGAAAAAAATGCAAAAAACGATAAAGGGGAGCGGCTAAAATAGAAAAACAACAACTTTTTTGAGTGCCCTCGGTTAACGCGCCCCAAGGACGATGAGCGCGCACAGCGTTTTACCGTCGCGCGCGTCGTGTGTACCAGCCGAACTGCTCCTTAGCCACACCCGCGGTGTGGATTCGATCCACATGCCAAACAAAGCCGCTCATGTGAAGTGAAAAATAGAAAATTCTCCTGTTGGAAAAAGTGGTGTAGTGTATTTAGGCCGTTTTCACAATCGGCCTTTTCAACCTTTGTTTCCACTTATAGAAGGCGGCAGTCGGGCGAAGGTGCATCTAGTGAATGGTTATTGAAAACTACATTAGCTGAATTTTTTAGAATTTTGCTTTGATTTTCTACCTCATCATGTGTCCCTTGCCAACAGCAAAAATTTCCAGAAATTTTTTTCGCTTCGGCCAAGTTCTGCTTGGAATTAACTTGGAATCACCTCAAACGGTTTCTTTTACAATTCCAAAAGCAAAGCTTGGCCGAAATGAAAAAAAAAGATTTCTGAGCGATTTCTGCGGCTGGGAAGGGGCACATGGTGAGATGAAAAATCTCACAATAAATTTTATATAGGTAATTTAGTTTTCGATAACCATTCAGTAGATGCACCTTTTGCCTGACTGCCGCCTTCTAGAAGTGAAAATCGATGCTGAAAAGGCTAGTTGAAAAAAAACGGCTCTTTGACACCTCTTTTTCCAACGGGCAATTTTTCCCATTTCGCTCTTTACAGGAGCGCGAATTCGCTTTTTTACGGCTCCTATCTCGGTCTACTTTACCGGATCGCTGAGCTACGGCCGATCAGAGCCGAGTAGATGACACTAGAAGGCCCCGAGAAACCATGACGAGCATGTAGGTCGGCAGCGGTTGAGGAAAAGCTTCGTACAACTCGTGGTTGCATCAGGAATATTTCTGGTGGAGCTGAGTTAAAACCGAGAGAAAACGTGTTGAAAATGACCCTACCCAATTTCAGAAGTTTGGTGGCGACCCCCCCCTGTTTGAAAAACTTCCAACATTGCATGAATCTGCTCCTGAGACTATCGGCCACACCCTCATGCTAGGCCGCGCTTACTTCCCCTTTGAAGAGGAATGCTGTGTTGGGATTATTGAAGGAAAAAGGGCCCCTTAACTTCCCCGCGAACAAGGGAAGTATACAAAGCGTAGGTCGGATCTACCAAAACGACTAGTATCGTTAGTATCTGTTGTGGCTCAACAGTAAAACTGCGCAGTATCCCGCCCCGAGCTGCAGGTTTCAAAAAGTTACAAGCTTAAAAAGCTCGTTTTTTTGTGCTTTTTGTAGTCTCCAAAAAGCGCGTTGATATTCGGAAAATCCGAAAACGAACTTCATAAATGTGTTCAGTGCCCAAAACTTCCCCCCTGAGCAAAATTTGGGGGAAGGCACATCTTCCATACTTTGTTCAGACTGACAGCGTTTTGGACTTGTACGTATTTTCAGGTGGGTGTTTATTTATACCGATTAGAGGGCTCTGGAGGCTCTTCAGAAAAATGTTCCAGATTTGACTTAAAATTCTCCCAGGGTGGTTCTTTGGAGTTCTGATCATGAATCTGTGGTTAAATTGTCGATTTTCTGAAGTTTTTGGCTAATTACGTTTGAAACTTCCCAACCGGGGAAAATTCCGAGGGAAAAACGCAACTTTCGAGATTTCCGGACTTCTACGATAGATATGTCTCAAAATCACTCTGAGGGTTAGCTGGAGTGCTAAACACGAATCTGGAGTCCTCTTATCGATTTTTTGCAGGTTACGGTAGATTACGGTGGGTATATGGTAGTTTGGTCAAAATCTCAGACTTTAATCAGAATTTGTATGCTTGGATTATTCAGGGTGGAAAACGCAAATTTAACGTCCGTTTGTCGATTTTCAAGATACTATGGTGGGTTTTGTTCCCTAAATGACTTGTTACCCTACCGTAATCTACAGTAAACCTCAAAATTTCGACAAATGGACTCCAGATTCGTGTTCGCCACCCTAGATTACCCCTACATATAACTTTTGAGCTGAATCCGAGAAAAGTTTTTTTGAAACTCGCAAAAAAATGCCTGTTGGGTACTCTTGCCTTTTCGCGAGGCTTGAAAAATGCTCATAACTTGTTCGAACCTGCAGCTCGGGGCGGGATACTGCGCATTTTTACTATTGAGCCAGAAGAGATACTAACGATACTTGTCGTTTTGGCAGGTCCGACCTACGCTTTGTATACTTCCCTTATAAGCAAGGCCTCATTATGATCCCCCAATTTGGATACAATTTTGCACGCGCATTGTCACGTATGCACCCATGATTAATGCTAGTGAGGAACCAGCGATGCATTTTTTCTTCTCCTAAATACTAGGAAAACCCTTGCAGATACCGGTTTTCCTGATTTATGTCTGCAAAGATCGCGAGTATCGAAATGTGAGCGCGTCGGCGCGGTTATAAATGATGGTTCGTTGCGTGAAAAGAAAACTGAAATGTAGTTCCGGGTTCGTTTTTATGCGGCGGATAGACGGTTTTTTCCGCTAGAATGGGCAGAAGTTTTGCAGGGAGGGGGTGTAGCCAGGGCAAAAAAGGAGGAGAAGTCTATCACGTGAAAGCTGATGTTCGAAGACCGACCGATCTTTGTTATGCGCGCGAGAACGACGGATGCGATAGATTCGTAGCATTGCGCGGCGCATGGCGACGTCCGCGGCCCACATATTGTGGAAGTGATGGATCACTATACGGGACTGACCATGCCTATGCATATGTGAACACAGTGAAAGTCGATATGGGATATGTAGCCCACGAAAGGTCCGAGGGACTTTTTCAGGGAATGAAGACGATGGCTTGATCTGTTTGTTTTCAGAAGTACAGAAGAATGAAGCCAATCAGAATAATACTCATTGAAAATTATAACATGGAGAAGACACACGAACATGAAGCAAAAAAAGCCTAAAATAATACATATAGAACATAATTTAACATGAAAACATATAACATAAAATACTTGACAGTGAAATGGGTCCATGTCCTTTGTAATGTCAAAATGACAAACTTCGAGACGATGAACTGTGCTCAAACTTGTGAAGCACTTACACTGCAGGGTGCTTTATGAATATGGTGACAAAACTTTCTCACCTTAAAGCATCTCCATGAGCGCAACGATAATCAGCTTGTATGGTTTGTTCTTCTGCTCGAATGTCTCTCCCAAAATGCACAACGTTCTGTAGCGCGAAATGTTTTGAGACGAGTGGTGAGCGAAAGCCGTCCCCGATTTTTCACAGTAGATGGGTCCCCGATTTTTCACAGTAGAACTCGTCGCTAAGTCGGCCTCGATAGTTGTTCCTCGTTCCCGCGTGTGACCGTGGAGAACTAATTCAATGGGGTCGTTATGGAGCAGAGGGTGTAAGCTCCAAAACATAGCACAACAGGAGTCCTTGGATACTCTAATAAATGAGCGCAAGAACGAGATTCTGAAACTCAACTTAGGGCCAGGACGGTGTTCAAAATATCTGCGTTCGACCCACTTTTTTTCGTTTCCCAGACATCGTCAAGGCGTCAAACTCGGCGAATATGTGCCACTAAAGCTCTTCTAGAAATCTGTACACATTTCATGAAACCTTCTCAAAAAATCTATCGATCGCCGATCTTCTTGGGAATCAATGAAAAGGACAGAATTCTATGAAGAATGCTCAACCGCACCTGACATTCTGATGAATTGTCCTGTGTGACTTTCAATGATTTCGAGTTTTTCGTGGTTAAAACTGCTGAAAACTGATTCTGGTGAGCATAAGGAGTCAACGCGTCTTCTGATGATGGACGCGGCGTCCAGAACAGATGGGATCAAAACCTCTGAGCCATATTCATGAAGAGTGAGCAGTCACGGGACCGCGAGAAGTGTGAGGTGGCTAATGCGCCCTAATGTATTAAGTACATTGTAAAGTCTTCCATGATGGCTTCCAGAGACAGTTGGCTCATGGTGGTAGGGAAGTCATCACATTTTTGTGCTGAACGTCATCATCAACTGTATGGAGACCCAAATGCGCCAACTGTGAATGAGCCAATGACTCATCGAAATGGGGTCTAGTGGGTTGCGAACAACTGTAGTTGTTTCTCAAAGTGTAGTGCAGAGTGCTGGCAGCAGTCACGGATCCGCCAATTTTTCAGTCGAGATTAATTGTTGTGTTCCAGCGGCGGCTAGCTAGGCAGGCGTTCTCCCAGCAGGCGTTGTACACAGGCTATTGGTCGCATGGCGATCTGACAGCTTTGATGTTGTAGTGGAACACGAGATGAGCTCGGCAATAAGAGGAATGGGAAGTGTTCTGTCAATCAACTGAGGGAGAGATTTGGAAAAAGTGCTCAGTGATCGTTGGGAAAATGCTCAGTGATCACAAATGTGGCAGCTGAGATTTTTTTCTGGAAGTGCCGGATACAAAAC